>CM066331.1:206897530-207367298 GCA_033807585.1 Hydrophis major | reverse complement strand
GGAAAGGAAAGGAAAGGAAAGGAAAGGAAAGGAAGATGGAAAGGAAGGAAGAAGGAAAGGAAAGGAAAGGAAAGGAAAGGAAAGGAAAGGAAAGGAAAAGGGAAAGGAAAGGAAAGGAAAGGAAAGGAAAGGAAAAGAAAGGAGAGGAAAGGAAAGAAAAGGAAAGGAAGAAAGGAAAGGAAAGGAAAGGAAGAAAGGAAAGGAGAGGAGAGGAAAGGAAAGGAAAGGAAAGGAAAGGAAAGGAAAGGAAAGGAAGAAAGGAAAGGAAAGGAGAGGAAAGGAAAGGAAAGGAAAGGAAGATGGAACGGAAAGGAAAGGAAAGGAAAGGAAAGGAAAGGAAAGGGAAAGGGAAAGGGAAAGGAGAGGAAAGGAAAGGAAAGGAAAGGGAAGGAAAGGAAAGGAAAGGAAAGGAAAGGAAACAGTGATCAATACAGATGCATTGTTAGATGATGAAATGGGATAGGCCGCTATTTTTATTTTTATTTTATTATATTATTTTCTTCCTAGATTCATTAGAAATACAACCAGAAACTAACCAAGGAGAGAAACAATCTAGAACTAAGGAGAAAATTCCTAACAAAGAGAACAATTAATCAGTGAAATGGCTTACTTCCAGAAGTTGGGGAATGACCCGTCACTGGAAGCCTTTAAGAAGAGACTAGGCAACCATTTATCAGCAATAGTAAAGGTATCTTGCAAGAGCTGGGGGTTGGACTAGATGACTTCCAAGGTCCCTGTTACTGTTACCTACAACTACCCAAAGGTCGATGAAGTAACCTCAAAAGAAGTCAGATGTTCAGAGATGGTGGTAAATAGTTGTCGAGTTTGCTAGTATGAGGTTTATTATTATTATTGTCTCTTTTATTCATTAAACATGAAACTCAGTCAACTGAACATTTAAAAATGTATCACAAATATCATTGACTGGTGTTGATGGTTGATACTGGTTGCTGCCAGGACTCTAAGTATCAACCAAATATCTTCTTAAAATGTACAATAGTTCCAAGTAAGTGCATTTTTATTTTTATTTTGCAATTCCATTGCTGTTATTGCAGGAAGCTGCAATTCTTGATATATTTTGTAAAATTCTTGGAAATGGTACCAAGTGCCCGGATAACAATGGCTATCACTGTTACATGTTTCATCCCTAAATGTGTAGTTTCGATGACCAGGTCGCAGTATTTCATGATTTTTTTTCCAGTTCTTTTTCTTCGACTCTGGCATCTCCTGGTACAGCAATATTAATAAATTGTACGCTTTAGTTTTCAACAACTGCGATATCTAGTGTGTTGTATACCAAATGATGATCCATCTGTATTCGAAAGTCCCACAGGATCTTCACCGTCTCATTTTCAACAACTTTTTCCACTTTATGTTCCCATGACTTTTCGGCTACAAGTAAGTCATATTTTTTACATAATGACCAGTGGATTAATTTAGCAACTGGGTCATGTCTAGCTTTTGTAATCAGTTTGTGCAATTTTTGCTGCAATCACATATGCAATGTGAAACAGTTTGTCATTGCAAATTCAGCAGTTTGGATTGTCTGTGGATTTTTGTATCTTCGCTTTCATGGCATTAGTTTGTAGTGCTTGTTCTTGAGCAGCAAGTATTAAACCTTCTGTTTCTCTCTTGACAGTTCCCATCTTAAGCCATGCCCATGTCAAGTTGTCATCACAATTTCCTTCAATATTTTTCAAGTGCTGTCCACGCAAAGCTTTGGTTTTCCATCCATTTAATCTGTCATCCAGTTGTTTTTGCTTATATTCTGCCTTTGTTTCTGTTGTTTTTATAATGTTCTGTTTTCACAGCCTGCAGCAGTTTTCTGCACTTTGGTTCATATTGTTGTTGTTGTTATTATTATTGTTGTTGTTATTGTTGTTGTTTTGTTTTTGTTGTTATTATTATTATTATTATTATTATTATTATTATTATTATTATTATTATTAATCACACAATCATCCAAATATTCACATTTGGAATATTTGGCATTTTTATCTACCTATCGAGTCCTTACCAAGGATCTGGGATAGGCAAATCTGCGTGTTTTACTACTCCTACTCCTACTCCTACTATATGCTTTATTCATTAAACATGAAACTCAGTTAACTGAACATTTAAAAATCTACCACAAATATTATTAACTGGCACTGATGGTTAACAAGGATTGCTGCCATCATCCTAGGTATCAACCAAGTATTTTCTTAAAATATATTAAAATATTATTGTTCTCCTCCTCCTCCTCTCCTCCTCCTCCTCCTCCTTCCAATAGTTTGTTTGGTTGTGTGAAATGTAAGAAAGAAGAAAGAAAGATTCCTCAACCACCATCCTTCCTTTTGCAGAAGGATGCCTCATTAATGCTTTAAGGAGCCTTATTTATTTCATGCTGAATATTACCTCTGTGGGCATCGAGAATTAATTAATAGCTACCTCTCATTCTGCAGGAAACACTCCAACTCAGGCTTATACATCAAGCACATAGCAACCTAACCAGAAATCTTAAAAGAAGAATCAGTGTAAATGAAGGATTTATTCTACAAACAGAATAATAACTGTTCTATGACTCGGTAAACTTAACATTGTCTATATGTAAACTCATGAACACACACTTTTCCCAACTAAGTGACTTAATAACACGAGAGGGTGATTGACTGTATAAATATATCCCCAGGGGCACATACACAAAACATTCTTGAATTTAAATGCTTATTGAGTAGAATTTCCTATTTGTCATCTTTGCTAATGGGTTTTCTCCCCATTATTAGCAGGATTGTTTAAAAAAAATTAGTTGGGTCTAATTTCTTGAATCAACTCGACATATGGGCATAACTAAGCCCAAAATGTCTGAGCCAGTTGTTAAGTAAGTTTTGACCCATTTTATGATTGCTCTTGCCACAGTCATTAAGTGAATCACTGTAGTTGCTAAGTTAGTCACACAGTTGTTAAGTGAATCCTGCTTCCCTCAGATTCACTTTATCAGAAGGCCACAAAATGGATGGATGGATGGATGACAAAGGAAAGAGAGGGAATGGTGGATTATAGATGAAAGAGTAGATAGATAGATAGATAGATAGATAGATAGATAGATAGATAGATAGATAGATAGATAGATAGATAATAGACAGACGGATGTTAGATAGATGATAGAGATAGAGATAGATAGACAGACAGACAGATATAGAAACATAGATGATAGACAGATAGACAGATAGCAGACAGATAGTTGATAGATAGCAATATGATAGACAGATAGATAGACAGACAGATAGACCAGCAGACAAATGATAGATAGATAGAGAGATATATGATAGAAAGATAGACAAATAATAGATAGATGATAGATACTGTAGATAAATGATAGACAGACAGATAGACAGAAGCAGACAGATAGATGATAGATGATAGATAGAAAGATAATAGACAGACAGATAGATAGACAGAAGCAGACAGACAGACAGATAGATGATAGATAAAGAGAGAGAGATGATAAATAGAGACAGACAGACAGACAGACAGACAGGGTTAGGATTAGTGTTTTGTTCCATTTTATGATGCCAAATGCTTCTAACTACAAATTGGAAAAAGGTAATTTAAAAAAAAAAGTTTGCAGAAACACAGTTATTAAATTGAAGAAGACTGAGAGAAGAAAAACAGGGGATGAAACAATTTGTTTCCCCAGCAAAGAAACATTCGACTCAGCTTCATGCCAAAGATTCTTAAAAATACCATAAATTGAAACCTGAAGTTTTTCTTTTAGGATTACTAGATAAGGAGTTGGGGAAGAAGAAGAAAAAAAACCCATTTTCAACTTTATTATTGTATATGTTGTCTGCAGTGAGAATTCTACTGTACATGCACAGAAATGGAAATATTTATTATTCCATTTTCATAGGGATATTAATCCCCAGAACAGAAGAATGGATGGGGAAAAAATGATGGATCTAGCAGGAATTTTTTTTAAAAAATGGATTGCTTTAATTAGAGAAAAGAACATACACAGCTTTATTTCTATTTGGAAACTGTTTCTTGATGTTGTGCTCAAGACAGGATAAAAAAAACCTCTTGAGGTTGGATTTTGCTGATAAATATAGTTTGTTGTTACAGAAAATGGCCAGTGTTTGTTAAGTAGGCAAAAGAAAAAGTTGAGGCTGTAATTCTGTATTTTACTGCGGTAAAAAAAGTTAGAAGTAAATGCTTAACCCCCCACTTTTCCCCTCTTTCTTTCTCCTTTCTTCCCCTTCCCTGTGTTTGTATCATTATTTTCATGTGTATTTTGTATTATTTCAATTTGTAAGGAAAAGAGGGAAGGGAGGTAAGAGAGAAGGGAGGAAGGCAGAAAGGAATAGAGAGAACGGAGGGGAGAGGAGAGGGGAAAGAGGGAGGAATAGAAGAGGGAGGGAGGGGAGAGGGGGAGAGAGGGATGGAGGGAGGGGGAAGGAAGGAATAAAGAAGATGGAGGGGAGGGGAGAGAGGGAGGTATAGAAGAGGGAGGGAGGGAGCGGGAGGGAGCGAAGGAGAGGGGAAGGAAGGAATAAAGAGGATGGAGGGGAGAGCGGGAGGAATAGAAGAGGGAGGGAGGGAGAGAGGGCAAGGAAGGAAGAAATAGAAGGGAGGGAGGGATGGACGGAAGGGAAAGGAAGGAATAAAGAGGATGGAGGGGAGGGGAGAGCGGGAGGAATAGAAGAGGGAAGGAGGGAAGGAGAGAGGGGAAGGCAGGAAGGAATAGAGGGGATAGAGGGGTGGGGAGAATGAGAGGAATAGAAAAGGAAGGAAGAAGGAAGGAAGGAAGGAAGGAAGGAAGGAAGGAAGGAAGGAAGGAAGGAAGGAAGGAAGGAAGGAAGGAAGGAAGGAAGGAAGGAAGGAAGGAAGGGACTTGTTTTACCAGACAACTTTCCATTACACTATCCTGTGACCAAATACAGTATTATGTCAACCCTGGGAAGATGGAGAAGAGACTATCACCCTTAAGGTTGTCTGGTGTCTCCTGCCCCGTGTTCAGTCTTCCCCATCTTTTATTTTTACCCTACGTTTTTTCTCAAGAGGCCCATGACTATAATTAAAGGAATGTGTTTTCCTAGTGGAAATGCTTCTGGGCTGCATTAAAAGCACCATTCTTGGCAACTGTGCCTGCCCAGGAGAACTGCAGAGGTAGCTGCCAATCTCCGGCTACCCTACCCGAGAGGGTTATGAGGGCTCCCTTGACACCCCAAAGGGCTTCCCTGCTGATTTGGGCAAGAGCTGCTGCAGTTACGAAAGATTCCTCTCTGAAATGAACGGAGATACGAAACCACTGCTCAAATTCCACAACTGCGCTGGAGCAAATATGGATTTCTAAGCGCCATTACCAACAGAAGGGAATATTTGTAGATCAGGATTGAACTGTGCGGTCCTTGATGCTCCCTGTGCTTGGTGGTTTTCTTGCATGGTCCTACTAGATAACATCATCAGTGCTAGAAGAGAGTGGGTTTGCATTCTATTCCTGTTCTGTTCTAGTCCTTCCTCTATTCTGTTCTGTTCTGTTCTATTCTATTCTATTCTATTCTATTCTATTCTATTCTATTCTATTCTATTCTATTCTACTTTTCTCTACTCCACTCTACTCTACTTTACTCTATACTCTACTCTACTCTACTCTACTCTACTCTACTCTACTCTACTCTACTCTTTCCTTTCCTTTCCTTTCCTACCTTCCTTCCTTCTTCTATTCTGTTCTGTTCTATTCTGTTCTGTTCTACTCTATTCTTTCCTTCCTTCCTTCCTTCCTTCCTTCCTTCCTTCCTTCCTTCCTTCCTTCCTTCCTTCCTTCCTTCCTTCCTCTATTGTGTTCTGTTCTGTTCTGTCCTATTCTATTCTACTCTATTCTTTCCTTCCTTCCTCTATTCTGTTCTGTTCTGTCCTATTCTTTTCTACTCTATTCTTTCCTTCCTTCCTCTATTCTGTTCTGTTCTGTCCTATTCTTTTCTACTCTATTCTTTCCTTCCCTCCTTCCTTCCTTCTTTCCTCTATTCTGTTCTGTTCTATCCTATTCTGTTCTGTTCTGTTCTACTCTATTCCTTCCTTCTTTCCTCTGTTCTATTCTATTCTATTCTATTCTATTTCAGAGAATATTTATAGCTCAGGTTTGAACTGTGGGGTCCTTGGTGCTCTATGTGTTTACAGACATTTCAATACCCAACTAGGTAACCTCATCAATGCAAGCCCAATTAGCTATGGATTTCAAAGCAGGAGCACTTAGATGCTCAAAGAAATGAGCCATGAGCTAAATCTTAGGATGGCAAGCCCTCACTACTCTAGGCATTTTTTTTATCGCCTCTCAGTCCATGATTGAGATATTCAACAGCCTCTACTTTAATTGGAAAAAGAGATATAAATCAATCTCCAAGTGGAAATATGTGGTGAAAGCTTTCAAGGCCCACTTCCTTTTCTGCATATAGTCAATTAGTTTCTTATCTAAAATGTCAAGGCAAGACACAAGGGTTCTCCTGCATCAATCTCTCCTCCCATACATTCTCCAAATCAATGGAGATGTCAATCCGCAAATTCAGTCTCTCTCTCCCTCTCCCTCTCCTCTCCCTCTTTCCTCTCTCCCTCTCTGCCTCCCTCATTCCTTCTCTCCCTCTCTTCCCCTCTCCCTCTTTCCTTCTCCTTTCCCCTTCTCCCTTTCTCCTCTCCCTCTTTCCCCTCTCCCTCTCTTTCCCCTCTCCCTCTCCCTCCCTCTTTTCCTCCCTCTGTCCCTCTCTCCTTCTCTCTTTCTCTTTTCCCTCTCACACTCTTTATCCTATCCCTCTCCCTCTCTGCCTCTCTCCCCCCCATTCTCTCTCTATGTGTAAAACAAGCAAGATTATATATTTTTCTCTCTCCAATGGGGGTCTTGACTTCTGGCATTAAGTGTAAGCCATCTAAGAGTATCAAAGAGTGCCATTAATTATATCAGTCAACCACTGTCTATAAAATCAAATCTTAAACACAATGCATCTTGGTGGGTGATAAATTAAGTCAATTTAGGCTTTGCTTGGAAAGGAAAGTTCTACTTTGAAATTGGTTGCATCACAGTATCAATGTTTATTCTTCTCCATAATCCGTCAGAGAAGCAATTAAAGAGCCAGAATTGCTAAAGAGGGCCACAAAAATTGTGTAGAGGGTCTCTGACCAAAAGATATAGCTAACCTTCACTGATCTGACAGGTAAAATAGAAGCTCATAAATCTTCTTTTTTTATATAAAGGCTACAGACTGGGAGAGATATGTTAATTGTTTAATAATTTGATTTATACCTGGCCTTTTCTCCAGGACTCAAAGCAACTTATCCTGGGTTCATTGCACATTTATTTTCCCAATAGAAACAGCCCCAATCGCCTGGTGATTGGCCCAAAGTCATCCAGCTAGCTGCCATGGCTAAGGCAGGACTAGAACTCTCTGCCTCCTGGTTGATTGGCCCAAAGTCACCCAAGATACCCATTGGGTGATCTTCAACCAGGCTATTCCCTGCTCATTGGATTTATGCTGATCCTCAGATTTCTTCCCCGCTACTTCAAATTCACAACCAGGATTGCTGGTTTGGATGAGGAATGCCAATCCTGATTAATATTTAGGAACGTGGACATGTGGCCTTTGTCAAGTTTCACTCAATGGAAGAAAAACACCTGATCTGTATTCATTCTGGGTTCAACACATTGCCTTCCTTGCACTGAAGATCCATCAAATATTTACTTCCTACAGTCTGTGCGAAATTTGTTTCAATCACATATTTTCTCCCCACACACATACATTGTGGAGTATAAACAGTTGACAGTCTAAATACGAGGGCCTGAATTGCAGAGATGTTTTTTAATAATACATCTATGCACCAAAACACTTTCATCCTTTAGTTATGAAAAAAAATGTGTCTTCAATTTTGAACGGGTGAAGAGGATAAATTGTGTTTTCCCGTGAATAAAAGGTTAAGAGTTTTTTATTTTTATTTTTTAACCATGAGATCAGAAGGTATCGTTTCCCACCAAATGCAGAAGCCCAAAAAGCATTTTATAGATTTTTTTTGTTGGTAATCTGTGCTGATGTTCTACCTGTTACAGGACATTTCCAGGAAAATAGAAACTCAGCAGGAGGAACAACTTCAAAACGAAGGATAGCATAGCAGAAACAAATATAAAAGATGGTGTGGGATTTTTTTTTTATGCCAGTCAATAAAACTTTGACCATGTTCTAATAGAAAAAGAGATGTTCATGAATTATGAAATAACAGGAACTCATCTGCCTTAACATTAAAACAAATCAGGACATTGCCTCTTGTGATATAGTTTTGGAATTATTTGTGATTATTTTTCTTCTCGTTTTTTCTATTGAGACAGGCATATGGGAAAATATTTCCTAAATGGGAAAAACAGCCCTCCTCCCTCTCTTTCTCTCTCTCTCCCTCTCTTCCTTTCTCCCTCTCCTTTCTTCCTTTGTTTCCCTTTTCTTTCCCTTTTCTCTCCCTCTCTCCCTCCCTCCCTCCCACTCCTTTCTCCCTTTCTCTCTCTCCCTCTCTCTTTCTTCCCTCCCCTCTCTCTCCATCTCTCTCTCTGTCTCCCTCCCTCTCTCCCCCTCTCTCCTTCTTCCCCCCCTCTCCCCCCTCTCCCTCTCTGCCTCCTCTCTTCCTCTATCTCTCCTTCTCTCCCTCCCTCCCTCTCTTCCCTTCTTTCCCTCTCTCTCTCTCTCTCTCTCTCCCCTCTCCTCACACACACAAACACAAATACACGCAAATACACAAGTGCATGCACACACTCTCTCCTTCCAATTTGGGACATTTTCCGGGAGGGAGGGGTAGACCGGAAAATCTATTTTTTCTACTTCTAGCAAGTTTCCTAGTTGTATATTTGTTCCTCAGGTGTCTGTTCTAAAAAAAACCTGACAGGCCAAAAATACATTTTAATTACATATTATTTCATTGCCTGATGCCCAAGGGTTGCTTCATATGTTCCAATGAAAATATTTTGTTTTTCCTTCAAAACTTTCTGTTAATTTAAATAAAATGTTGAAACCTCATGAGAAATCGGTGAGATCAAAGATTTTTTTTTTTTTGAAGGCTACAATAGGGTAGTCCATGGGAAATTTTTTTTTTTTTTAAAAAAGTCAAGGTGGTGTTTGCAACCGCTGACTTTTTTTTTAGGAGAAACAAGTATTGGAGGAGATCGCTCAGAACCTGCAGAGTAGATCACCCCATGAAATCAACTCCAAAGGAGACTCAAAGTACTTTCGTTGATTGATTGATAGAAGATAAATAAAGGCAAATGTAAAAATTCCCCTCGCACTGTTGTGTCCGCGAAATGATGCCAGGAGTCGGTGACTTCAAATCATGCTCTTTTATTAAAGTAGGAACTGAACTGGCTCTTCGCAAAAGGTTCGCGGCTTTTATTCTTTCAGCCGCGGCGGCCGCGGCCAATGACACCACTTTGAATCTCCCGCGATTCGAATGGACCAATCGCGGGAGATTCTTAGCGAGCCAATCGGCGCAGCTTGCCTGACCAATCAGAGTGCCCCGCGCTTTGGCCAATCAAAACGCGGGGATCTCAAGTATGCTAATTAGGGACAGAACACCCCTCCCCTCTTGGTTCAGTCCTTACGTCGCGTAGTCACGTAGGTAGGCGGGGCTCCGTCTGAGCCTACTGGACCTGTGCAGCTCAGTCGTAGGTTGGATCCCGGCCGGTTCGGTCGGGATCTCTGTTGCTCCTGATGCCGTCGTGGGAACCGGCTGGTCGGTCGGGCCGGGCCGCTCTCCGTAGCTCCCTCCTGGGCCTCCCGGGTTGGTTGAGCTGCGGGTTTCGCCACTCCCGCTCGGTCTTTCCGGGTCGGTCGAGCTGGCCTGGCTGTCTCTTCCTGGCGAGGGGTCGTGATGGCTGCTTTCCGGTCAGTATGGCTGGTTTATTCTTCTTTGGTTTTGGTACCCTGGGTATTCCCTCCCCCCTTGGTTTGTGTTGTGGGGGTTGGTTTCGCCTGTTTGTGCGTCGGTGATCTCTTGGTTGGCAGTCCTCGACCTTAATTGGTCGATGTGGCGTTTCCACGCTCGTCCGTCTGCTGTTTGTAGCCGGTACGAGTGTGGGCCTGTTATTTGTGTGATGACGGCCGGTATCCATAGTGGGTCTCCCGTCAGGTTTCTTGTGTATACGGGGTCGCCTGGTGCGAAAGTTCGGTGTTTGCTGTTTGAGTCTGGGGGCTTCTCCGGGTTATACGTGGGGTGTAACCTGTCGAGTGGGGACTTTAATTTCCTCCCCATTAATAGTTTGGCTGGGCTCTTATTCATTGTGGTATTTGGGGTTATGTGTTGGGTGAAGAGTAGTTTGTTTATTTTCTCCTGGATCTCCCCGTGGTCTATTTTCCGGATGGTTTTCTTAGTGAATTGCACCATCCGTTCTGCCCTACCGTTTGCCGCCGGGTGCGCCGGTGCTGTCAGCGCGTGGCAGATGCCCCTTTCCGCTAGGAATTTTTTGAATTCCAGTGAGGTGAATTGGGGCCCGTTGTCGGAAACGACGATGTCTGGGAGGCCGTGCGTTGCAAAGAGTTTGCAGAGTTCCTTGATCATGGCCTCCGTGGTTGTCGTCTTCATGTTGCTTACCTCCAGCCAGTTGGAGTAAGCATCTACTGTTATAAGGAAGGTGTGTCCTTTTGTGGGCCCGGCGAAGTCTATGTGAATCCTAGACCAAGGTCCCCTTGGGGTTTCCCACTCTAGGACGGGTGCTGTGGGTGGGCTTGGCCTAGTTTCCTGGCATCGTTGGCACCTTGCTACCCAGGTCTCAATTTGTTTGTCCATCCCTGGCCACCAAGCGTAACTTCTGGCCAGGGCTTTAGTCCTAATGATGCCAGTGTGCCCCTCATGTAGCAGTTCCAGAACCTTCCCTTGTAGCTTTTCTGGAATAACCACCCTATCCCCCCATAGTATGCACCCTTTTAATAACGAGAGTTCCGTTTGGCGGTTTCGGAATGTTTTGACGGACTTGTCATTGTCCCTTTCCGGCCACCCTTTCTCTACCCAATGCAACACCCGCGCCAGACGTTTGTCTTTATTAGTCTCTCGGGCAATGTCTGACGTGGTTATGGGCAGGTTGGGTAGAGTCTCTATGCTGAGGGTGGTCGTCATGGGTGCTGGGTCGGTGTCAGGTTCCGGTAGCGGCGAGCGGCTTAAGGCGTCTGCATGGGAGATCGTCTTACCCGGTTTGTGTATGAGTCCGTAGTTGTAGGCTGCCAGGAACTCGGACCACCTTGTCATTCGGGGAGACAGAATGTTCGGGGTGGCCCGGTTTCCTGCAAGGATTCCCAGCAGCGGCTTGTGGTCGGTTATGATGGTGAATGTCCGGCCGTAGAGATACTCGTGGAATCTTTTTACGGCGGCAACGATAGCCAGAGCCTCTTTGTCCAGCTGGCTATAGTTCCGCTCCGATTTGGTGAGGGTCCTTGAAAAGAACGCGATGGGCGCTTCTTTTCCATCGGGGAGGGTATGGCTGAGGACAGCGCCGACGCCAAAGGGTGATGCGTCGCATGTGACGGTCAGAGGTAGGGTCTCGTTATACTGTATAAGGACGGCGTCCGAAGTGAGGAGGTCCTTTGTTCTTTGGAAGGCGGCTTGCTCGCGTTTCCCCCAAGTCCAGGTCGCCGCCTTGTCCAGGAGCCTATGCAAGGGCTCCGCCACCATCGCCTTTTGGGGCAGGAAAACATTGTAAAAGTTAAGTAGCCCCAGGAATGCCTGTAGTTCCGTCTTCGACTTGGGTGTGGGGGCTTCTTTGATGGCCTTGATTTTTTGGTTTGTGGGGTGAATGCCATGACGGTCTAGGAGGTATCCTAGGAATTCTACCCGTTCTGTGTATAATTGGCATTTCTCCCTCTTGACTTTGAGCCCGGTCTTTGAGTTCAGCTTGGTTGGTTGCCGACACTAGGACGTCGTCGAAGTAAGGTACCACCCCCTTGATGCCTTGCAATAGTCTTTCCATTAGGCTTTGGAATATTCCCGGTGCCACGCTGACTCCGAATTGGAGTCGGTTGCATTTAAATGCTCCCCGGTGGGTGACTATGGTTTGCGCTTCTGCTGTTTGCTCGTCAACTGGCAACTGTTGGTATGCCTGGGCGAGGTCGAGCTTGGCGAAAACCTTGCCCCCTCCCAGTGAGTGCAGTAGGTGTTGCACTACTGGGACGGGGTAGGCGCTTTGTTGTAGCGCACCATTTAGGGTGGCCTTATAGTCCCCACAGATCCTCACCGACCCATCGGGCTTGATCGGGGTGACTATGGGGGTCTCCCACCGGGCGTGGTCTATGGGCTATAGGACCCCTTGCTTGACGAGCTTGTCAATTTGCTCGTCTATCTTGGGTTTAAGTGCGAATGGCACCCGCCTTGGTTTCAGGAGTTTTGGGGGGACGTTTGGGTCTAGGCTGAAAGATATAAGGGGCCCTCGGTACTTGCCTAGGTTTCCGTTGAAGACCTCTTGGAATTCCCGGGCCAATTGCTGCTCCCAGCTGTCGTCGGTGACGTGGTCGACTCCCGTGACTGCGATGCCGAGCGGGGCAAACCATTGCAGTCCCAGTAGGCTTGGGCGGTCGCGGTCGATGATTGTCAGGGGAAGCCTTTCGGTGTGCCCTTTATATGTGATGTTGAAGTGTTTGGTTCCGACAACCGGGATGCGGTTTCCCTGGTAGTCCTTTACGATGAGTCTCTGCCTGTCTAGGTTCCTCCTTTGGAGGGTAGGCACCAAGCGCTTTATTTCATGCCATACTATCATGGAGAGGTAGGACCCGGAGTCCACCTCCATTTTGCATGGCTGGCCCTCGATGCCTACCTCCACGTGGACCTTCCGGGCGTCATTGGTTATGGCGTGGCCGATGATGACCGTCTGATGGGTCTCCTCTCTTCGCCGGTTATCGCCACCTCGCAGGGATCGTCCGTTCCGGTCCCATCTGTTGTCCAAGGGGCGATCTCTGGTCCGGGGTGGTGTGCTCTCTGTCCTCCGGTCGCTCTGGTCCCATCGTGCCGGGCTGCGGTTCTTTTTTAAGCGGCAGACACGGGCGATGTGTCCCTTCTTGTCGCAATGCCGGCAGATCGATTCGAAAAACCGGCATTCTGACCTGGGGTGGTCGCCGCCGCAACCGGCACAGTTGGTCCTCGACTTACAACCCCTCCGGTTCCATGGGTCGCGGCCTGTCTGGAGGTGATGGATGTCCTCCTCGTCATCGGAAGTGCCCGATGCCGAGTGGAAGTCGCCCTGGTGGGTGGTCGTCTCGGGTTGGGCCTCGGCCGACCTCGCAGGGTTGTTGTTTCCACTGCGGTCCCCAGCGTTCGGTCTGCGCATGCGGTCGGCGGAGGTTCGGGTTGCTTCGGCGGCTGAGGCTGCGGTGAGGGTGTCTGCTAGGCTGATGTTGCCCTTGGCCATCAGCCGGCTCTGGAGGACGGGGTCCCACAAACCGAGCACGATTCTGTCTCGCAGGGCGTCGTTCAGGTTGTCGAATTCGCAGAGCCCCCCTAGGCACCGTAGCTCAGCGACAAAGTTGCTGAAGCTCTCACCTGACCGTTGGTCCCGACGGTAAAATTCGTTGCGTCGGATCAGGATGGGTACCTCTGGAGCGTAGTGCCGCCGAAATATTGGCTCGAGGACGTCCCAGTCCATCGCGGTCGCATTGGCGGGTTTGGCAAGCGCCTTGGCCATCTTGAATACCTCGGTTTTGCAGTGGGTCAGGAAGATGGCACGCTTCATGGGGCCGGTGGCGTCTTTCAGG
Organism: Hydrophis major; assembly: GCA_033807585.1. Classification (NCBI taxonomy): domain Eukaryota; kingdom Metazoa; phylum Chordata; class Lepidosauria; order Squamata; family Elapidae; genus Hydrophis; species Hydrophis major. The sequence continues at coordinate 207,353,565 of CM066331.1, read as the reverse complement.
TCGCTGCACTCGAGGAACATGCGGAATCGGTCGGAGTACGATTCCCAGTCCTCGGTGGCGGGGTTGAAGGGTGCGGGGGGTGCGATTTTCGCCATCGTGGTGGTTCGTCTGGCTTCTGTCGGACACGTGGTTCGGTTCAGGGTCTGGATCCCACCTTCGTCGCCAGTGTTGTGTCCGCGAAATGATGCCAGGAGTCAGTGACTTCAAATCATGCTCTTTTATTAAAGTAGGAACCGAACTGGCTCTTCGCAAAAGGTTCGCGGCTTTTATTCTTTCAGCTGCGGCGGCCGCGGCCAATGGCACCGCTTTGAATCTCCCGCGATTCAAATGGACCAATCGCGGGAGCCAATCGGCGCGGCTCGCCTGACCAATCAGAGTGCCCCGCACTTTGGCCAATCAAAGCGCGGGGATTCTCAAAAATGCTAATTAGGGACAGAACACGTACATACATGCTAGCTCTTTCCATTACAAAGTCAAAGAGCCAGTGCTGTTGTTCAAAGACCTCTCCATGGTCATGTGGCTGGCATGACTACATGCCGAAGGAGCACCAAAGGGGACATTCTTTTGAACTGCTAGGTTGGCAGAAGCTGGAACAAGTAACAGGAGCTCACTCCGTTACGCGGCAGTGGATATTCGAACCGCCAAACTGCCGACCTTTCTGTTCGACAATCGCAGTGTCTTAGCCACTGAGTCACTGCGTCCCTTTTAGAAGATAAGTAGAAATGCATAAAAACATCTAAGGCAAATGTCTTCACACTTGGCAAGTTTAAGACGTGTGGACTTCAACTCTCAGAATTCCTGAGCTAATTCTGGGAGTTGAAGTCCACAAGTCTTAAAGCTGTCAAGTTTGAAGACCCCTGATCTAATTCACCTGAAAATAAAAAGAGAAGAGTTAATATATTCAGACTTTCAAGATTCTATTACTGCATTTTTTTTTCAAATAAAAATAGTTTTAAGTCTATGTGGGATCTGTTTCTTGATCCAGTCTACCTGGTAGGCATCATTGGCTTTTAAGACTAGGCCAAATTCATACCAGTTGGGGAAAAACTTTGAGGTCTCTCCCAATTCAATCATCTTATGACAAGAGATTCTAGGGCCGTGATGGCGAACCTATGGCACGCAGAGCCCTTTGTGCCAGCACGCAAGCTGCAGGCAAACTTACCTGACTGAGCATGCGCGCTCCTCACAGTTGGTTTTCTGTCAGTTTGAGGCCTTTTTCGGCCTCCCAAAGGCTTGAGGAAGGCTTCTGCAGGCTGAAAAGTAGCCCCGTTTCATCACTTCCTGTTTTTCTGAAAATACCGGAAGTGATGAAATGGGGCTAGTTTTCTGCACAAGCCTTCCTCAAGCCTTTGGGAGGCTGAAACAGTCCTCAAACTGGCCTAAAATCAGCTGTGAGGCGCAGTGCAGGTAAGGGGGCAGCGGGATGGGGGGATTACATGCCCATGCGTAGGGGGTGGGGGGTACACATTGCCTTCTGGGTGCTGGCACATGAGTATGCGTGTGTGAGCGCACACACAATTTTTGGCACAGGAGCCCACAAGTCCTTTTCAACTCTATTATTCTATTAATTTTATGTGTATCAAAATCACAGAGTTGAAAGGGACCTTGGAGGTCTTCTAGTCCAACCTAGTTTTTTAGTCTTGTCTTGTCTTGTCTAGTCTAGTCTAATCAGACAAATGGTTGTCCTGTCTCCTCTTAACCTGGGCTTATGTGGGAATCATCAGGGCTGGCTTTCCTACACTGTAACTAATTAGCTTTAGTAAAAGTATACCTTTTGATAAGTTCTGCGCATGGGCGCAAGGAACGGAGATGAGATGGTGAACAGTGAACTTCAACTCTTTATTAATCATTGTGGAACAGAGCAAAACCCTAGGGCAGCAGCAGCCCTTTTATAGGCAAGCTGCTGATCTAGTAACCAATAAGAAATGTGGAGCGTTAACCCCCTTAACCAATGACAGAGGCCCGTTAACAGCCAATCAGATTCTCCTGAACGGACCAATCCGATATCACTATTATTGGCCAATCAGAAGTGCAGGGCTAGAACCCTGCTCTTTTCTAAAGATTTTGATAACTTTATTTAAGCATTTTATTAGTTCATAACACCTTTCGCTGCAAATGGGAGTCGAGGGTCTTTCTTCCCTAAATGTCCAAGCTGGGACAGGCCTGACATTGGGTCTCCAACTCCTAAAGGTGTTCCCTTTTTGAACTAAACAATGACCTCTTGTTTTTTCAAATGGAATGGCTGCGCAAGCAAATTGTGACATCAGTGAAGACAATAGACTGAGTCCAGTGGTGGGATTCAAAAAAATTTTTTACCACCAGTTCTGTGGGCATGGCTTGGTGGGTGTGGCATGGTGTGGCGTGACATGGCTTGGTGGGTGTGGCAGGGGAAGGATATTACAAAATCCCCATTCCCTCCCCACCCCACTGACCTGCTTTCCTGCTTTGTTCTCCTGTGCAGAGCAACCAAAGAAGACCCAGCCAATCAGCTGGGACTCAGGAGGCGGAGAATAGATGGAGGCAGGGCCAGTCAGAGGTGGGATTTGCCGGTTCTTCGAACTACTCAAAATTTCCATTACCAGTTCTCCAGAACTGGTCAGAACCTGTTGAATACCGCCTCTGACTGAGTCTACCTTCTGCAAGTTGTAATGAAGATCTGGTGGAAACCTCAAAGTCTAAGCATTCATCATCATCATCTGGGATAGCAGCCAATGACTTCCAGCCATTTCGTGGAAATCTCCCATGAGGACCTTCACTGCAAAGCATCTCCTCTTTTTCAAACAGCTTTGGTTTTTGTCCATCAAATGACCTGAAGCGTCATGGCTAGGATGTTGCTGAATGCCATGGGGGGAAAGTGAATTAGAATGTCAAAAGCTTAATTGTGAATCAAAAGTGAACATTCTCTTGCTCAGAATATTAATTCGAGTTGGTGGGGGGTTTTTTTTCCCCCTTTTCAATTGCTCCCCAGGATATCTTCATTTTATACTGGCAAAGATCATTAGCGACCCATTGCACTTGATCTAATTTATGCCTTGACTCTAAACTGCATGATTAGCACAACATTCGTTGCAGAGCTATGCAATGGAGCCAGATGCCTTTTTACTGTTTATAAAGTTTTGTTACTGGAAACCTCCTGCTAAATTAGCACTTCCTTTGGGCTTTGAGAAGGAACCTTGATCTTTCTCCTTGCCCTCTCCTTTTAGATATGCATGCCCAAATTTTTCAGCTTTTTTTTTTTTTTTGAAGATTGAACTAATCAAATTAACTGCACTTCCCTGATATAAGGAAAAACCATGTGGAGTTCACTGTGACTTGTAGATACAGACAACTAAATATTAGACACTGAAGATCAATAGTGATAGCCCAAATGTAAGAAACATCTGGGGTTTTTGTTTTTTCTTCTTCTTCTTCTTCTTCTTCTTCTTCTTCTTCTTCTTCTTCTTCTTCTTCTTCTTCTTCTTCTTCTTCTTCTTCCTCTTCCTCTTCCTCTTCCTCTTCCTCTTCCTCTTCCCTTTACTTTTCTTCTTCCTCCCCCTCCCCCTCCTCCTCCTGACTCAGACCAGTCAGCCTCTCAGCCTCAACTATCTGATACTACTCTTATATATAGCTATTATATACATTGCTCAAAAAAAATGAAGGGAACACAAAAATAAGACACCCCAAGATCTGAATGAATGAAATATTCTTTATTAAATACTTTGTTCATTACATAGTTGTGTTGAAAGGTGTCAAAATGCCTTTCTTTCGAGGATTCGATTTTCCCGCTGGGAGAGCTCCGGCGCAAGGATATGGACAACTGCTTGAAAGCTGGATCTTTTTATTTTTCAGGAAGGCGGGGGTCAGCGAAAAGTCTGCATTCCTGGGCTAGCTAGCTTCTTATGGTAAGTCCCTGGTTTTTTATACCTTTTTCTCCCTTTGTGAGCTGATTTCGTGTGAATGTTTGTATTTGTGCTTAATGTTTCAAATCCTATTTGAGTTTGTCTTTATTCCCACCAGAGGGCAAACTCCACATGGTGCGGAAGGCAAACTCCGCGGGGTGGCTAGATTGCATTATTGGTTTTCTCTAATCTCCTTTAGCTTTATGATGGTTTTTCATATTTGTTCTGTGGCAATCCCCTGTCTTTCTCTTTTGTAATTTATTTTTTGTGTCTTTTGTCTGTTTGTTTTGCTTATTTGGTATGTCCTGTGTTTGTAAGGGTTTCCTTTTCTTATTTGTCTGGTTTTCTTAATTACTTAGGCTTTTGTCTATAGGGATTCTTTAATACCTTTTATTTGATTCCTTTTCCTATGTAAGTTTGTTTTATGGCTGGCCTAATGTTCTGCTTGGGCTTTTCCTGTTTTTGTGACACTACTGTCTTCATGAAATTCCCTTTCCACAGTTAAATGTCCTGACAACAAACTCACACAAAAATTATCAATGGAAATCAAATTTAGCAACCCATGGAGGTCTGGATTTGGAGTTACACTCAAAATTAAAGTGGAAAAAAATACTACAGGCTGATCCAACTTTGATGTAATGTCCTTAAAACAAGTCAAAATGAGGCTCACTAGTGTGTGTGGCCTCCATGTGCCTGTATGACCTCCCACAACACCTGGGCATGCTCCTGATGACGTGGCGGATGGTCTCCTGAGGGATCTCCTCCCACACCTGGACTAAAGCATCCCCCAACTCCTGGACAGTCTGTGGTGAAATGTGGCATTGGTGAATGGAGCGAGACATGATGTCCTAGATGTGCTCAGTTGGATTCAGGTCTGGGGAATGGGCGGGCCAATCCATAGCATCAATGCCTTCGTCTTGCAGGAACTGCTGACACACTCCAGCCACATGAGGTCTAGCATTGTCTTGCATTAGGAGGAACCCAGGGCCAACCACACCAGCATATGGTCTCACAAGGGGTCTGAGGATCTCATCTTGGTACCTAATGGCAGACAGGCTACCTCTGGCAAGCACATGGAGGGCTGTGCGACCCCCTAAAGAAATGCCACCCCACCCCATCACTGACCCACTGCCAAACCGGTCATGCTGGAGGATGTTGCAGGCAGAAGAACGTTCTCCACGGCGTCTCCAGACCCTGTCACGTCTGTCACATGTGCTCAGTGTGAACCTGCTTTCATCTGTGAAAAGCACAGGGCGCCAGTGGCAAATTTGCCAATCTTGGTATTCTCTGGCAAATGCCAAACATCCTGCATGGTGTTAGGTTGTAAGCACAACCCCCACCTGTGGACATCGGGCCCTCATACTACCCTCATGGAATCTGTTTCTGACCATTTGAGCAGCCACATGCACATTTGTGGCCCACTGGAGATCATTTTGCAGGGTTCTGGCAGTGCTCCTCCTGTCCATCCTTGCACAAAGGCAGAGGTAGCAGTCCTGATGCTGGGTTGTTGCCCTCCTACCACCTCCTCCACATCTCCTGATGTACTGACCTGTCTCCTGGTAGCACCTCCAAGCTCTGGACGCTACGCTGACAGACACAGCAAAACTTCTTCCCACAGTTCGCGTTAATGTGCCATCCTGGATGAGCTGCACTACCTGAGCCACTTGTGTGGGTTGTAGATTCCGTCTCATGCTACCGTTAGAGTGAAAGCACCACCAACATTCAAAAGTGACCAAACCATCATCCAGAAAGCATCGGAACTGAGAAGTGGTCTGTGGTCACCACCTGCAGAACCACTCCTTTATTGGGGATGTCTTGCTAACTGCCTATGCTTTCCACCTCTTGTCTATTCCGTTTGCACAACAGCATGTGAAATTGATTGTCAATCAGTATTGCTACCTAAGTGGACAGTTTTATTTCACAGAAGTGTGATTGACTTGGAGTTACATTGTGTTGTTTAAGTGTTCCCTTTATTTTTTTGAGCAGTGTATCTATTAAAGCAGCTACAATTGGCTGCCCTTCTCCTCCTTCTCCTCTTCATTTATTTCATTTCACTATTATTATTATTATTATTATTATTATTATTATTATTATTATTATTATTATTATTATTATTATTATTATTTCTTCTTCTTCTTCTTCTTCTTCTTCTTCTTCTTCTTCTTCTTCTTCTCTGAATACAAATCAGGCCCTAAGTACCAAGAGTGACACATGGAATTACTTATGAGTAATTTTCTTTTTTGTTCTTTCCCTATTGACTAGATCTTAACTTAAAGATATGTGCACATGAATTCTCAGATTTCCTCAGTCAGCAAGTTTTAAGTAGACTTCAACTCCCATCATGCTGTTTTGGGAAATTCTGGGAGTTGAAGACCACACATCTTAAAATTGCCAAGGTTGAAAAACACTGACTTATAAAGGGAAATATATGTAGCTCAGGGTTGAAATGAGGGGCTGTTGGTACTTTCTGAGCTTGGTTGTTTTCTTGCAGATGTTTCATTACCAAGCTAAGTAACATCATCTGTACTAGAAGGCAGTAGGGTTTGCTCCCTTTTTTTTACAAGGGTTAGCCCTGCCAGTGTTGGTGAGTGTGTGGTTTTTTTCCCTTAGTAGTCCCTTGATTAAGGTATAGTTTTCTGCTTGATTGCTTGTCTGCTGTTAATCCCTGCTTACTTGGGAGATGGTTTCTGGAAAGGTTATGTTCTATTTTTTTTTGTTTCCTTCTTAGCTTTATATTGTCTCTTTTGAATGATTTGTAAATTGTCTCTTTTGAATGGTGTGTAGAAGTAAATGTTATTTTCCTCTAGGTCTCTATTGATGGCTGAAATTTATTCTGAATGACTGAATACCTCTATTGATGGCTGAATAAAAGAGAACAAACATGGTATTTTCTATTGGCTGGTTTGTTCTTCAATTCATCATGTTATAAAGTGTTTTTCTCTGGATTTTGGACTGAATGGAAAATTGTGATTTAAGGGTGGTTTCATTTTTGTGCTTTTTCACCGTAGATCGTTGTATTGGGTTGGTATTTAATGTGGTAGCTTTGTTAGCATTGTCCACTAACACAATTCACCTGGGCTGATTTTTTTTATGTTAAGCAGGGTTGGGTCTAATTGTTACTTTGAGGGGAAATGAGCAGGAAATCTGACCACTGTAATTTAAAAACAGTTTGGAAAAAGACAACTGCAAATCACTAGTATTTTTGCCAAGAACAATTGCTTCATTGAATTGCCTTTGGTGTAATCCCTTTTCTGCTTTGTTGTATTTTATTTGGGTTTACTTTCCTGGGATCTTGTTGTTTCAATTATATGCTGGGTTTTTTTATAGGGCGGCTATATAAATGGACTAGATAAATAAACAGACCTATGAACCACCGTGATATACTAAGGTTTGGCAGAATTGTGTAAATGACAAGAAAAATATTGGAATATGGTTGCACTTATAGAACATTCTATGATTGACAGACAAAGAATTTGTCTCTGGAGCATACATTCTCAAGCTAAACATATAAGGCTAAAATATATAAATAATGGTTGCTGTTGGGTATGTCTAGTTTAATGAAAAGAAGGACTAGGAGTGACCAATAGTGCATTCTTCCAATATCTCAGGGGCTGCCCCAAAGAAGAGGGAGTCAAGCTATTCTCCAAAGCACCTGAAGGCAGGACAAGAAGCAATGGGTGGAAACTAATGAAGGAGAGAAGCAACCCAGAACTAAAGAGAAATTTCCTAATAGTGAGAACAATTAGCCAGTGGAACAACTTGCCTCCAGAAGTTGTGAATTCTCCAACACTGGAAGTTTTTAAGAAGAGATTGGATAGCCATTGATCTGAAATGGTGTAGGGCTTCCTGCCTGAACAGGGGGTTGGACTAGAAGACCTTCAAGGTCCCTTCCAACTCTGTTATTCTATTCTATTCTATTCTCTATTCCTATTCCTATTCTATTCTATATTTATTCTATTCTAAACAACAAGTGATAAATCATGATGATGATCACAAAATATAATCATCATAAATCATAAGATATATCACTCAGTGGTGAACATTGCAGCATCCTTCAAGTCACATGAGCATCATTTGTGACCTTCCCAGCTGGATTCTGAAAAATAGAGTCAATAGGGCACTTAATAACTGCAGCAAAATAGGTTTTTAGAGTCAGGTCCGGTGACATGATAACAATTTCACTGCTTAATGATAAATTTTCTTATTTCAATTGGCATCATAAGTTGACAATTACCTATAGACAATTTCACTCAATAGCAAAGGCGTGTCATGATAAATGCAAAAATAAATGTAAGGAAAGTAAAGATTATATTTCTGCAAACGTATAAACTGCCAACACTGATGTTGGTATTTGGATGGACTGGAGAAGTTGGCCTAGAATAAAATCGGAATCTTGAGAAAGAAAATGCAAACTTTTTCTTTTTGCCCCTAGAAACTGTCTCTTTTTCTTTCTTGTTTAGCAAATGCATTTCTAATCAGCTTTTCTAAAAGATTTGAAGTCCATCGTACAGCGGTCCTCTCTGAATAAGTAACGTGAAATATTAATGGCATGTTTGCTTGCCTTTCGCATCATTCATTTGCGTTAAATGCTTGGGTGTCTGTATACAGTCATCAAATATTCAGAAGTTGTTTAGGAAAATGGTAATTAGTAGGAAATAGAAGCTGCTATTTACACTCTCGGATTAATGTTTGCTGGTGGATATTTGGAGAACAATACAGCAGCAGCATGTCTGTTTTCTCCCTTTATTATATGAAAAACAAGACGGGAAGACTCTACTCTACTCATATCAAGTTCTGTAACTAGTTATTGGAGGATTCTTTCCAAGGACAAGGATATAACAACCACAAATTAATGTCCTTCAGGTAGACTCCCCAATTCCTTTCTGAAGGATTCATGTGTCACATGGATGCCCATTGGTTTCTGATGCTGGCATTCTTCGCAACACCTTTCAGTTTAGAATTCAGTAATGTGGTTGTTTGTTTGTTTGTTTTTTGTAGCTTTGATCTTTTTTTAAGTGTGATTCCTACTTTGGATAAAATCCTGGATGCAAAAGAGAATGGAGTAGATCAGGGGTGTCAAACTCAAGGCCCAGGGCCCAGATCTGGCCAGCAAGATGCTTAGATCTGGCCCACGGAGTCATCCTGGAAATAGCAAAGTACCAGCCCACGGTGCCTCTGCCCAGTGAAAATGGAGTGGCATGTCCCCATCTGAGTCTGAATTCTAAGAGGAAGATGAACAGCCGCCAGGAAGTGGAGGAGTGGCTCCGTTGGCTGTGGAGGAAAATGGGGAAAGGCAAAGTCCAACTGGGAAGAGCAAGGGAGAAGTAGAACAAGGGAGAGGGAGTTCAGAGGAAGACCAAGACCCATGCCCTTCTCATCCTAGGCCACGCAGGGAAGAACAGAGAAAAGAGCAATGTGGGTTGTGCAGCTTATGAGGGAGGAGAGATCCCTGATTCTCTTCATAAGGCACACCTGGGAAGGGTGTTTAAAGGAAAGGCATTTGGGAGGGGCATTTGTCAGAGGCAAACACTGCGTTTTTCTTGTGTTGGCTGCTGTTATGAATTCCTGGCATCCTCCCAACTGCTTTGATTTACTGCCTTGTTAATTCATTTCTGGAACTCCATATCTTGCTCTGCCGGATTTATTACCTTATTTTGCCTTGTTGGGTTTATAGTTTAAAGTTTTTGGTTTACAAAGTTTGGACTGTAATATCTGCAGCCAAAAGCTGGTGCAGGTTCGTGGGAGAGTTTTTCTCCAGACCGGAAGGGTAATCCAGTCATTGGGGGCAAAATTGGAGCTAATAAAGAGACCTCTACTTATTCTCTGGCTGTGTTGCCTTTATGCCACACCCTGGATCCCCACAGGGTTGCAGGAGGCCATTGCAGCTGAAAACAGAACTTGGGAGCCTATTTTCGCTGGCAAAGCATTTGGGCCAGCAAAAACAGAACTCCCAGATGGCTGCAGGAGGCCGTCATGGCCAAAAATGGGGCCTGGGGGACCACAAGCACTCCCTGAGCTCCATTTTCACTGGCAGAGGCTTGCAGGAGGCCGTTGCAACTCAAAACGGAACTCGGGAGCCTGTTTTTGGTAGCAGAGCCCTTGAGCCACCACAGATGTCCCCAACATGAATGATGTCAAACTGGTCATGCCCACCCTGTCCATGGCCACCCTGAACTGGTCAAACACAACCCTGAATGCGGCCCTCAGTAAAATTGTGTTTGACACCCCAGAGTAGATTTTACAGCAGCCTAATCCTCTCCTTTCATCTTGAACTCTGGTCCTAGAAAAACAAGTTCTACAAGTCGAAACAGGTGCATTATAGTGCATTATGACCTTTTTTCACACTTACAACCATAGCTGCATCCCCATGGTCACATGATTTATATTTGGATGCTTGGCAACTGACTCACATTTATGACCATTGGGTTGTCCCAGGGGTCATGCGATCCCCTTTTACGACCTTCTGACAATCAAAGTCAACGGGGGAAGCCAGATTCACTTAACAACCATGCTACTCACTTAACAACTGCAGGGATTCACTTAACAACTATGGCAAGAAAGGTCATAAAACTTTTTTTAAAACTAATTTCTCACTTAACAACATAAATGTGGGGCTCAATTGTGGTCGTAAGCTGAAGACTACCGGCAACCAGTTTGTTAACGGAGAGTTTTGAAAACTTTTATTTTGTTTTGTTTTAGTATTACTGTTCTTCTTGCTAACTATTTTGTCACTAATATAATATAGAGAAGGCAAATCAAGAACCTGCAAGTAGATTTATTAGTTTAAACATTTGGGAGAGGGGCGCTGTTTCCCAAGCAGTGGGAACCAATCCTGTAGTAACACATCAATTTGTATTCAATTAAGGGGGATAATATGTGTGTTAATTTACTTAGTTTTTTTAATGCATATTTTTCTTTTTTAATATTTTGATTGTTTTGTTGTTGGTTTTCTTGTCTTGTTTGGATGTTTCTGGAGTTTTGTATTTTAAATTTGCCTTGAATAAAATTTACACACACGTACACACACACACACACACTGAAAAATTACTTTGCAATAAGCAACCTGTTCTTATTATCAGCTTGCAGCCCATTTTGGAGTTTCCAAAGTTGAATTTCTCAAGGAGATGCCTAGATGTTTCCTCTGTATTTGGGCTTGTTTACCCTGAAGTATGATTACCATTAGAGAGTGCATTATGGATATGCCTGCTGGAGAATATGGCAATATTACTTCTTTTTTTCTGTGACTAACAGCTAAGCAGGGTCAGAATTGCAAGAAGTTGGATGAGAGACGAGTAAGAAGTTATCTAGGCTTAATTGGAAAGTCAAATAAATCTCCGTAAAGAAGACAATGGTGAATCTTCTAAGATGCTGTTGCCAAGGAAACTATATAAACCTAGAAGGTTATGAGGTGGGTTATCCTGAATGACTGGTTTCATATTATCTGAGGAAAGGGAGAATGTCTTCTATGATCACCTCTAAACAAAAAAATTAAAAAGGGCTTTGCTTTCAAACCAGAAAATATCTCAGGCACAAACTATCTCAATCAAACTGGGTTCAGAAACTCCACAACCGTTTTGACTTACCATGGATTCTGTCCCGTATCATTTCCTATGTTGGTTTAGTTGCTGTTGGTGGCAGAGGTGGCATTCAGCAGGTCCTGACCAGTTCTGGAGAAATAGTAGTGGAACTTTGAGTAGTTTGGAGAACCGGCAAATGCCACCTCTGACTGGCCCCGCCCCATCTATTCTCTGCCTCCTGAGTCCTAGCTGATTGGCTGGGTCTTCTTTGGTTGCCCTGCCCAGGAGAACAGAGCTGGAAAGCAGGTTAGTGGAGTGGGGAGGGAATGGAGATTTTGCAGTAACCTTCCCCTGCCACACCCACCAAGCCAACCCACCAAGCCATGCCATGCCCACTAAGCCACACCCACAGAACCAGAAGTAAAAAAAATTGAATCCCACCATTAGGTGGGGGTTGAAGATCTTCCTCCCAGCCTGTTCTTGCACACCTACTGAGGATCACCAAGGCATTTGTTCCAACCTTGCACACAACTGAACTTGAGCCTACCTTAAGAATTAATACTTCCAGTTTGCACTATTAGAGGCATTACTACCATGGGATCGTAGGGTCTACAGTGTTCTCTGAGCTTAATTGTTCCCTTGCAGACGTTTCATTACCCAACTAGGTAACATCATCAGTGCCAGAAAGGAATGGGGTTTGCTCTGTCTGTTTTCCCCATTTACTTTGCTTGTCAGAAGGTCACAAAAGGGGATCACATGACCCCGGGACATTACAATGGTCATAAATATGAGTTAGTTGCCAAGTGTCTGAATTTTGATCACATGGTGATGGGGTGCTGCAAAGATCGTAACTGTGAAAAAGGGCCATAAATCACTTTTTCTGTGTCATTGTAATGAGAAAGAGAGAGAGAGATGATAGACAGGTGATAGATAAATGATAGATAGATAGATAGATAGATAGATAGATAGATAGATAGATAGATAGTAGGTAGGTAGATAGACAGATAGAGATAGACATAATAGATAGATAGACAGACAGATAGATAGATAGATAGATAGATAGATAGATAGATAGATAGATGATAGATAGATAGATAGAAGGTAGGTAGGTAGATAGATAGGTAGATAGATAGATAGATAGTAGGTAGGTAGATAGATAGACAGAGATAGAGATAATAGATAGACAGATAGATAGATAGATAGATAGATAGATAGATAGATAGATAGTAGGTAGGTAGATAGATAGATAAAGATAGAGATAATAGAATAGAAGGTAGGTAGGATAGATAGATAGATAGATAGATAGATAGATAGATAGATAGATAGTAGGTAGGTAGATAGACAGATAAAGATAGAGATAATAGATAGACAGATAGATAGATAGATAGATAGATAGATAGATAGATAGATTGATAAATGATAGAAGATAGATAGATAGATAGATAGATAGATAGATAGATAGATAGATAGATAGTAGGTAGGTAGATAGATAGATAGATAGATAGATAGATAGATAGATAGACAGAAAGATAGATAGACAGATAGATAGATAGATAGATAGATAGATAGATAGATAGATAGATAGATAGAAGGTAGGTAGGTAGATAGAAAGATAGATAGATAGATAGATAGATAGATAGATAGATAGATAGTAGATAGATAGATAGATAGATAGATAGATAGATAGATAGATAGTAGGTAGGTAGATTGATAGATAGATAGATAGATAGATAGATAGATAGATAGATAGATAGACAGAAAGATAGATAGATAGATAGATAGATAGATAGATAGATAGATAGATAGATAGATAGATAATAGATAGATAGATAGATAGATAGATAGATAGATAGATAGATAGATAACAGATAGATAGATAGATAGATAGATAGATAGATAGTAGGTAGGTAGATAGACAGACAGACAGACAGACAGACAGACAGACAGACAGACAGAGATAGAGATAATAGATAGACAGATAGATAGATAAATAGATAGATAGTAGGTAGATAGATAGATAGATAGATAGATAGATAGTAGGTAGGTAGATAGACAGACAGACAGACAGACAGATAGATAGATAGAGATAGAGATAATAGATAGACAGATAGATAGATAAATAGATAAATAGATAGATAGGTAGATAGATAGATAGATAGATAGATAGAGATAATAGATAGATAAATAGATAGATAAGATAGATAGATAGATAGATAGATAGATAGATAGATAGATAGATAGATAGATAGATAGTAGGTAGGAAGGTAGATAGATAGATAGATGGATAGATAGATCGATCAGCGGTCGCCAACTGGTGGGCCGTGGCCCACAGGTGGTCTGTGAGAAAATTTTGGTGGGCCGCAGAGAAAGATCCCCCCCAAGGACCCTCCCCAAAGCAATTAATCCAGGCTGCACAGAAACACAAGGCTGCACCACTCACATGGCCCGCGGGAACCTTCCCTACCCATTCACTCCTTACCCGGCAAAGTTGCCTGCTAAATGGCTATTTTTTCCTCTTTCTGACCATTAGGTGTTCTGCTGTGCTGGGAAATTTAGATTAGATAGGTAGCAGGAAATGGTTGGATTTCTTGCTTTCTAGCTAGTCTTTAGATCTTCGGCTCTGCTTTTAAGTATAGCCGAATCTCCCTTAGGACTGAAGGTTCTATTATTCAGTGCAGACTCACGGCAAGCAAATTTGAAAGACTGAGCTAGCCGATGGCAGATAGATAGATCACTGAATGATTCTGTGAGCAACTCAATCTGCCTGCCTGCTTTGCCTGATTTTGGGTAAAAGTTGCTCTTTTTATATGAACAATTCAATATTTATATAAATATTTATAATATTTACATACCAACCATGCCCAGCCAGTCACATGACCACCAAGCCATACCCACAAATTAGACCACGTCCACAGAACCAGTTAGTGGTACCTGGGATTTAAAATTATGAGTTTGGTGGTCCCTGAGGTCCAAAAGGTTAACGACCCCTGAGATAGATAGATAGATAGATAGATAGATAGAGAGAGAGAGAGAGAGATGATAGATAGATAGATAGATAGATAGATAGATAGAGAGAGAGAGAGAGAGAGAGAGAGAGAGATGAGAGAGAGAGAAAAAATAGACAGACAGATAGATAGGTAGGTCACTGAACGAACTGTTGTAAGTCAAGCACTTCCTTTATTGCTGGCAAATGGATGCTCCTTGAAGTTAATGCAACATGAAATCTCCGCAGATAGAAACCCTGTATTTATTTGAATGAGAAACGTGGCATTTGTGCAGTTAATGTTTCATCTGCTTTACGACACATATTCCAGAACTGAGTAAAGGGTGGGTGATGAAATTATTACCCTAACAAGATTTTCTTCCTCGGCAAAAACATATGTTCTCCATAATATCAGTTTCTAAAACAAATGGAATTATCATTATAGAACATGGTGGCAAATTAGACGGATGAAATGCAGTCTGTACAGAAAGAAGATATATGCAATTTGGCTCCATAAAAAGAAATTAAACAATAAACTATCAATGACAGATGTAGTTAAGAGACAGGGTTTTTTTTTTCCAGAGGTTTAAATACCAATTTGCAAAGGAATAAAATTATGCAGACTCAATCAAGGCATAAATAAGATAAAAATACCACCAGTCTTCATGAAACAGGATGATTAAGTGTTTGGGCCAGATGTTTGTAGATCTTCTCTTTATTTAGGTAGTAGGCTGGGAGGCAGGTCTGAAGATAAGGTCACCATAGGTGGATGGAAGCTGTAAACAATCAAATATCAGGATATGTTTATCTCTCTTCATACTGCACTGAGTTAAAGTATTGCAATGTGTCATCCCCCTGGCTTCTCATTGCTGCTAAAGTTGTTTCAGAGGAAATGATGGTGTTGTTAGCCTATCTCCGGCTAACCAGTGGTGGGAGTCAAATAATTTAACAACTGGGTGGGCGTGGCCATGGTGGGTGTGGCCAGTGGGTGTAACAGGCAGCACTTGGCCTCCCTGCAACCTCCTGGGAGCAAAACCCGCCCAGGGTTGGGGCTACTCTACTCTGGTTCATTGATTGAAACTAATGGATTAAACAAACAGATAATCAGAGTTGGAAGGGACCTTGTAGGTCATCTAGTCCAACCCCCTGCCCAAGCAGGAGACCCTACACCATTTCTGACAAATGACAGTCCAATCTCTTCTTGAAAGTCTCAAGTGATGGGGCTCCCACTAGTTCTGAAGGCAACTTCTGTTCCACTGGTTGATTGTTCTCACTCTCTGGAAATTTCTCCTTATTTCTAGGTTGAATCTCTCCTTGTTCAGTTTCCATCCATTATTCCTTCTCTGGCCTACAGGAGCTTTCGAAAATAGATTGACTCCCCTCCTCTCTGTGGCAGCCCCTCAAATATTGGAAGACTGCTATCCTGTCTCCCCTGGTCCTTCTCTTCCCTAGACTCGCCAGGCCCAGGCCCAGTTCCTGTAACTGTCCTTCATATGTTTTACTCTCCAGTCCCCTAATTTACTGACTGATGAATTGATTGATTGAAATGGTCAAGGGCAGGGCTGTCAAACTCCTGGCCCATGAACAGGATGCATCACATGCTGGACAACTCATTCCCAGTTTAGCAAAGAAGAAAAAAATCTTGATATCTTCACATGACAACAACATGACAACGACATTGAACTAGAAGACTCCAAGGTCCCTTCCAGGTTTATTCTGATTGATTGATTGATTGACTGATTGATTGATTGATTGATTGATCTGTTGAAATGGTCATAGTGTCTTCTGCTTGAGCAGGGGGTTGGTCTAGAACACCTCCAAAGTTCTTTCCAGCTCTATTCTGATTGTTTGATTGAGATGACCTAGAGCAATATTGGCGAACCATTTTGGCAAAACAAAACCCGACAGTACATGAGATAACAAGGAAGACAAAAATGATTTGTGGAGCGATGCAGTGTCCCTGCCGGAGGTTTTAACACTTGACCAAAAAGGACAAGGCTTTGACACTTAGGTGGTGACTTTTCTGAGCTGCTCTTGCAAAATGCCCCTGAGGAAGGAAGACAAATGAGCAAGCCAAAGCATCCAAAAGTTGATAATTTTCAAATTGGAGCAACTGAAGAAAAACCAACTGATAGAGGGTTTAGCTGTTTTTATAGAAAAGACAGGGCTGATTTGAACCTCTAGATAACCTCTGTTTATTTGGTTCTTATGCTCAGCTCTTTGTTTTGGACTCAGCTGGTTTCAAGGCCAGCAGACTCTTGGGCTAGCTGTCAATTTGAACATGGATTCTTCAGGAATATCAGCTTGTTAGAATTCCAGGGGCATTTCTTTACAAACCCCCAAATACCTCTGATTATCCTACTCCATTCTTTCTAGACTGCAGTAAGTTTTCAAATAAAGTCCGAGAGTTTTCTTAAATTCCCTAGGAAAGCTTCCTAGTGAATAAAATAGCCAAAGCACTCTTTAAAAAAGAAATTCAATCAGTTTTTGTTAGGTCTGGAGCATGGGTGTGAATAATGGAGACGAGCCGGGAGAAACAGTGAACTTCAAACTCTTTATTTACAAACTCTTTATTTACAGCTCAAACTGGAGGGCTGCTATAGCCTTCCTTATATAGGCAACTTATTAACTATTCAACCAATAGCAATTCTGGAGCGCTAGCTCCGTTAATCAATGAGAATGGCCTGTTAATGGCCAATCAGATGCTCCTGAACGGACCAATCCGATCCTGCCATTAACAGCCAATCAGAAGTGCAGGGCCAGAACCCTGCACTTGACTTCAAGCTCAAGATAACTTTATTTGGCATTATTCATTCACAACACCCGTTTCCCCCGGCTTCTGCCCACGGGGTGCGGTTACATAGTCCTTGAGGTAGGACAGTTGTTTTATTAGTATTTTGGATTTTCGCAAAGTGCCTGACGGTTGGCTGCACTTCTGTTGAGGTAGATCGTTGTTTAGCGGTAGGGGCGCCTCTGGTTCCGAGTTCGCGTTCCCGCCGTCACCAATATCACTGGCTACTCCCTGAGGTGAACTCACTCTGGTCCCCAGTTCCTGTTCCTGCATTTCAGTTGTGTTTTCAGTCCCTTCAAAAAAGTTTTCCTCTAGTTGCAATTCATTTTCCTCTGTAACTCCCCCCCCCTCAGTTTGGTATAAGGGAGTTCGGAATTGCGTGACAGTAGCTGCGATCGTAATTGATCTATGTGGCGCTTCCAAAGTCTATCGTCAGAGCACTGAACGAGGTATGATCTTGGGCTGGTTACGCGGAATGCGGTCGCTTCTACCCACAGTGGATCGCCTAATAAGTTTTTAGCGAATACTAAATCACCTACCTGGAAGGTACGGCATCGACCTCTGGATCCGAGTGGCTTTTCCAGTTCGTAGGCTGGGTGTAACTGATCGAGGTGGGAGCAGAGCTTTCGCCCCATTAGCAGCTCGGCGGGAGTTTTGTTGGTGACGCTGTGAGGTGTGATGTGCTGTAGGAAAAGGATTCGGTTGATTTTCTCATTGATGTTGTCGTAGTCTATCTTTTGTAGAGTCCTTTAGACGAATTGTGTTAAGCCTGGGTTCCCCAACCAGGGTTAAGGAGACAAGCTAAACAGAATGTGCAGCGTTAGTCAGATAGGCACACAGATAAATGAGTGAGATAAGTTTGTATGTTTGTTAACATACAGTAAAAATAACAGATACGCTTGTGCTATCAAAAGATAGTTTATTCCATTTAGAGTTAATAGCATAGTCAAAATAACAGTCCATTAGATGTATCATTTAGTCAGTCCATTCAAGGATATTCAGTTAGCAAAGTCCGTGTAGAATATCCTATGTCAGTTCACTTACAAATCAGTCCATTGTTTATCTCTCCCATTCGAGTAACGCAGTCTTGAGTCCATGCAGTAATTAGGGATCATCAAAGCCAGAGAGAGAGCAAGCTGTCGTCTTGCTTCTTTTAAAGTGCTTTCACAACCACTCCCTTAATTACATTCCTTTATTTAAAGTTGCAGACACTTTAACTTATAAACTATGATTACAAATTTATTATTTTACCTAAACCAGTTAGGGTAAACAATGTTATCCCTAACAAATTGTACCATGTGCTCAGCCCTACCCTTGGCCACAGGGTGCGCAGGCGAAGTAAGCGCATGTCGGATACCGCAGTCAGCCAGGTACTGTTCAAAAGACAGCGTGGTAAATTGGGGCCCATTGTCAGATACCAGAACATCTGGTAATCCGTGGGTTGCAAACAGTCTTTCCAGTCTTTTGATGACTGCTTCGGTGGCCGTATTCCTCATTCGGTGAATCTCGAGCCAATTCAAGTAGGCATCAACGGTTAGCAAAAACGTGTGGCCTTTGGTCGGCCCAGCAAAGTCCAGATGGATGCGGGACCAGGGTCCCCGCGGCATCTCCCATTTGGTTGGGGTTGCTTTTGGTGGAGCGTTGCTTACTTCTTGGCATCTCTGGCAAGTTTTAACCCACGATTCGATTTGTCTGTCGATGTCTAGCCACCATGCATAGCTTCGTGCGAGGCCCTTCATGCGCACGATGCCAAGGTGGCCATCGTGCAAGGTTCTTAGCAGTGCCTGTTGGAGTCGTTCTGGGATAATGACTCTATCGCCCCAGATGATACAGCCCTTCTGCGAGAACAACTCTGTTTCACGGCTTTTGAATGGTGCAAAGTCGTCTGGTACTTGGTCCAATGGCCATCCGCGTTCCACCCATGTGAGGACTCGTGCTAAGATGGGGTCACGTTTTGTTTCTCTCGCAATGTCACGGGCAGTTAATGGCGGCGTATGGAGTGTCTCGATCTGCAACATTGTTGTTAGGGATAACATTGTTTTACCCTAACTGGTTTAGGTAAATAATAATATGTAATCATAGTTTGTATGTTAAAGTGTCTGCAACTTTAACTGTGGGATAGTAATTAAGGGAGTGGTTGTGAAAGCACTTTAAAAGAAGCAAGACGGCAGCTTGCTATCTCTCTGGCTTTGATGATCCCTGATTACTGCAAGGAAAAGAAGTCTGCATTGCTCGAACGGGAGAGAAAACAAAGGACTGGCTTGTAAGTGAATTGACATAGGATATTCTAAATGGACTTTGCTAACTGAATATCCCTGAATGGACTGACTAAATGATACATGACTATTGGACTGTTATTTTGACTATGCTATGAACTCATAATGGAATAAACTACATATTTGATAGCACAAGCGTATCTGTTATTTTTACTGTATGTTAATAAACACACAAGCTTAGCTCACTCATTTATCTGTGTGCCTATCTGACTAAGCTGCACATTCTGTTTAGCTTGTCTCCCTAACCCTGGTTGGGGAAACCAGGCTTAACAATTGTCATCGTTAGTGCAGCATCGTTGATGGTTTTAGGGAGCGGTGCACGGCGTCGGCGTGGGGAATGGCTTTACCAGGATGATATTGTAGCTAATAATTGTAGGCAGCCAAGAATTCTGACCAGCGGGTCATCCTGGGAGAAAGTATGTAGGGAGTTGGCTTGTCCCCAGCGATGATCCCCAGCAATGGTTTGTCGTCAGTTACAATGGTGAAAGCCTGGCCGTACACGTACTCATGGAATCTGATACAATTGCCAGGGCTTCTTTATCGATCTGGCTGTAATTTCGCTCGGTTTTCGAAAGCGTTTTTGAAAAGTAAGCAACAGGGGCTTCGCTACTATTAGGTAATACATGGCTCAAAATGGTGCCCACTCCAAAAGACGATGCATTACATGTGATATTTAACGGAAAGGTCTCATTGTACTGCATTAGTACGGCGTCAGAAGTTAGTAGTTGTTTTACATTATGGAACGCCTGCTCTTCTCTGTGACCCCATACCCAAATTGCTTTTTTATCTAGTAGGCGATGTAAAGGTTCAGCGACAGTCGCCTTGTGCGGCAAGAATACATTATAGAAATTGATGAGGCCTAAGAATGCCTGGAGGTCGGCTTTGTTCCGGGGTCTGGGAGCGTTTTTTATTGTTCTCAATTTGCTATCGGTAGGGTGAATACCCTGACTGTCAATTAAGTACCCTAAGAATTCAACATGATCTGTACACAATTTGCACTTATTTTTCTTCACTTTCAGGCCTGCTTCTTGGAATTTTTGCAAAACCAGTCTTAAACGATGCTGTAAAATTTTTGGAGTGGGGGCAGCAATGAGCACATTGTCAAAATAGGGGACAACGCCTTTGATCCCCTGCAATAGTCTCTCCATTAGGCTCTGAAAAATCCCTGGGGCTACACTGACTCCGAATTGAAGCCGCGTACACTTAAAGGCACCTCGGTGTGTTACGATAGTCTGTGCTTGTGCCGTTTTTTCGTCAACTGGCAGTTACTGATAAGCCTGAGCCACATCCAGTTTAGTGAAGACTTTTCCGCCCCCCAGGGAATGGAGGAGGTGTTGCACCACCGGCACCAGATATGGATTTTGTTGCAGGGCGTGGTTTAGGGTGGCTCGATAGTCCCCACAAATTCTAATGGAGCCGTCCGGCTTAATTGGGGTCACGATTGGTGTTTCCCATGGGGAGTGGTCGGTTGGCTTTAAAACTCCCTGGGCTATCAACTTATCAAGCTGTTCATCGATTTTTGGCTTTAGAGTGAACGGGACTCGACGAGGCTTAAGGCAGATGTGAGCTATCTTTGGATTAAGGCTAAAGGATATCGGGGTCCGCTTGTACTCACCTAGCTTTTCCGCAAAGACGTCCCTGAATTCGTGGGCGAGGTCTTCTTCCGAGTCACTGCCGCCGATTCAGTTAATGCCTGCCACTTCAATGCCGAGTGGTGCGAACCATTGCAGGCCTAACAGGCTAGGCCGGTCCTTGTTGATCACCGTCAGGGGTAAGTACGCTGTGCGGTTCTTGAATGCAACCCGGACTCGACTGGATCCTACGACTGGAATCCGGTTCCCCTGGTAGTCCTTTAACACGAGCCATTGGAATTGAAGGTCTTGGTGCCGGATAGTGGGGATGAGTTGCTTGAGGGTCTTCCAGGAGACCATTGACAGAGACGACCCCAAGTCAACTTCCATTTGGCAAGGTTGATTTTCGATGTCCACTTTGACCTGAATTTTCTTAGCGTCTAGTGAAGAGGCATGGCCGATAGTGAGTGTTTGGTGGGCCTCTTCCCGTCTCGTTAGGCGATTCACGGGTCGGTTTCTGTAGGAATGGTTTGCTGGTTCTCGCCTTACAGGGCGATTCCCTGTCGATTGGTGGAGATTGGTACCCTTCACGGTCTGGCTGGGTCCGAGGAGACTTCTGCAGACTGGTCCGATGTGGCCTCGTTTCCCGCACTCATGGCAGAGCGCGTCGCGGAATTTGCAATCGGAGCGGTAATGGTTGGCGCCGCAGCCAGCGCATGGTTGCTGGGACTTCGGGTAATGGTCCCGATCAGACCGCAGGCGATGGACCTTTTCTTCGTTGCTGTCTGACGACGAAGAGAGGTCCTCATGGTGGGTCGTCTGCAGCTGCCCTTCTGCCTTAGGTGAAACTTCGCTGGCCAGTTGGTTTGCTGGAGTGCTATTTTGGCGTAGTTGGGCAGCCGACTTCTTGGTCGCCTCCGCTGCTGTAGCTTCAGCTATGACGTCTTTAAGGGTGATGTTGCCCTTTGCCATTATTTTGCTCTGTACGTTTAGAGCGTCTAACCCGAGAACTACTTGGTCTCTCAAAGCCTCCTCTAGGTCGGTGAAATCGCAAATGCCTCCCAAGTTCCGGAGGTCTGCAACGAAATCGGCAACGCTTTCTCCTTTCCGCTGGTTTCTTTGATAGAACTCGTGTTGTCTTACGAGTATTGGAACGGTCGGTGCATAGTGGGCCCTTAGTAGCGGTTCGAGGATGTCCCAGTCCATGGCCTTCACTTCAGCTGTTTTCGCTAATGCCTTAGCCATTTTGAATACCGTCGGGCCGCAGTGCGTTAGGAATACTGCCCGTTTCTTCCCGGGTGTGGCATCCTTCAGATTATTCGTTTCCAAAAACATTTGGAAGTGGTCCATGTAGGACTCCCAGTCCTCTTGAGCTGGATCGAATGGCGCGGGTAGTATTACGCCGCCGGACATGGTTCCGCCGTTGTGTGCTTCAGCCACGTGCTTAGTTGTCTTCATCGTTGGCTCTGATGTCATCCAATCCCATCCTCATCGCCAGTGTTAGGTCTGGAGCATGGGTACGAATAATGGAGATGAGCCGGTAGAAACAGTGAACTTCAAACTCTTTATTTACATGGTGTGATAGCTCAAACTGGAGGGCTTCTATAGCCTTCCTTATATAGGCAACTTATTAACTATTCAACCAATAGCAATTCTGGAGCGCTAGCTCCATTAACCAATGAGAATGGCCTGTTAATGGCCAATCAGATGCTCCTGAATGGACCAATCCGATCCTGCCATTAACAGCCAATCAGAAGTGCAGGGCCAGAACCCTGCACTTGACTTCAAGCTCAAGATAACTTTATTTGGCATTATTCATTCACAACAGTTTTCCTTTAGGAATTGTGCCTTAAACAACAACAGCTATTATTATTTTTATTATTGTTAATTAAATTTGTTATGGTCACCTGCCTTACTTGACTCTGGCTTACGAAATGCAAATAGGCGATTAAAATCATTTAAAAGCATAAAATGAAAAATAAAAATCATAAAACCGTGTACACTGAGTGCTTTAGTACCAGAGACAAATTCCTCATGTGTCAAATCACATTTGGCTGAATAAGGTATTCAATTCAATTCCATTCCAATCAAAATAGAGCTAGATCTAAACTAAAACTAGATGGTATTTATCACCTGGTAGGTTAGCTAAAATGTTTAAAAATATGTCTAGCAACTGTTGGAAATGTAATCAAAAAATGGGCACATTTTATCATATGTGTTAAAGCTAAAAAAAATTGTGTTAAAACTAAATAAAATGGGGGAAAATATACAGATGGATAAAAAAAAATAAGGAAACATGTAGATTTCAAACCTGAATTGTTTTTATTAGGAATGATATCAGAAACGTTTGATAAGAAAAGTACCGTATATACTCGAGTATAAGCCGAGTTTTTCAGCCCATTCTTTGTGCTGAAAAAACCGCCCTCGGCTAAAACTCGAGTCAGATTCCCCTCTGAAAAAAAAATGGTGTGGAGCTCCAGAGCGGGGCAGCCGCTTTCCTGCAGGCAAGCCCCACTTCATGGACTCCATCCATCCTCACGCCCATCCACCCACCCACCCAAAGCGACGAAGTCCCCCAATCGCGCAGCCCAGAATTGCCCTCCCCTCAGGGGGCAGCAACGACGCCCGGTGTTTCCCGAGACAAGAAGCTCCACCGTGCAATGAAAGCGCCCTGTCTCTAGGCTCAGAAAACAATGCGAGGCGAGGTCGCTTCGGCTCCGCTCAGCTTCGTTTCCTAACTGCTTTCAGTCCGCTCGGGAGGAGGGGGAGGAG
Organism: Hydrophis major; assembly: GCA_033807585.1. Classification (NCBI taxonomy): domain Eukaryota; kingdom Metazoa; phylum Chordata; class Lepidosauria; order Squamata; family Elapidae; genus Hydrophis; species Hydrophis major. Next base: position 207,329,777 of record CM066331.1, on the reverse strand, counting down.
GTGGTGGTGGCAGCTTGCGTTGTTTTCTGAGCTCTAGGCTCGCGGGTTCAGAAAACAACGCGAGGTGAGGTCGCTTCGGCTCCGCTCAGCTTCGTTTCCTAGCTGCTTTCAGTCTGCTCGGGAGGAGGGGGAGGAGGTGGTGGCGGCAGCTTGCATTGTTTTCTGAGCTCTAGGCTCGCGGGTTCAGAAAACAACATGAGGCGAGGTCGCTTCGGCTCCGCTCAGCTTCGTTTCCTCAGCTCCAGCTGCTTTCAGTCCACTCAGGAGGGGGGGGAGGTGGTGGTGGCCTCCTCCCAAGTGGACTGAAAGCAGCTAGGAAACGAAGCTGAGCGGAGCCAAAGCAACCTCGCCTTGCGTTGTTTTCTGAACCCACGAGCCTAGAGCCAGGGCGCTTTCATTGCACGGCGGAGCTTCATCTCGGGAAATACCGGGCATCATTGCTGCCCCGAGGGGAGGGTGATTCTGGGCGGCGCAATTGGGGGACTTCGTGGCTTTGGGTAGGTGGGAGCGAGGACGTTGACTTTAAGCGCTGCCGACCAAGTGTTTCACAAATACCAGTGGAACCTCCGTCCACCACCACCCCTCCCTCTTTTGCCTCCTTCCTTCTGATCAATCAGGTTTTCCCAGTATTTGCTCACAGCTGCGTTTTCTCTTCTGCTGTACTAGGCATTGAACGCAGGGATTTCTAATTCCCCTTACACGCGCGTGGATATGCCACGGGGCATTTTCTTCCAAATGCTCCACTGGCAGAGAACACTGACTTTCATAATAGTGAGATCATTTCCCAAATTAATTGATTCACTAACCCAAAAGAAGATGTCGATGACAGTGGGAGGCAGGAGTCACTCTCTCCCTTGCAAGAAAAAAGCAAGAGCCGTTCTTATGATCTCTCTCTCACTTCCCGTAATACAGTCAAGCCCTTTCCAGCACGCAGGATCCGCCCCCGCCGCTTTGCAGCTTGCAAATGCAAAAACCCCGGGATGCAAAGCGGCGGCAGCAGATCGCGTGTGCTGGAAAGGGCTTGACTATATTACGGGGAGAGAGAGAGAGAGAGAGAGAGATCATAAGAACGGCTCTTGCTTTTTTCTTGCAAGGGAGAGAGTGACTCCTGCCTCCCACTGTCATCGTCATCTTCTTTTGGGTTAGTGAATCAATTGAACCTTTCATGATAGTGAGATCGTTTCCCAAATTGATTAATCTGTTTTTCTTTGAAATAAATATTCAAAAACATTTAATCTACTGATGCCTCAATTAATGTAATTTTATTAGTGTCTATTTTTATTTTTGAAATTTACCAGTAGCTGCTGCATTTCCCACCCTCGGCTTATACTCGAGTCAATAAGTTTTCCCAGTTTTTGTGGTAAAATTAGGTGCCTCGGCTTATATTCGGGTCGACTTATACTCGAGTATATACGGTATGTATTTAATATTGCATGTTCTAACAGCAGCAAAGGTTATTTTTGCATAACATAGGAAAAATGAAGAAATACCGCAAGATGAAGAGATAATTAAGAAGATTGTGCAGATTAGATTGTGCAGAAATAGACTTACATTGGAAATCAAACAGAAAGAAGACACAGAATATTATCAAACATGGAACTTATTTTACCAATGATTGGGGAAAAGGGGTGGAAAGTAAGAAGGGAATTTGTATTGTTAAGCAATTTAAATACCCAAACAACATGATGAAATTCAACAACATAGAAAATTAATAACATTCATTTAAAAAAAAAAAAAAACTAGAAACCACCACTCATTACAATAAAAACACAACAAGGGTCCCATAAATGTATTAACTCCAAGCCTGGGATTAAAACCCCAGGTCTCTGGGGTTTTATGCAACCCTACAATAGTAGGTGATATCCGTATCTCTGTACAGATGCTACTCCAAAGTGTAGGTACCATAACAGAAAAGAATTCCTCCTTGATCCCACAAGAAAGTAACATCTACTTGAGTGGACCTGAAGTTTTGTATTCTGAACATACCAAGTGGACAACAACAGTTTGAGATAGACAATCCCATCGGTAACCAGACCATATATCAGGGGTCTCCAACCTTGGCTCCTGGAAGCCTGGCGGACTTCAACTCCCAGAGTTCCACAGCCAGCAAAGCTGGCTGTGGAATTCTGGGAGTTGAAGTCTGCCAGGCTTCCAGGAGCCAAGGTTGGAGACCCCTGCCATATATCATCAAAGGCTTTAAGGAACAACCAGAATCTTAAGTTGTGTCAAGAAACCCACTAGCAAACCAAGGCAGTTCGCATAACAACAGTGAAACATAGACATAATGAAAAGGGCTCATTAATACCCATGTTGCTACATTTTCAACCAGCTGTAGGTTCTGGACAATCTTCAAGGGCAGCCCCATGTAACAGGACACATTGCAGTTGTCCAATTGTGAAGTGACCTATCCATGGGTTAACCCTCTGAAGTGCCTTCCCATCAAGGAAATGGTAGATTTACGAACGAAGGCAAAGATACGTGTCCCAGAATAATGTTATAGGATCCATTCTAGGTTGGTTACCTGGACCAAATGTTTAGTCTTTCAAGCTTTTGGATTCATGCTGGAGCCTATTCAGCAGAACTTCTCTCTCACCATAATGTGACTCTTACAAGGAGAGAAGTTCCTTGGCATCATCATGAGTCCAAAACAGAGGTGGTATTCAGCAGGTTCCGACAAATTCTGGAGAACCAGTGGCGGAAATTTTGAGTAGTTCAGAGAACTGGCAAATCCCACCTCTTACTGGCCCCACCCCTATCTCTTCTCCGCCTCCTGAGTCCCAGCTGATTGGCTGGGTCTTCTTTGGTTGTCCTGAACAGGAGAATGGAGCTGGAAAGCAGGTTAGTGGGGCAGGAAGGGAATGGGATTTTACAGTATCCTTCCCCTGCCACACCCACCAAGCCATGCCCACCAAGCCACACCATGCCCACCAAGCCATGACACATCCACCAAGCCACACCCACAGAACCGATAGTAAAAAAAAAATTGAATCCCATCACTGGTCCAAAAGCTTGGAAGACTAAGCTTCTGGTTCCAGTGACTGATCCAGATTGGATCCTGCAGAGGGTACATTAGATAGCCCTATGTAAAGCTCCCTCTGGCCATAGCTGCTACCTGCTCTTTCAGGAAATGAGCCAGCCATATGTCGAGTCCAAAACTGAAATATATCATGTAGCTATTTTATTTAGCTCTATATCTTAATCATCTATTCTGTTTCTTTCTTGCTCTTTGTTGGTGCAAGGAGGGAAGGTTTCGGGCTCGCCATATTCTTGAGATGGGAGGTGGTTAGATAGTGAGGGTTGTTTTGGCTAGGTGGCTTTCCGAGACCTGGAGGTGGAGTTTGAAGACGCAGGGAAATATTGATTTCTTTTTATTGGAGAATGTGACTTTTATTGGGTGTTTCTGATTTACAATGTTATGTGGCATAATTCCAGTTTGTGTAAGATCTGGAATTAAAACAGACTTTGCCAATTTGACGCTTATCTAAAAAAAAAAAAAAATTGTTTTGGAAGATGGACTTTGCTTATTTCTTTTTGAATGGGTTTTGTCACTTGGAAACTTGACATAGTTATTTTCAGACCAAGGCTTCCTGAGACCACAATTAAACACATGTTTAGTCCAAACAACTCTTGTTTTATTTCAACGCTGGGAATTATTTTCATTCCCAGCCCGTAATGAGTCCCAAACAGTCCCTCAAGATAAGCACCCACCTTTCTCTCCTATGAATTGCTGCCAACAATTTAAAGTACCAAATTAACTGCAAAAAGCCAATGGAAGTACAAAGCCCACACAGAGCTTCAAGGTTTAATCCAAACAGAGTGAATAACTTTGCTTCCTGCAAAGGTTTCTCTACCTTTGCACCTCCTTTATATCTTAGGGGAGGGGCAATCACCTCCAAGCCTTACTCCTGAGTTGCCCCTTTTGTCTCAGCTGCTCTTGCCTTCTAGCAGCTCTACACATACATGCACTGGGAACAGGCTCCCCTTGTTCCTCTGCCTCGCTGCTGCCAGACTCCTCAGTCTCCAAATTCAGTACCCCATTCCTGGATGGTCCAGACCCCATCTCTTCATCAGATGCAGGACCCATGTCTGAGTCCTCTTCAGACTCCAGGACTGGTCCCCATTCTTCCCCACTGTCCGATTCCGCTACCGTCTGCACAGGCTGCTGGCAAACTACAACAACAGTGTCTTGCAGCTGCCAGAAAAGCGAATGCAGTCTGGATCATATAACAGGAGCTCATCCTGTTGCATGAAGCTCAGGTCTCGAACCCAGGCTGTCAAGCTCATATCATTAACAGCTGAGCCATTGCACCCCATAATTCTGCTAATAGGATAACTTAATTGTTCAATCAGTTTGGGGAAGGAGAAGCCTAAGAAGTTGTGTTTGATGTTCCTCAAACTCAGCTCACGTCCCACCAATTTGCCTGGTTCTAATTGTCTATGGAGATTCTCAAATCATCCAGGTCATGGTTATCCCAAAGGTCCTTTTTCAAGAGGCAACTGGACTTTCTTTGAAGACGTTTTGCTTCACCTCCAAGGGGGAACTTCATCACTGGAGGCTTTCAAGAAGAGATTGGACTGCCATTTGTCAGAAATGGTGTAGGGTCTCCTGCTGGGCAGGGGGGGTTCAACTACATCCCCTACAGCCATGATGATGAACCTATGGCACGAATGCCAGAAGTGGCATGCAGAGCCACCTCCACCGGCATGTGAGCCGTCGCCCCAGAGCAGGCGCAGGTGCCATCCGCCCGCCACTGTACAGGCGCAGGCACCATCTGCCTGCCAGCTGATCATCAGGTAGCTGCCATGCATATGTGGGGAGGCATGTGCAGGAGATGCATGCACATGTGCAGAAACCTGCGGTGTGCATGGGGGGGTCACACACGCATGCACAAAGACGTACGGTGCACACATGGGGTGTTAGGAATATGGGTCACCTAACAGCTATTTGGGTTAGAAATATATAAACCAGGATAAACATTTTAGTACTATATCTTTAAGGGAATGCAAGAGCATGCAATTGGGTGTGATTTCTCAAACAGCCATAAGATGGAGCCAGAAATCTGGATTTTTTTGTCTGAGTCTCAGAAGAGAGTGTAAGTGTATCTCTGTTTCCTTCTGTTGGAAAGTATTGCCGTTGCTCCATTTTTCCTAATTGACTGATATTCATGAATTTAATGTAAGTCTGTTACTGAACTGTTTTTTGACACTGGACTTTGATATTTGGATTATCCCTGGATTAAAAACTGACTGATTCAACCTGTGAATGACTTTGGACTGCGTATTTGGAACTTTGCTTAAACTTTCTGGAAGTAAAAACCTACATTTACTGTACAGTGTATATGTGTGCTCTGAGTGTTTTATTCCAACACTACTCTGTATACATCTCCCTGTATGCCCTCATTCTCCTAACGGGGAATTACCTCAACATGGGGGTCATGCATGCATGAGCAGCGGGCATGAGGGGCCCTGCGTGCATTGCCTTATGGGTGCTGGCACACTTGCACATGCACACTTTCGGCAAGGTTAGCCCTCACTGCCCTGCAGGGTCCCTTCCAACTCTAACCTAATCGAATCTAAAGCTTCTTCAGCTCTGATCAGAGTTGAAGAAGCTTCTTGGATGAAGAGTGAAACGTCTTCAAATAAAATCCAGACAATCCAGTTGCCTCTTGGGGGGGGGGGAAGCGCCTTTGGGATAGCCTGCTTTAGTGGTGGTATTCAGCCGGTTCGCACCAGATCGAGCGAACCATTAGCAAGAATTTGGTCGCTGAACTGGTAGTAAGTTCTGGCTGGTCACTCCCCTGTTAAGTACTTGGACATGGGTTGGAGTAAATGGAGACAGCCTTTGAATGTGAACTTTCAGCTCTTTATTGCATAGTAACTTCTCAAAACAACAACAGTGAACTCTGCCTTATATAGGCAACCCTTGTGAGAATTGTCCAATAGCGAGCTATGAACGCTAGCACTTTAAACCAATAATAATCCTCTGTTAAGGGCCAATCGGATTCCTAAGAACTAACCAATCCGATCTGGCCGCCTAACAGCCAATCAGAAGTGCAGGGCCAGAACCCTGCACTTTACCTCAAGCTTATACTTTATTAACTATGGTACATACACAACACCCCTTCCCCCTGGCTTCTTAATTACGGTGTAGTTATATAATCCTTTAAATAGGACGGTTGTCTTTTAAGTCTTTTGGATTTTCTTTGGACTGGTTGATTGCAATCCTGTTGAGGTAGATTGTTGTTTGGCAGTGGCTCTGCTTCTTGCTCAGGTGCAATTTCTTGCGGTGCAAACAATTCTCCTTCCTGCTCCATTTCCTGAGTCTCACTTGATTCGTCGCTCCCTTCGAGCAGGTTCCTTGGAACATCATCTTCTTCTGTACCTCCCCCCCCCTCGGTTTGGTCATGGCGGAGTTGTTGACTGGCCGTTGTAAGTCGTGACCGTAATTGGTCGATATGCCGTTTCCACAGTCTACTGTCACAGCATTTCACTACGTAGGATTTGGGGCCGGTCACTCGCACTACCGTTGCCTCTATCCATAACGGATCGCCTGATAAGTTCCGTGCGTAAACGCGGTCTCCTACCTGGAAAGTGTGACAGTGGCCACTGGATCCTATTGGCTTTTCCAGTTCATAAACAGGGTGCAACCGGTCGAGGTGGGAACGGAGTCTTCGTCCCATCAGTAGTTTTGAGGGAGTTCTGCCAGTGACGCTATGTGAAGTTATGTGTTGCAAAAAGAGAATTTGGTTGACTTTGTCATCGATATTGTCATAGTCCATTTTTTGTAAAGTCTTTTTAACAAATTGGACCATGCGTTCCGCTCGGCCATTGGTCGCAGGATGCGCAGGCGAGGTGAGCGCATGGTGGATGCTGCGGTCAGCGAGGTACTGCTCGAACATCAATGCCGTGAATTGTGGCCCGTTATCAGACACCAGGATGTCAGGCAATCCGTGGGTTGCAAAGAGTCTATTTAGGATCTTAATCACTGCCTCAGAAGTTGTGGCCGTCATACGATGAATTTCTAACCAATTGGAGTATGCGTCGACTGTCAGCAGGAAGGTATATCCTTTGGTTGGCCCCACGAAATCCAGGTGGATTCTGGACCAGGGTCCACGTGGCGTCTCCCATTCAGTAGCATGGCTTTTGGTGGGGCGTTGCTGGCTTGTTGGCAATTGGTACACGCTTTGACCCACTGCTCAATTTGCCAGTCCATGCCCGGCCACCATGCGTAGCTTCGTGCAAGTGCTTTCATCCGCACGATGCCGGGGTGGCCCTCGTGCAGAATTTGTAGCAGCGTCTTCCGGAGTCGTTCTGGGACAACGACTCTATCGCCCCAGATGACACAGCCTTTTTGGGAAAAAAGTTCAGTCTGTCTTGCTTTAAACGGCGCGAAGTCATCTGGGACTTGGTCTAATGGCCATCCGCGTTCTACCCAGCCTAGGACTCGAGCTAGGGTGTGGTCTCGTTTGGTTTCTCTCGCAATGTCTCAGGCGGTCGTAGGCAGCAAGTTGAATGTTTCGATCTGCAACGTGGTTGCCGTTGGTGCCGGATCATCGAGAGTCTCTGGAAGCGGTGCTCGGCTTAATGCGTCGGCGTGGGGAATGGCTTTCCCCGGTCGATATTGAAGGCGATAATTATAAGCAGCTAGGAATTCTGACCATCAGGTCATTCTAGGGGATAATATGTAGGGGGTTGGCTTGTCCCCGGCTATTATCCCTAGCAATGGTTTGTGGTCAGTTATAATGGTGAATGTCCTTCCATACACATATTCATGAAATTTCTTTACAGCTGAAACAATTGCAAGAGCTTCTTTATCAATTTGTGCATAGTTCCGCTCTGCATGTGAGAGAGTCTTTGAAAAGTATGCAACAGGGGCTTCGTTCCCATTAGGCAGTACATGACTCAAAATGGCGCCCACCCCGAAGGGCGAGGCATCGCAGGTTATAACTAATGGTAAAGTCTCGTTATACTGCATAAGTACAGAGTCAGATGTGAGCAATTTTTTAACATTCCGGAACGCTTGTTCTTCCCGGTAACCCCATACCCATAATGCTTTTTTATCTAATAACCGGTGTAACGGTTCAGCAACAGTCGCCTTGTGCGGTAAAAATACATTGTAGAAATTAATGAGGCCTAAGAATGCCTGGAGATCGGTCTTGTTACGTGGCCTGGGGGCATTTTTTATCGCCTTTAATTTACTTTCGGTCGGGTGGATGCCCTGGCTATCAATCCCATACCCTAGAAATTCAACACTGTCAGTATATAAGTGACATTTATTTTTTTTCACCTTAAGTCCTGCCTCTTGGAATTTTTTAAGAACACATTTCAAACGATCCTGCAAGATTTTTTTGGTAGGGGCTGCAATTAATACGTCACCAAAATATGGAACCACACCCTTGATTCCCTGTAACAACCTTTCCATGAGGCTTTGGAATATCCCCGGGGCTACACTAACCGCAAATTGCAATCAAGTACATTTAAAAGCACCTCTGTGCGTTACAATTGTTTGGGCCTGGGCCGTCTTTTCATCCACTGGTGGTTGTTGATAAGCTTGAGCTAAATCTAATTTAGTGAAAACCTTTCCGCCCCCCAAGGAATGGAGGAGGTGCTGCACCACCAGAACTGGATAAGCATTCTGCTGTAGGGCGTGGTTTAAAGTGGCCCGGTAGTCCCCACAAATTCGGATTGACCCGTCTGGCTTAATGGGTGTTACAATAGGGGTTTCCCATGGAGAGTGATCGATGGGCTTCAACACCCCTTGAGCAATTAGCTTGTCGAGTTGTTCGTCGATCTTTGCTTTAAGAGCGAATGGAACTCGACGGGGCTTCAAGCGAATGGGGGCTACTTTTTGATCTAGACTAAATGAGATTGGGGTCCCCTTATACTCGCCTAAGCTGTCCGTGAAGACGTCGCTGAACTCAGAAACAAGGTCCTCCTCCCACTCACAACCACCGACTCGGTTCACGCCGGCCACCTCGATGCCTAGTGGTGCAAACCATTGGAGGCCTAATAGACTGGGCCTATCTCTGTCGATGATTGTTAGAGGTAAGTACGCTGTATGTTTTTTGAAGGAGACTCGGACTCGGCAGGACCCGACCACAGGGATGTGATTTCCTTGGTAGTCCTTGAGGATGAGGCGTTGAAATTGGAGGTCTTGGCGTTGGATTGTGGGGATAAGTTGCTTGAGTGTCTTCCAAGACACCATCGAGAGGGACGATCCCGAGTCGACCTCCATGTGGCAAGGCTGGTTCTCAATGGCTACCGTGACTCGAATTTTCTTAGTGTCCAAGACTGAGGCGTGACCTATAGTGATAGTATGGTGAGCCTCTTCTTTTTGCAAAGCTCGATTTCTGTAGGAGTGGTTTACTGGCTCTCGCCTTACAGGACGGTTTCCTGTCGATTGGCGATAGTTGGCCCCTTTTGAGGCCTGGCTGGGTCCTGGTAAGCTGCGGCAGACCCAGCTGATGTGGCCTCGTTTCCCGCACTCATGGCAGAGTGCGTCGCGGAATTTGCATTCGGCCCTGGCATGGTTTGCTCCACAGCCAGCGCAAAGGCGCAAGGGCTTAGGGCGAGGATCCCGGTTGGACTGCAGTCGATGGACCCCTTCTTTGTCGCTGTCTGACGACGAAGAGAGGTCCTCGTGGTGCGTCGTTATGAGCTGCCCTTCTGAGTTGGGTAAGATTTCGCCGGTCGGTTGTGTTGCCGAAGTGCGGCTTTGCCGTAATTGTACAGCTGACTTTTTGGTCGCCTCTGCAGCCGTGGCTTCGGTGATGGCGTCAGCAAGGCTGATGTCGCCTTTCGCCATCAGCTTGCTCTGCACGCCTAGGCATCTAATCCCGGAATTACTCGGTCTCTTAGTGCTTCTTCTAAATCGGCGAACCCGCAGAGGCCTCCTAAATTTCGGATGTCTGCCACGAAATTGGCCACGCTCTCTCCCTTTCGCTGGTTCCTTTGATAAAACTCATGGCGTCTCACGAGTGTAGGCACAGTTGGCATGTAATGATCTCTCAGGATGGGTTCGAGGTCGTCCCAGCTCATGGCTTTCACTTCTCGAGATTTGGCAAGTGCTTTTGCCATTTTAAAACAGCTGGGCCGCAGTGCGTCAGGAACAGTGCCCGCTTTTTTGCTGGTGTGGCATCCTTCAAATTATTCGTCTCAAGAAACATTTGAAAGCGATCCATGTAGGATTCCTAATCCTCTTGGTTTGGATCGAATGGAGCGGGTGGTACGATGCTGCTGGACATGGTTCCGTTGTTGGCGTCGTCTTTCACATGCTCGGTCTTGCTTCCTGACTTCTTAGGTTCAGACGTCTCCAAATCCCACCCTCGTCGCCAGTGTTGAGTACTTAGACATGGGTTGGAGTAAATGGAGACAGTCTTTGAATGTGAACTTTCAGCTCCTCTTTATTGCATAGTGACTTCTCAAAACAATAACAGTGAACCCTGCCTTATATAGGCAACCTTTGTGGGAATTGTCCAATAGCGAGCTATGAACGCTAGCACTTTAAACCAATAATAATCCTCTGTTAAGGGCCAATCGGATTCCTAAGAACTAACCAATCCGATCTGGCCGCCTAACAGCCAATCAGAAGTGCAGGGCCAGAACCCTGCACTTTACCTCAAGCTCATACTTTATTAACTATGGTACATACACAACATCCCCCACACCCGGTCGCCCTCCTGCCTGATGCTCGCTCACCCCCACTGCCTGCCTGACATTTACCTCAGGTATTTCTTTCTTTTTTTTCCCCTCCCGACAATCAGCTGTAGATATGATCAGCTGTGTTGGGATTCCCCTTGCTGAGGCCCAGGAAGGCACAAAATGGAGGGAGGATCTCAGCTCCGCTTCCATTTTTTTTTTTGCCTTCCAGAGCTCCAGAGGAGCCTTACGGGAGCAAAAATACCCCCCCATAGGCTCCTCTGAGGCTAGGAAGCTCCCCAAAACAAGCGGGGGCTGCAAAGAAAAAAGCTATGCCCACCAAGCCACACACACACACACACACAGAACCGGTAGTAAAAGTTTTGAATCCCACCCCTGGCCTGCTTCTAATACATGCCTGAATGATGGTTCGTCTTCTGGCTTGCTCCTGGTGGGTTTTCCTATTCTCTTTATGCTTGAACAGGAAGGGGTGTGTGTCTGTGTATCAGACTGCTGAATTCTGACCCAATATATGATATTTCTCCTGTGATCCTATTTTCATTAAGACGAAGTTCTCGGTGCCGGTTTCTATGATCTTGATTGGGATTAGCATATTTTTAAACAAAGCCATCATTAATGGCACCTGCATAAAAAGGATCTTTCTTTGGAAACAGCAAAAGGAAGAGGGCAATTTTATGATAATTGCTGGGATGGTAAGAACAATCCTTCTGGCTTTTTAGCCATACCAACGGGGACTTTCAGGTCCATTTGCATGACATTACTCATCATCCTGTGCCATTTTACGTTTAAATTGCAATTTGTCCTCATACTGCAATCATATTATTACGCGGTGGGGCAGGCCTGCGTGTGTTTAATGTAAAACAACTTTTGATACAGGCTGATTTGGTTTCTTAGAGACAAGATGAAATCAGGGTGTCAGGCTACAGGTAGATCTCGGCTTACAACAGTTCATTTAGTGACCGTTCAAAGTTACGCCGGCAGTGAAAAAATGTCTTAGGACTGTTTTTTACACTTATAAGCACTGTAGCATCCCCATGGTCACATGATGAAAATTCAGACGCTTGGCCAATGACTCATATTTATGATGGTTGCAGTGTCCCAGGATCATTTGATCTCCTATTGTGAGGAGGAGGGGGAGGAGGAGGAGGAGGAGGAGGAGAAGAAGAAGAAAAAGAAGAAGAAGAGGAGGAGGAGGAGGAGAAAGGAGAAGAGGAGGAGGAGGAGAAAGGAGAAGAGAAGGAGGAGGAGGAGGAGGAGGAGGAGGAGGAGGAGGAGGAAGAAGAAGAAGAAGAAGAAGAAGAAGAAGAAGAAGAAGAAGAAGAAGAAGAAGAAGAAGAAGAAGAAGAAGAAGAAGAAGAAGAAGAGAAGGAGAAGGGCAGCCAATTGTAGCTGCCTTAGTAGATATATAATGTTAAGATCAAGAGAAGTAATTGTTTTTCCCTTCTTATTCTGTGTTAGATCCATTCCTGGGCACTATAGTTTATAATATGCTATTCTCGTGTAAGTAATTGAGGGCCCCCTGATATTGCTTCACGCCTATTCTTGCAAAGTTTGGTTTGCCAAAGGGTGGGCTTTCCTGAACTTTGCTATAAAAACCCCTTCAGTATCTTCTCCAAGAGGTTTTCACAGAAGGTTCAGGAAAACCAAGTACTCCTCAGAGGATACAAAAAAAAATAGAGAAAAGCTAACCCCTAGAAAAGGGGGGGGAAAGGAAATAGATTGCTAGTAATCCATCTGCCTACGTTTTATGAAAATCTGTGTTCCTAATGCATTCTTTTAAAAACTCAATTTAACAACAAAGAAAGAGATGCACATTTTTTTTCTTTTTCAGATTTTAAATAACAGTAATTCGTGTAAGGAAATCACCCCAGTTTGGGTGTGTCACTAGGTATGTGTGTGTATTTTGGTAAAACAAAAACCCTCCATTTCTGAAACTACCTAAGCCAACGTTTTATATGAGCAAATATATTCAAATATTCAAAGAGTTATGAGAAGTAATAACACCCTGTTTAGTCTAATTTCAGAATCATCATTCTGCACTAAGCTCAACTCCTCTTAAAAAAACTTGGGTGAAATGAAACAAGATTAGGCAGAAATACATTTAAATGAAGAACAACGCAGGATACATCAGGAGCTGAGTTTTACATCAATATTGAAAAAAGCCAAATTATCACAGATGCAAGAAAGCAGAAAGTGAACTTTAGGAAAACAGTCTGGATGAAAAATTAATTCAACCCCAGTCCAATTGTGCAACATGGATAGGGCCTATGGCAATCCACAATCATTATTTAATATGGCTCATTTTCAAGCAAGCAAGAAAATTAAAAACAAAAGGAACCTATTTTAAGGGATTACCCATTCAGCGATTCTTGGAACCCTCCAGCCTATTACAGGTAGTCCTTGACTTATAACAGTTCATTTAGTGACCGTTCACTGAAGAAAGGGACTTATGACCATTTTTTCACACTTACGAACTTTTGTAACCTCCTCATGGTCATGCGATCAAAATCCAGACAGTTGGGAACTGACTCTTATTTATGACCTTTGCACTGTCCCCTTTTGTGACCTTCTGACAATGGGGAAACCAGATTCACTTAACAACCATGTTACTAATTTAACAAATGCAATGATTCACTTAACAACCGTGGCAAGAAAGGTCGTAAAATGGGGAAAAAACTCACTTAGCAAATGTCTTGCTTTGCAACATAAACTCTAGGCTCAATTGTGGTCATTGATGGAGGACTACCTGTATTAGAATAACACTTTGCATTCAACCATGATTCCCTAAACATAGTTCATTAGATACACCATCTGTGCCTGGAATTCAACAAGACATGACTGCATGATAGGCTTGACTGAATAGTGGTGTACAGGTAGTCCTTGAATTGCAACCATTTTGTTCCCCATTTTATGATCTTTCTTGCCACATTTGTTTAGCGAATCACTGCAGTTGTTAAATTAGTAACACTCCTGTTAAACAAGTCTGTCTTCCCCATTGACTGTTTATCAGAGGGCGATAAAAGGTGATCACATGACCCCAACACAGTGCAACCATCATGAATACATGCCAGTTGCCAGGCATCCAAATTTTCCTGTTTCCTGTTACAGTTATATAGTTCAGCAGTAAAGCATGTGGTGACTGTACACTGTGTGCCCTTTATATAAACAGAATTTCTAGCAGTAACCTTTATAAATTCACTTGTTCTTCTGGCACTCATTTTTCAAACTTTAAACAAAACTTGGACAGGTTTGTCATTCTATATCTCTCCTCGTTCCTTGCAACCTTCTTGCAAACTTAGGTAGATAGATGAGCTGTACATGCCAAAGGTTCGTCCTTCTATAAAACAGAGGAGGCTTTTCAATAGAAGACAGTCATCTGACATCACATCAAAGGCTTACAGTGAATTAAAAGAAGTTATAATCAAAACTCTTTCCATTTCTCTTTCATTTCTTTTTACATTTCTGGATGTGACTGAGAAATTTCTGGAGGTAATTGAGAAAGTCATAAGTGCAAGAAGTGTCCATAAGTGTAAGGATCTGACATTTCATCTGACATTTTTCAGCAACATTATTTCAAATGGTTGCTAAACAAATCATAAGTAATTTCAGGGAGCAGGTATTTAGATGTCAGCTTTCCCAGGTAGACTAGACAGGATACCACCAGGTGAACTAATTTTATTTTAGAGGTAGACCTCTAAAATAAAATTAGTTCACCTGGTGGTGTTTGCTGTCTAATCCACCTGGGAAAGCTGACATCCAAATACCTGCTCCCTGAAATTTTGGATGCAACTCCTGGAAACCTGGCAAAACGTGGCCCCCAAACTATCCTTTTTAACATGACAGAAGGGAGAAACTATTAAAAACATTGGGAGTAATTCTGAAAGCAGTACAGGCTGAATTAAAATTAATTGAAATCAATTTATGTATAAATCCAATTAGAACAACTTTTTGTTTATATTTGGACTGCCTCGCTTTTCAAACATCCTTTGAGAGTCAAATTTAGTCCCTGTTGTGCCCAAAATATCAAAGCTTGCATTTCAGAGATGAATAAATTGCAAGAAAGGAAAGTTATGGATGGTTCAGCATCACTTAGTGGAGAAATCAGAATTCCCTTTAGGAGCTAAGTGGCTTGGTGTAAGGAGAAGGGTTATACTGCCCACTGCTTGGCTTAATTGATGCTAAGTAGATTTATTATGTGTGTGAACATTCCCTCCAGATTAGCTGCTTATTTGGATTAATAGATACAGCATAAGGCAGGAAATGTCCTTTGCAAACCCCAAACCATGTAGTTTAGAGTTTAATTAAACATAACAAATCAGGAGGAGTTAAAACTCCTCCATCATCCCTCCTCCTTTTAAAAAGTATATTACCTTTTTTTGAAAGGGATTTCAAATTTTGCTTTCTGGGATGTTGCAGGGATAAAGATGCAGTTGGACTTTGCTACATCAAATGTGGTATTCAATGCATTTTGACATAAACATTTTTTTTGAACAAATTTTATTAATTTCCAAAGACATACAAACATAAACACACAAAAACACAAAACATAGAAACATAAAAAACCTCTTTTCTGAAAGTTGCTTAGTCCCGGGTTAAAACTCTTCGTACAGACACAAATTCAAATTCATATTCATTTTGTATACCATTCCATATCTTATTAGCATTTTCAATTTTCTATATAGCTTCTCCTCTCTTTTAAGTTTTCTTAATTTTATTTTATTTATCTCATCTCAATTCGAATCATAATATTTGTTATTCTTTGTCTGTTCTATTTCCAGCTATCCATTTATCTTTTCTTCTCTGAAAAAAATCTTCTCCTGTACACTAATTGGAGTATGACGCCTTTATCTCTTTCCCTTACATTTATAATACTTAATATAGAATACATAGCTTACATTGGGATTCTGTTTGGTACATTCTAAAAATATATAATATTATTAATACCAATACAAATCTATTCATTAATATTAATATTCATTTATATCTTAAACACTTAGCACATTACTTTTCAATTAAATCACATACTTTTATGGGAGCATCTACTTTCTGTAGTTATTCCCCCCCCCACATCACATATTATAAATCATTATTTCATTAGAATGTTCCCCCTTCTCCTACTTCAAATCTCTCATTTCACAAAAAAATTCACTAGGTTAACATAGTCTAATCATTAATATTAACAATCATTTATATCTTAAACAGTTTACCCATTTCAGTTAAATATCATGCCTTTATGGGAACACTTATGCTTTCCATAATTATCCCCCCCCCCACATCACATATCTTAAATCATTGTTTCATTAAAGTATTCCCCTTTTCTTGACAAAAATTTCACTAAATTATACTAAATATTTTATCACATTTTAAATTGCATATTGTTTCGAATTTTCTAAGATTATTTCTAAGTGCAAATGTAAAAATGCAATCTTATGTACCTTTCCAGAATCCCTTTTCCAATAAAGTTTACCCATTATCTCTAAAAGACTTTTGTTTCTTTGCATCTTGCTCCCCACCATTAAGGCTTCTCATCCCTTCCTTTCTCCCTTGCTTATTCTTCTCCTTGTCCTCTTTACCCCCTTGTCTCTCCACCTCCCTTTTATTCTGCTCTCCTCCTTTCTGTTGCTTTCTAACATAGTATCCCCTTTTCACCTTATTCTTCTCGTTTTTGATTGTTTTTCCAAGTCTTAAAGTCTTCTTTTTCTTTTTTTCTTTCTCCTTTCTTTCCCCAACCAAAGTCACTTGGCTTCTTTGTCCCAGTCATCCTGTTGCGCATTCAGCTGTACATAAGCACAAACCGCCATTTCTAAAAATTGAAAAAGAGTGCCAAGAGAATCCTTTCCTTCTTGCTTTTCTTTTTCATATTTTTGGTATACAAGTTTCAATCCATCCGCAAGTGATGCCATTGTAAAGAGAAAAAGGTTTTCCAAACAACCACCCAAGTGCTTTTAATCAAAGATAGTTCTCAAAAGTTCCAAAATCACCAAGCAATCCAAGCCAGCTGTTTCTTTTAAGTACTTGCCCCTTCTTCACTTTCTCTTTCTGGGGTTAGAGTTTAGTCACAAAGTTCCATTTAAAATATATCTTTTAGAAGTCTTATTGATGTTTAATAACTCTTTAGAATTCTAGGCAATCTTCTCCTTATTTTCAAATTTTGCTCCAATTTTTTTTTCCTCTCCCTTCCCACTCACAGCAAAAAAGATTCTTTTTTTAAAAAAAAAATGTTCAGAAATCCTTATCCCTTCAGCGTTTAATTACCTCCAATGCAGGTTTTCCGATTTCTCTTATGGTTCCATCTGCTGTCACGTTAGGAAAGAGAGTGAAAAGAAAAAATCTTTCCCTTTAAAAATTCCATTCGCCACTTGTAACTCTCTCTGGAAACAATGTATTTTTAGCAACTTTCAAAATTCTAAGGTACTTTCTCTTGCTTTGTCCCAGTCAAAAACAACTTTCACAGCTCCTCCAACTTTCTTCCTCCTGCACTGTCTTGTCCAGCTGCAGGTTTCTTCGTGGTGGCCATTACTGACCACCGCTCCTCCGCCTTGGGAAAAGGGGGTTTTGCTAGCTGGGGAGGGGGTCAGCGACACCCCCAAACTGCTATCCAGATCCCCCCCTGTCTTCAGCTGCCTCTACGGGGCGGCTATATCCCCCAAATCCACGTGGATCAGAGGAACCTTGGCAGTATCGCGAATCCCTGCTGCTGCTGAAGCCTTGCAAACATTTTGACATAAACATTTTTTTCCTGGTACTTATCATTTGTTCGGTACATAACACACAAGCTAGAATTTCTCAATGTCAGCTGCTTTGTGAGCTGCGGTGGCATGGTGGTTAGAGTGGAGTACTTCAGGCTACTTCTGCTGACTGCTGACTGCCTGCAATTGAACAATTCAAATCTCACCAGGCTCCAGGTTGACTCAGCCTTCCATCCTTCCAAGGTGGGTAAAATGAGGACCCAGATTATTGGGCACATTAGGCTGACTCTGTAAACAGCTTGGAGAGGGCTGTAAAGTACTATAAAGCAGTATATAAGTCCAAGTGCTATTGCTATATGTGACTCACTACATTATTCCTTATGGGAAAAAAATTGTTTGGTAGTCATTTCTGGTACTCATCACACCTCCTGGAACCAATGAATGATGAGTACTGAGATACCACTGTACTTTATAGCTTTTCATAGCTGTATTTTCCCTTTTATAACACTCTCATTTGTTTTGCTTTGTTTTATACTATGTATATCCCACCCAATGCCCAAGAATTGCCCCATGCACAAATGAAGAGAATGGACATTCCACAATGGACATTTCTTGCTTGCCTTTTCAAAAGTTCTTTCTTGGACACCCTTCAGAGATTTAACCTGAGAAAAAAACCTCAACATTCATATTAAATTTCAAGAGAACTAAAAGCATCATGATACTTTGGGATAGGGACACAGTGGCTCAGTGGCTAAGACGCTGAGCTTGTCAATCAGAAAGGTCAGCAGTTCAGCAGTTGGAATCCCTAGCACTGTGTAACGGAGTAAGCTCCCATTACTTTGCCCAGTTTCCGCCAACCTAGCAGTTTGAAAGCATGTAAAAATGCAAGTAGAAAAATAGGGACCACTTTGGTGGGAAGGTAACTCTTCTGCACACCTTTGCATTTAGTCATGCCACCCACATGACCACAGAGACGTCTTCAGACAGCTCTGGCTCTTTGGTTTTGTAACAAAGATGAGCACCACCCCGTAGAGCTGGAAATGACTAGCACGTATGTATGAAGGGAACCTTTGCATTTTACTTTGGGATATATTTATGCTCACAGAGAATGATGTTAATTATTTTGATTTCTGTTCAAGTTCACCAGATCTTTCACCCAAGGAAGAACATACAAACCCTAATTTATTTTAAATACAATTCACAGAGAACATAAGAATCTTATTTGATCCAAAACAAGTTTGGTATAATCCAACTTTGTGTTTCCACATAGCCAAGGAGATGACAATGAGAAGAACAACAATGGAAAGAGAATGATGTAAGCAATTAGTATTCAAAAGTATGCTGACTCTAATACTGCAGATAATAGAAACACCTCATGATAAGTGTCCACTGATTCATATAAACTCTGTAAAATTATCCCATTCTCTCCATAAAATTATCTAATTCTCTCCATAAAATTTTGGAATGAGGGAGAGAGGAGAGAAGGAGATGCAAAGAAGAAAGAGAGAGGGAGGGGGAGAGGGAAGAAAGGCATGGTGGCGCAGTTACAATGCAGTATTGCAGACTAACTCTGCCCACTGTCAGGAGTTCGATCCTGACTGGCTCAAAGTGGACTCAACCTTCCAACTTTCCGAGGTGGGTAAAATGAGGACCCAGATTGTTGGGGAAAATATGCTGACTTAACAGATGACTGTTAAAGCACTGTGAAGCAGTATATAAGTCTAAGTGCTAATGCTATTTATTTTTTCTTTGAGAGCCCCTTGAGGGCTGTATGTGATGAAATTTCATTTTATGCTGATTAAAAGAAGAAAGAGAGAGGGAAAGGGAGAAGGAAGGAAGAAGGGGGGAGGAGAGAGAAAGAGGAAATAGGCAGAATGAGGATGAGGATGAGGGAGGGACGGAGGGACAGAGAGAGAGAGGAAGAGAGAGAGGGAGGAGGAAAAGAGTTTGGGAGAGGGAGGGAGGAGAGGGAAAGAGGAAATAGAGAGGATGAGGATGAAGAAGGAAGGAAGGGAGGAGGAAAAGAGGGAGGAGGGGAGGGAGGAAAGAAGGAAGGGAGAGAAGGAGGGAGGAGAAAAAAGAGGAAATATGGAGAATGAGGATGAGGATGAGGAAGGAAGGAAGGAAGGAAGGGGGAGGAAGGAAGGACAAGGGGAAAGGGGGAAAGGAAGGAGGATGAAATTCATATATGGAATTACTGTGATAGAATGTAGAGAGCAGGTGGATTCCTGGGAGGCAGGGGCTGCATTCCGGAGGGAATAAGAGGCAACTCAGCCCAGATATCATGTTGGAGAGAAAGTGGATGAGGACAGTCTCTCCGTAATAGTTCTCAGAGTATATTGTAGATGCAGATAACAGGGTCTTTCAGTCTGGCAATGTTTTGTCTATGTGTGTAAAACAGTAAAGAATTCAGCTTGCAATTATCATCACATGTTATTCTTGGGTTTGGCCCTGACAAGTGCATATCTATAGGTTTACTTTGGTTCTGAGTGAAGTCTAAATTCCTGTGTCCCCTCCAGGAACCTTTTTTCCCCCTTGCCTTGCTGTTTCTCCAATACATTTCAAATATCTTTCCTTGTTTGGAGGTATCAGTGAAAAAACAATGTTTGGCAACTCCTGGAGCTCAGGGAAAAGAGATTGAAGTCTACATTCCAAAAAACAGATGAACAAATCCCCATTTGCAAGATGTAGGAAAAGGAATTGAGACATTTGTCTGCCACGGCTTAATAGAGAAGCGTAATCTGTATTTTTAATGTTTATTTATAGGAGGAACATTTATTATTATGTACAGGATGTTCATCTGATTGGATGCAATGACACAATTAAATGGCTGCATGTTGAGACAGTTTTTTATGATGCTTATTAAAAGCAAACACGAGTAAATTGAGAGTGGTGGATTTTAGAAAATGCTCCCTCAATCTTGCCCTGAAGTATAGTGACAGACAAAAGAGACTGAATCCCTAGACTCTGGAAGAACAATGGTGTATTTTCCAATAGAATGGATTAGCCAAGGAATGATTGATGTAATTAATTAAGAATTTTCTTTTTATTAAAAAGTGGGAGAGAGAGCTTTATATGAGTCTATTAAAGAAAGAAAATCCAGGAAATTGGGAAGGTCTACTCTTGATGATTTTATGGAAATATCTTTGTAATTGTCTTGACAGAAAAGACATGGTTTGGAAATTTCACCTTCTACCATCATAATCTCCTCCTCCTCTTCTTTTCCTTCTTCTCCTTACCTTCTTCTCCCCTCCTTCTTCTTCTTCGTCTTCTCTTCCTCTTCTTTTTCTTCTTCTTCTTCCCTTCTTCTCTTCTTCTTCTTCCTCCTCCTCCTCCTCTTCTTCCTATTCCTCTTCTTCATCATCATCGTCTGTTTTTAACTTCTCATTCTAGTCTACACCCCTGAGATTCCTTAACACAAGTAGTCCATATGTTCTATTGTTAAACAGACTGTTGTTTTGCCCCATTTTACCATCTTTCTTGCCACCATTGTTAAATGAATCACTGCAGTTG
Organism: Hydrophis major; assembly: GCA_033807585.1. Lineage (NCBI taxonomy): Eukaryota > Metazoa > Chordata > Lepidosauria > Squamata > Elapidae > Hydrophis > Hydrophis major. Next base: position 207,308,916 of record CM066331.1, on the reverse strand, counting down.
TTAAGGGAGTAACACAGTTGTGATGTGACTCTGGCTTCCCTCATTGACTTTGCATGCCAGAAGGTCACAAAAGGGGATCATATGATCCCCGGACACTGCGACCATTATAAATAAAGTTAGAACAATTCATCGGCGGAACAACTCATCTCCGGAAGTTGTGAATGCTCCAACACTGGAGGTTTTAAAGAAGAGATTGGACAACCATCTGTCTGAAGTGGTAAAATAGTGTCCTGTCTCAGCAGGGAGTTGGACTAGAAGACCTCCAAGGTCCCTTCCAAGCAGGGGTGGGCTTCAAAAATTTCAGCAATCGGTTCTCTGCCCAGTTGCTGCGTGGGCATGGCCATGGTGGGCGTGGCCTAATCAGCCTCCTGCACCACAGCAGGGGGGCAGGTGTTTTCACCTTCCCCAGGCTCCGGAAGCTTTCTTCGAGACTTTGGGATGGTGAAAACTGCCTCCCCTGGGCTCGGGAGGCTTTCTGGAGGCTGGAAACAGGCCCGTTTAAGGACTCCTGGAATTTCCAGGAGGCCCATTTTTCCCCCTCCCCAGGCCTCCGCGTGGGCCCACACTTACCTCACATCCAAAATGGGCCATGTGGAGACTCCTGGGAGGGGCAGGGCACAGTGGGAGGGGTCTCCCAGAAATTCCAGAAGTAACAGCCCACTCCTGCTTCCAACTCTGTTATTCTGTTATTATATTGTTATGTTATGTTGTGTTATGTTATGTTAGGTTAGGTTAGGTTAGGTTAGGTTAGGTTAGGTTAGGTTAGGTTAGGTTAGGTTAGGTTAGGTTAGGTTAGGTTAGGTTAGGTTAGGTTACGTTACGTTACGTTATGTTATTATGTTATGCTGTTATGTTATGTTGTTACGTTACGTTACGTTATGTTACGTTATTGTGTTATGTTATGTTGTTGTGTTATGTTATGTTATGTTATGTTATGTTATGTTATGTTATGTTATGTTATGTTATGTTATGTTATTAATCTTATAAACAGCCACTATAATTTTGTGTCTAACTCCGCCCCTTTATCTTGTATTATTTTCTTTGTCTCTTCAGTTTGTGCTTATTTACACAGAGAAGAACTTTGGACATGGATTCTGACATTATTAACAGAACAACAGAGTTGAAAGGGACCTTGGAGGTTTCTAGTCCAACCACTGCTCAGGCAGGAGATTCTATACCATTCCACTCAAATGGCTGTCCTTGAAAGCCTCCAGTGATGGAGCTACTACAACTTCTGGAGTCAGGCAGTTCCATTGATTAATTGCTCTCACTGTCAGGAAATTTCTCCTTATTTCTGGGTTGCTTCTCTCCTTGATTAGTTTCCATCCTTCGCTTCTTGTCCTGCCCTGTTTGGTGCTTTGGAGAATAAGTTGACCCACTCTTCTTCGTAGCAGCCACTCAAATATTGGAACACTGCCATCCTGTCACCCTTAGTCCTTCTTTTCATTTACATGTATGAGTGTCTTCTGTATCCCATTCTCATCTCCCATCCCATTCTTCTCCCCCATTTTTGAGGTGCTCAAATGTGTGACCAAAAATGCAAAGAACTTGTAGGACATAATCAGCCTGAGCCCGAGGGAGGGGCCAAATGTGTTATCAGTCATGAGTCCCTGCACAACCACAAGAGATCTAAATCCAGCCCGCCTTGAATACTTTCTTAACTGGCACAGCAATTAGAATGTAGTACATTAGGCTAACTCTGCCCACTGCTGGGAGTTCAATTCTGACCTCCAGTGTTAAAAAAAAAAAAAAGGTGGGGGGGGACAGTACAAAACTTCAAAGAGATGCTTTCATTCATGGGAAGCTTTGATCAAATCACCAGGTGGAAAGCAGCTTTGTAAATTGCATTGGGGGGGGGTGTGTGTAAAACTTAGGCAATCTTTACAAGGCATTTTGTGGCTTCAGTGGTTTTGCTGAAGAGCTGTGGTGGCACAGTGGTGAGAATTACAGTACTAAGGGCTAACTCTGCCGATTGCCAGTAGTTCAGTCCTGACCAGCTCAAGGTAAACTCAGATTTTCACCTTTCCAAGGTGGGTAAAATGGGGACCCAGATTGTTGGGTGGCAACAGGCTGACTCTGTAAACCACTTAGAGAGGGCTGTAAAGCACTGGGGAGTGGTAACTAAGTCTAAGTGCCATTGCTAATTCCCGCTCATTTCCTTTGACTGTTAGTAGTTCAGATTCTTGTAGAGAGCTTAAGCTTATGATAAATATTTTCACCCATTTGAAAACTTCCTGGATCTCTTGATATTCCTGGCTCTTGTCCAAACTATTGTATTAGTATGGTTCATTCACTGCAAGATTTCCTTTAAAAAAAAAAAATGCTTTGATAATTGTTATGTTCTGCGCATGGGTGCAAGGAACGGAGACGAGGCAGTGAACAGTGAACTTCAACTCTTTATTAATCATTCTGAACAGAGCAAAAACCCTTGGGCAGCAGCAGCCCTTTTATAGGGCAGGCTGCTGACCTATTAGCCAATGAGAAACTTGGAAGTGTTAACCCCTTGAACCAATGAGAGTGGCTCGTTAACAGCCAATCAGATTCCCCAGAACGGACCAATCCAATATCGCTATTATCGGCCAATCAGAAGAGCAGGATTAGAACCCTGCTTTTCTTAAGGTTTGTTAAAACTTTATTTGAGCGCTTTTATTAGTTCATAACAATAATGGTACATATCAGTTATTTGGAAACTGATATGTGAGAAAGGAATGGAAACTCTGGTCAACAATCGAGGTTTAGGATTAATTATATGTAATTTTAATTGAATGTAATGAAAATTGAATCAGATTGAGGGCTAGTTGAAGCTGGGTTGCACCTTCTACTTACCTGAAGTGTGATCCCTGACTTGTCGCTTACCAGACCTCTCCGTTTTGCAGAAATGATGTACCTTTGCATTACTAATAAGCCCTAGAAGCATCAAACTGCAATTGTTCTCTGCATCACCATCATGCTGAAAAGCTAAGCCAAAAATAAAGGATTATCATTTACATCTGAATGTATAAATCATGAAGCAGATGTGCTTGCTTTTATGTATAATTCACAGACTAAGAGCAAACTGTCAAACATTAAAATATAGGCGAATATCATAAATGCAAGTAGTCCTCAACTTATAACAGTTCATTTAGCGACCATTCAAAGTTATAATGGCACTGAAAAAAGAGACTTAGAAATCTGGAAGGAAGGAAGGGAGGGAGGAAAGAAGGAAGGAAGGAAAGAAGGGAGGGAGGGAGGAACAAAAGAAGGGAAGGAGGGAGGGAGGAAGGGAAGAAGGGAAGAAGGGAGGGAGGAAGGGAAGAAGGGAGGAGGGAAAGAAGGGAGGAAAGAAGGGAGGGTGGAATGAAAGAAGGGAAGGAGGGAGGGAGGAGGGCGGGAGGGAGGAAGGAAAGAAGGAAGGAAATAAGGGGGAGGGAGGAAAGAAAGAAGAGAAGGAGGGAGGGAGCAGGAAAAAAGGGAGGGAGGGAGGGAAGAAGGGAGGGAGGAAGGGAAGAAGGGAGGGAGGGAGCGAGGAAGGAAGGAGGTAGGGAGAAAGGGAAGGAGGAAGGGAAGGAGGAAGGGAAGAAAGAAAGAAGGGAAGGAGGGAAGGAGGAAAGAAGGAAGGAAAGAAGGGAGGGAAGGAGGAGGAAGAAAAGGAGGGAGGGAGGGAGGAAAGAAGGGAGGGAGGAAAGAAGGAAGGGAAGGAGGGAGGAAGGAAGGAAAGAAGGAAGGGAAGGGAGGGAGGGAGGAAAGAAGGAAGGGAAGGAGGGAGGGAGGAAAGAAGGAAGGAAAGAAGGGAGGGAGGAACGAAAGAAGGGAAGGAGGGAGGGAGGAAGGAAAGAAGGGAGGAAAGGGAGGGAGGGAGGAAAGAAAGAAGGGAAGGTGGGAGGGAGGGAGGAGGGAGGGAGGGGGGAAAGAAGGAAAGAAAGAAGAGAGGGAGGGAGGGAAGGAGGGAGGGAGGGAGGAAAGAAGGAAGGGAAGGAGGGAGGGAGGAAAGAAGGAAGGAAAGAAGGGAGGGAGGAACGAAAGAAGGGAAGGAGGGAGGGAGGAAGGAAAGAAGGAAGGAAAGGGAGGGAGGGAGGAAAGAAAGAAGGGAAGGAGGGAAGGAGGGAGGAAAGAAGGGAAGGAGGGAGAGAGGAAAGAAGGGAGGGAGGGAGGGAGGAAAGAAGGAAGGGAGGGAGGAAGGGAAGAAGGGAGGAGGGAAAGAAGGAAGGAAAGGGCAGGGAAGAACGAAAGAAAGGAAGGAGGGAGGGAGGGAGGAAAGAAAGAGAAGGAGGACATTACTAGCAAACTACTTTTAAAAACATTTCCAGAAAAACCTAATGGCTCTATCTGTGTAGTCACCAAAAATTGAATCAATTATTATGTCATACATTTTACATGTTTCCTGCTTCAAAAATGTCAGGAAACTCTGTTTTTCACATCCGTGAAATATGTTGTTGTGCTGCTGAAATTTGTTCCTGATCCCAGAGGTTGTAAAAAGAAAGAAAAGTATTTGGGTTCATGTGTGGCTCTAAAGCTGCAAGATACATATTTCTCCTCGGAGAAATATGATTAGCCCTGATAATGAAGGCCATCGTCACCGTTGCAAACCTTACTTCTGTCTTCTTCTTTTTTTCAGTTGGCTTGATGCTTCGAGATATTTGGAGCAACATCTTTACAAGGTCCCTTGTAACAATACTGCTTTGAGAAGACACTGAGAAATTCAGCTGGTAGCTGGAGCCAAATTGTTGGAGCTAGCATACCCCAAAACATTTGGTTTGCCAAAAAAGATATCCAGGGGATAATAGAGCATGGAGCTAATACATATATGACATCCTTGAAAACAGTTCTCCCAAGGAAAGCTGTTATTTTACCACCTGAGGCATTCAAGCAGAAATGTATTCTACTTTCTCCCTGCCAGTAAAAATGCAAATTAATACACTGACAGCATTTAGAGCAAGCTGGTTGCAATATTTATTTGTAACCAGCTGCAAATTCCAGACGAGCTCTTTGCAATAGTTCACAATCTGACCTGAGCTGGACCCACCAGTAAACATCAGCAATATCTGAAAAGGCAAGTTGATTTATTCTTGGCTGAGCTGCAATGTGTCTACAGCTGTCAAAGCTGGTCTCCTTTTCGCTTGACGTGCTGCCACTCTGTATAAGTTTCGGCAGTCTCTTTCCTCTGTTAAATCTTGTTTTATCCAACTTCTCTGGTTCTCTGCCTTGCATGGGCTGGTTGGAGAAGGGGCCGATTGGCGTTACTTCAGTCTCTCAAAACACTGAGCAAATCCTTTACAGCTTTAAAAGCTTTATTAGACTGATGAATTGATCCTAACTAGGTAGTTCTTAAGACAAGCAATCCTTGAATAGAATAGAATAGAATAGAATAGAATAGAATAGAATAGAATAGAATAGAATAAGAATAATTAACTTTGCTGCCACTTTGAACATACCCTAATCGGCATCGATTAAAATGAAATTTCATCGCATGCAGCTCTCAAAGACAAAATAAATAGCAATAGCACTTATACCGCTTCACAGTGCTTTACAGCCATCTCTTAAGTGGTTTACAGAGTCAGCCTCTTGCCCCCAACAATATGGGTCCTCATTTTACCCACCTGGGAAGGATGGAAGGCTGAGTCGAGTTTGAGCAGGCCAGGATTGAACTCCTGGCAGTGGGCAGAGTTAGCCTGCAATAGTGCATTCTAACTGCGCCACCATGCCTTCCTTCCTTCCTTCCTTCCTTCCTTCCTTCCTTCCTTCCTTCCTTCCCTCCCTCCCTGCCTCCTTCCTTCCTTCCCACTTAGCAATAACACTTAGACTTATATACCACTTCACAGTGCTTCATAGCGCTCTCTGAGCCGTTTACAGAATAAGGGTATCACACACACACCCAACAATCTGGGTCCTCATTTTTACTGACCTCAGAAGGATGGAAGGCTGAGTCCACCTTGAACCTGGTGAGATTCGAACTTCCAAACTGTATGCACCCAGCAGTCAGCAGAAGTAGCCTGCAGTACTGCACTCTAGCCACTGCGCCACCATGGTTAGAGTGCCCCATATAAATAAATAAATATAAAATTGTATGACACAGAGAAAGAACACAATCCAGTTCGGATGTATCCATGTACATGGTGAGAAAAACAAAACTTGTGAGTTTACCAGACAAATGGCGTAGGGAACTGACCCCTCTGAGTTTTAATGACCAAAATTGCAACCGCATTGGGGAAAAAAAGTGATTTATGATTGTTTTCACAAGGGCTTTGCAACAATCCCCAAGGTCCCAGGATCAAAATTTGGAGGGTTGGCAACTGGCATGTATTTATGATGGTTGCAATGTCCTGGGGTCATGCATCACTGCTTGTCAGAAGGTCACCAAAGGGGATCATATGACCTTGGAACACTGCAACCATCATAAATGTTAGGGATAACATTGGTTACCTAACTTAGTTTGGGTAAAAAATAATATATAAACTATGTTAGTGAGTTTAAAAGTAAGTATCACTTTAACTGCAAAACATGTATTTTGGGTGCGGTTGTAAAATCACCATAAGAGGGAGCAAGAGACCTCACTGTTAGCTGGCTTTTACTTGTGGTAGCTGACAATGTTGGATTGATGGTGATAGACCTCACTGTTAGCTGGCTTTTACTTGTAGTAGCTGACAATGTTGGATTGATGGTGATAACTGCGTGTTTCCCTGCTGTTGCTGAAACGAAGAAAAGGGGTTTGATTTTCTTCATATCTCTGACTGCAAAAGAGATATATTGCTGGACTGATTATTTGTAAGTTTACTGACCTCGATTTTTCGACACTGGACTTTGCAACTGATTAATCCCTGGATGGACTGAACTAGTTTATAACATATGGATTGTTTTGACTATGCTATAACTCTTGCTGGAATAAAAAAAACTATTTAACTGGCACAGTGTATCTGTCTTACTGAGTGTAAACTACAACAACGTTTATCTCACATCATTTGCCTGCCTGCTAGACTGCTGTTGCATGTTCTGCTAGGGTGTGTATCCCTAACACTAACTATATGCCGGTTGCCAACCTTCTGAATTTTGATCACGTGACCATGGGAATGCTGCAGTGGTTGTAAGTAGGGGTGCAATTCAATCAGTGTAACAACAGGTGTCGGTGAGCCTGTGAAGAGGGTTTGCTACTAACCTTCTCTAGCAATCTCTGTATGTTAAATGGCTGACACGTGGCAATCTGGTTTGCCTTGTGAATTAACTGAGATTGAAAACCAGGATATAAAGCACAGCCTAGAGCTGGGATGGGTAGATGGGCCCAACAGCTGTTCATCAGAGCTACTGGTTCCCCTGAACTGGCCCGAACCAGTAGAATCCCACCCCTGGTCGTAAATGTGAAAAACGGTCATAGTGGATCTGACAGTAGATCACTTTATTTTCTTCTTCTTCTTGGGTTACACATTCTTTTTGCTTACTCAAGGTGTTTGCTTGCCTTTAGAAGTTGTAAGTCAGTGGTGAAATGCTACCGGTTTGGCCCAGTTTGACTGAACTGGTAATTTAAAAAAAAAAGCTCAGATGATCAGCTGAGAGGAGAAAGCCCTGCGCTTTTCTGTTCTTTATCTTCTCAGTTGATTGTTGAACTCATAAAACATTTTGTATACATGTTTTATCATTGACAACAGAAAGAAGCGGGGGGGGGGGGGTTTTCAAAGAGCAGGTGGCAGTGTGGAATCGAAAGTACATTCCATTCATATTTTCTTCAAAGACTGATTAGATGACTGAAGCTTCTGCCGTGCAAAAATCTAATTGGAGAGCATGATTGATGACTCTTGTCTATGGACGTGTTTTGTTGGATGATACACCCAGAGGGGTGGGAGGGAAAGCAGGATAAGGGTGACAGTGAATTACGCATCTCAGCGTTGGCTACGCCCAGGCAATGCCGGACGTAGAATGTTAATGTCTAATACATCCTTTTTAGTTTTGGGAGTGTGGCTCGAGGCTCATGATTTAATTAGAGTAACTGTTGGAATCCTGATACTGATTGGAGCGGCAGAACCTCAGCTGGTTGTCAGCTTTGGAAGCCATATTGAAACCAGATGCTACCACCCTGCCACATTTTGAGCCTGGAAAATATGTAGTTAGAATCTTGGAATATATGTAGTTAGACAAAGTAATATTCTTTTTGTAGTTCAAGGTCATGCTGTTGTGTGCATAAATGAAGGGAAGTCCTAAGTTGGGACGGACGGTGATTGGGGCATGTGATGTGATAATGTGTGCAAGGGTTGGATTTGTAGTTTTTGATTACTGCAAGGAAGCTCAGAACTTTCAGATTTGGGATTCCCCCAGTTGTGCCAGTTACTCTCCAAATAAAAAGAACTTTTGAGAGATGTCTCTCTCGAAGTTATTGGTTGGAGTGGAGGTTTGCTGGAACGCTGACACTGGTGTTTGGAAAGCTGCGCGCATGCACACATTAGGGACATGCACATATACACACGCAAAAGGCTTGATCACCCAACCAGTAGGGAAACTGGTTAGAATCTCACCACTGTTGTGAGTGTTCCATCACTGGAGGCTTTTAAGAATAGATTAGACAGCCACCTATGTGGAATGGTATTTTAGGGTCTCCTGCTTAAGCAAGGGGTTGGATTAGAAGACCTCCAAGGAGCCCTTCCAGCTCTATTCTGATCCAAACAACCAAGCTCAGAGTGCACCAAGCTTTAAGTTGTGTTATTACCAAAGCAAAGTACTTTCCAGGGCAGTTGAATGAGCACATATCTCTCTTCTCCAAATCTCCACTGTTGCTTCTCACTTCACATTCCCTAATATTAGAGTTGCCTTTCCTTCAATCTCTCAGCAATATCTGCCAGAAATGTGTTTTCTGATTTATATTTTCTCATAGAGTGACACACTATAGAGAACATTTTTTTCTTCCTCTATGAATAAAAATGTTAGAAATTAGAGCAGTCCCTAAATAAGAGCTCCGAGGTAGAGATTATTCAGAATCCACTGAAAGACGCTTAGAAGGGTCTCATAAATCTTCGTGCTTGCTGTGGAATATCAGCATTTCTAAAGTAAACGTTCACCTCCAAGGGATACTTTCCACATCAGTTCCTCAAGGACCATGGATCACTCAACCCAAAGTCTCCTTCCACTCACACACAAAAATGAGTGAGGTTTATACAACACCTTAAATCCAGGTTAACCAACAACATTTCTTTGATCACAAAACACAAGTTTCCAAATAAACCATATTCATGTGTTTAACATGAAGGTCTGATTCACAAAACCTACATAGATAATTGAATTATTACAAAGGACCAAACCATAAACCACCAAGTTGCATTTTAACTTCCTTTGGCATGCACCAAGCTAGGGCAGGTCAGAATTCATGCAAGCATGCGGAAAAATTCCACTTTCATGTTCTAAAACTTATGGTTGGCCACCTTTAATTTGTGGCTTCAAATGATAGGGTGGCTTATTGTATCTTATGAAACAAATCACGTTTAGGCAACAGGTGTCAGCCCAGCCAATGAGTTGTACAGATCTTTTTGTTGAGATTTTCATGAAATAGGAAGTTATCTGATGCTGGGAATGGTGCCATGGGTCTTCAGTGGTATAAAACTTCTTGACCTAGAAAAAGGCACTGGGAATATTGTAGTTTCCCAGAATACTAAGAGTTGGAAGGTATTTAAGAAATCTTCTAGTCCAACCCCTATTCAGTACAGGATCCATCCAGTCTCCATGTGAAGACAGCTTCTTTCTTTCTTTCTTTCTTTCTTTCTTTCTTTCTTTCTTTCTTTCTTTCTTTCTTTCTTTCTTTCTTTCTTCTTCCTTTTACTTTTACAAGAGTAAGAACTTTTACTCTTCTTCCTCTTACTTTTGCTCTTACTTTTAATATCATCAGTTTCTTCTTCATCATCATCATCTCCTCCTCCTCCTCTCAAGAGCTCAATATGTCAACATTTCAATCAGAATAGACTTGGAAGGGACCTTGGAGGTCTTCTAGTCCAACCTCCTGCTCAAGCAGGAGGCCCTATACCCATGATGGTGAACCTATGGCACACGTGCCACAGATGGCATGCAGAGCCATTTGTGGCAAACTTACCTCACTGTGCATGCACATGCCTCACAGCTGATTTTCGGCTGGTTTGAGGCCTTTTTCGACCTCCTAGAGGCTTGAGGAAGGCTTCTGCAGGCTTTGCAGGCCTAAAACTAGGCCCGTTTCATCACTTCCTAATTTTCCAGAAATACCAGAAGTGACAAACAGACCTAGTTTTCATCCTGCAAAGCCTGCAGAAGCCTGCAGAAGTCTTCCTTAGGCCTCTGGGGAGGCTGAAAAAGGCCTCAAACCAGCCGAAAATCAGCTGTGAGGTGCAGTGCAGGTAAGGCGGCAGTGGGGTGAGTGGATAGGTGGGTGAGAATTGTGCACCCATGCATAGGGGGTGGGGGGACACGCATTGCCTTCTGGGTGCTGGCACATGAGCACAAGCATGCAAGTGCACACACAATTTTTGGCACAGGAGCCCAAAAAGGTTAGCCACCACTGCCCTACACCATTTCAGACAGGTCGCTGTCCAGTCTCTTTTTAAAAACCTCCAGTGATGGAGGAGCACCCATGATTTCTGAAGGCAACTTCTGTTCCATGGGTTAATTGTCCTCACTGTTCGGAAGTTTCTCCTTGATTCCAGGTTGCTTCTCTCCTTGATTAGTTTCCATCCATTGCTTCTTGTCTTGCCGTCTCCTTTCTTTCTATCCTTCCTCCTTTTCTTCTTCTTCCCCTTTCTCCTCTTCCCCTTCACTTTCCCCTTCTTCCTTTTTGGAATCTTAAAGTTCAAAGAGATCATTTTAGTGTCCACATCTAACTCTATACCAGAGGTCCCCAAACTTGGCAATGTTAGGAGTTGTAGACTTCAACTCCCAGAATTCTGGGAATCGAAACCCACAAGTCTTAATGTTGCCAAGTTTGGAGACCTCTGCTCTATACAATGGAGGAATCCAGATTAAAACATCCTCAACGGGAGAATGCTTAACCTCAGTCTATGTACCACCAGCAAAATGGAGTCACTATCAAATGACTCTGGGAAGCTGAAAACATCATAAAATAAGGATATAGCACATTTAACATGTTAAAAACATTAAGCTTTAAAAGTGAAAAAACATTAAAATTAGCCACAAACTAGATAAAAAGGACCAATGTGTAAACAGGGTAAAGCTAGGACTTTCTCCTAATCTTCTAACCTCCATCCTTGTTATTTTTTTCCACATTACTTCAAAATGACTCTCTGCCTGCTGGACTCCCTTAACCATAGTCCTCCTGTCTCACCTTTGTTTAAACAGTGATAGATAAATTGGCACTGTTCTCTGGCTGTACAAGATAAAGGAGAAATAGAGAGAAAACATGAACAATAGTCTCCCATCCCAGACCGACAGCTTTTGATAAGCAAAATGCTAACAGTTCTGACTTACAGTAACCTGTAAGGGATCACCCTACATTTAGAGGTGAAGCTATTTTTTTATCTTTATGCAAGGAATTTCGTGGATGTGTGTTTGTCTCTCTCTGAAGATAGATTGCTTCTTGCATTCAACCCTTTATGGAAAAACCTTCTGCGAAATATGTGGGTTGCAGAGTCCAATTTTTTTTTCCACCAGTCCAATCTTGTCAAATACTATCTCTATATTTTATGTTGAAATTCTTTCCTGTGTCAGAAGTTCACTTGAGGATCAAATCCCCATATCTCCAGTGCTTAACAATTCTTCTTCTTCTTCTTCTTCTTCTTCTTCTTCTTCTTCTTCTTCTTCTTCTTCTTCTTCTTCTTCTTCTTCTTCTTCTTCTTCTTCTTCTTCTTCTTCTTCTTCTTCTTCTTCTTCTTCTTCTTCTTCTTCTTCCTGCCCCTCCTCCTCCTCTTCTTTTTTCCTTCTCCTCCCCCTCCCCCTCCTCCCCCTCCTCCTCCTCCTTTGTCTGTTCCAGGCCCATTAGTTTCCAGGAACTAAGAATTATGCCTAAAAGGTTCTGGAGAAACCCAATCAGATACTTTCACTGAAAAAAGAGGAGTCTGCAGTACTTCATTAACCTTTAAAAAATCCTTCTTATATATAAAACCAAGGACTTTGCTTTCAGATCAATGCAGCCTGAGATTTAGAGTGGCCTGTATAATGCTTGAAATAAAGATGAGGTTTTAAAATTCCTCTGGATGGTTTATATTTGTAACTTAGGGTTAAACAGCCAATTTTTCAAGTGAGCATTGAAGACGTAAAGGATATGTTGAGCAAGATTAGCCTCGGTTGAGTGTCCTTCCACTTCTAGATAGCTTTGCTCTCCAGAACTTGCCTCCAGAAATTGTAGTTGCTGCAACACTGGAAGTTTTTAAAAAGATGTTCGATAACTGTTTGTCTGAAGCGGTGTATGGTTTCCTGCCTAAGCAGGGGGTTGGACTTGAAGACCTCCAAGGTCCCTTCCAACTCTGTTATTCTATTCTAATCTTCTATTCTAAATCAGCACTCCTTTTGATTAACAAGGGGCCCATTTTCCAGGCTTCAATCATATCCCTGACTATTTTTGTACCAGCTCAGCCAACAATCTTAGTAGCTGCGAAATTAAACACATGTCCATCTTCATTGCAATGTGAGGCTACCAACGAGTGTTGAATCTCGTCGTGAATTTAAAGAAGGTGTCATGATAGCACATCAACTTTATTTCATGCAGACTTGTTGTCTGTACAATTGGCCAGAAAATTCAAAATTTATCTAATTTCTAGCTTACTTGCTGGAGGTTGGACAATAAGCACTAGAAGGGAAAAAAAGAATGCACAAATGGGATTTGTTTGCCATGCCCTCGGTGTGGATATACCATCTCCTGAACTAGGTGCCTGCTAAGCAGATGGATGCTGATATAAATCCAAAAAAATTAAAAACCACCTCTTGTGACCTTGCCAATCTCATTTCTCTGTAGACTCCGAAGAGCTAAAAGCTGCTTTCTCCCCCACTCTCCTTCTTCGCATTATGACCCAGGATCCGGCTGAAGGGTTAGAAATAAATGAATTGTGCTTGTCCAATCAAGATTTTCTTTTAAAAAAGAAAAAGATAGAAAGACTCCAGCCAATTTAAAGAAAGCTTTGAATTTCTTTCTTTTTTTCTTTTGCTATGGGAAGTAGAACAGGGTATATTTGAGCTATACAGCTTCTGATTATAGGAGGGGGAAAAAACTAGCAAAAATGCCATTGAATTTTTTGATTTGGCAATATGAAATATGTCAATGTTTTTGCCTTAAGGGAGAACGAGGTCATGTGGAAGGAGAAGGAGGAGGGGGCTGGATGTAGAGATAGTCTTAAACTTACGACCATAATAGAGTCGTAATCATGGTAAGTCATGGCGGTTTTAAAATTGTACGATCTTTTTTTGCAGCAGTGGTGAAGTGAAAGCCACAGTCACAAAGAAAATAGCACAGTCATGAAGTGAGCACAGTTGTAAAGTGAACCACTGTTTACTTGTAAACTGTCACTTTACAACTGTGCTCACTTCATGACTGTGCTATTTGCTTAGTGACCATGGCTTTCACTTTGGCACTGCACTATGGTGCACTATGGAACCGTTTTTGATGAAAATTAGGAGTAAATGCCAATTTGGGACAGAGACATTGTAAATCATGACCACAGAATACTGCAAACAGCCCAAAATGCACCTTGGTGGCTAAACACCTAAAATTCAATCATGCAACCACAGGTGGCATCCAATAAGTAAAAAATTACAAATCCACCCCCTGCGCCCATCACATGCCCCAAATCACCATCCATCCCAACTTGAGATTTCCCCTCACCCAGGTGCAGAAAGACATGACCTTCACTTAGAAGAAAAATGCTATTACGTCTAACCACATACACTCCAAGAAATTCCCCCCTCCCATTTTCCCAGGCTCAAGAAGGTGGCAGTGTGGAAGCGTCTGGTGCTAATATGGCTTCCATAGCTGACATTTTAACTTTGAATAGTTGCTAAGCAACTTATCATAAGTTGAGGACTAGCTGTTAGTTGTTAAGGCATCAGGTTGAAACTCTTGTGAGACCAAGAGTTTTCACTCTACTTTGGGCAAATTAATTCTACTTTTGGCGAGGTGACTTTGGGCCTGTCCCTTTGGCTCAGCCCTAGGAAGGAGGCAATGGGAAACACTTTTGAAATCTTGCCAAGGAAATTGCAGGAAGACTTATTCAGGAAGTCCCTAAAATAGTCACTGACTCGAAGGGAGAAAACAGCATTGGATGCAGAACATCGGCTGCAAATAGCTGGGCTGAAAAAAATCCAGATAAGACTTAGAGGCAAAGAAGGGCTAGATTTTTCTTTATCTTTTTAGTGTCATTAAATTGAGCAAACTTGGTGTTATGATTAAGATGATGGCTTAGAAACCTGGAGACTGTGAATGCTAGTCCTATCATAAGGAAAGATAGGCGGCTGGGCAACATTGTGCCAATCATCAGGAGGCAGTATATTCTACTCTTGCCTAGGCAGGATAGGCAATTGGGTGAGTTTGGGCCAATCACCAGGAGATGATGAGTTCTAGTCCCACCTTAGGCATGATAGGCAGCTGGGTGACATTGGGCCAATCATTAGAAGACAGTGTGTTCTAGTCCTGTCTAGTCATGATAGACAGCTAGGTGACATTAGGCCACTCCCTCTGTTTTAGCCCAACCCACTTCACAGGTTTTACTGTCGTGCCAAAAACTGGAGAAGGAAAGAGAATTATGTATGTTCACCAGTTTGAGTTACATATAAAATAATAAAAGTGGGATTAAAAAAAGTCTAAAATGAAAATTTTTTAAAAAAATGTTATTTGTGTTTTGATTTTTGCAACCCAGACTGGGTAGCCAGATTTCACTCACATCAGATCCAGCCTGTGGGCTGAGGAGGGGGAGTGTCCCAAATTAAAAGAGGAAGCACTGGGTGTATAAAACTGAAATTTCTCTGTGCAGTCAAAACTGTCCTTTTCACTGCTTTGAACTTGCATTTGGCCAGTTTGTTTTAACAGTAGTTTTGTTAAGTAAGTCTGGGTTGATGCAATGATTCTCTAGTCTAAAAGGTAAAGGTTCCCCTCACACATATGTGCTAATCGTTTCCAGCTCTAGGGGGCAGTGCTCATCTCCGTTACAAAGCCAAAGAGCAGGTGCTATCTGAAGATGTCTCCATGGTCATGTGGCCAGCATGACAAAATACCAAAGGCGCACAGAAGGGTGTTACCTTCCCATTTTTTTATGTGCTTTCAAACTGCCAGGTTGACAGCAACTTGGTCAAGTAATGGGAGCTCACTCCATTACACAGCGCTAGGGATTCGAACCACCAAACTGCCAACCTTTGTGATCGACAAGCTCAGTGTCTTAGCCACTGAGCCACCTCTAGTCTAGTCTAAGGTAAAAACTGAGTAAACTGCAATATGGGTTAGCATGGATGAATCTGGCCGACCACAGATGAATTGGATGCGCCCTCTGAGGGAAGATGCGATCCTTGGCACCTGTCAATTAACCTAGGTGGTCTCCCACGGGCCGCAACTTAATGCTTCAATATTGGAATGTCTGTTGAATAAAACTGTGCCACTTTTACTTCATTAGATTTATCTCAGGATCTTCCATTACTATATTCCCAAAGTAGCAACTCTGCTATTTATAAATTATAAGCTTAGTTGAGGGTACAAATAGTCACTAGATTTTATCCTGGTGTGGTTAAATTGATGAGATTTGCTGAGAGTCGTAACTGATTCGAAATATACATTCATACACAAATACATCAGAGGAAAAAAGTTTTTAAAAAACAGCTGATATGATTGAAGCCAGCTGCAAACTACCTAGACAAACAAGCCAAGATTTGAAATTATGTTCTCCGTTTACTGGCCTCGGTTTAGTTTTTGCATTTTTCTTCTTGCTCATTAAAATGGATCATGTCCTGTTTAACAGGCATGTCCATTAAATCAAGGCTTCCCCCATTAAATAAAAAGATTGCCTGTTAGAAGGAGGATTTACAGCTCATGACACCATGGATGTCAATTATATAATTACAGAAATGATATAAATTGATCCAAATGGCAGAAAATTGGATTTAGCTGACACCCGTTCCCCACAGTCCATTAAATTGAGGTTTTAGTATACATAACAACTTTTTCCACTATATGTTAACATTACTTGTAGATGTTTTTGGACTTGCAAGAAAAAAAAAAGGGAAGGGAAGCATTTAATTTTGAATTTAATCTATCATGTGAATGCTGAGCTTATGAAATTAGGAAAAGTCAAACTGAATTAAATGTTGACTTCACCTCAGTTTTTTTTCCCAAAGTTTTATTTGCAGTTGTCATCAATGATCAACACTGGGTTGGATTCACCGATTATGCTGTGTAATATATGTTGATATATACATACATAAATACATATACATATATATGTTGTTTTATATATTTGTATGTGTATGTATGTGTGTATGTATATGTGTATATGTATATGTATGTGTGTGTTTGTGTATACATACATACATATAAATTAGGAGTACAGAAAAAACAATTACTACCCACCTGCCTTCGATGGAGGACCTGTTCACTGCACGAGTCAAAAAGAGGGCTGTGAAAATATTTACAGACCCCTCACATCCCAGACATAAACTGTTTCAACTCTTTCCCTCAAAATGACGCTATAGAGCACTGAACAACAGAACAACTAGACACAAGAACAGTTTTTTCCTGAATGCCATCACTCTGCTAAACAAATAATTCCCCCAACACTGTCCAACTATTTCCAAAGTCTGCACTAATATTATTATTAATCTTCTCATTGTTCCTATCACCCATCTCCTTCCACTTGTGACTGTATGATTGTAACTTTGTCGCTTGTATCCTTATGATTTATATTGACTGTTTCCTAGTATGACTTGATTGCTTATTGTACCCTATGACTATTATTAAGTGTTGTACCTGATGATTCTTGACGAATGTATCTCTTCTTTTATGTACACTGAGAGCATTTGCACCAAGACAAATTCCTTGTGTATCTAATCACACTTGGCCAACAAAGAATTCTAATATCTAATAATGTCATTTTCATACAGGGTAGTCCTCAACTTTTTGACCACAGTTGAACACAAAATTTATGTTGTTAAGTGAAAATTTGCTAAGCGAATCTGTTCCCATTTTATGACATTTCTTGCCCCTTTTGTTAAGTGAATCACTGCAATTAATAAGATGGTTGTTAAGTGAATCTGGGTTCTCCATTGACTTTGCTTTCCAGAAGGTCGCCAAATGACTCCTCAATACTGCAACCATCATAAATGTAATTGTCAAGCACCTGAATGTAAATCATATGACCATGAGGATGCCACAATGGCCATAAAGGTGGAAAATCAGGGGTGGGATTCTACCAGTTCTGTCTGGCTCTGTAGAACCGGTAGCTCTGAAGAGCAGCAGACATAGAACCAGTTCTATGTCTGCTAATGTTTTGACCCACCTGCCCACCCAGGCTCTTACCTGACCTTTATTTCCTGCTTTTTCAACCTCAGATGCCATGCGAGTCACAGGTGCAGTTGAAAAAGCAGGAAAAAAAGTGCTTTTTCAAACGCTGCTTCCCTGAACGCAGCGCTGCTCAGCTGTCCAGGCAGCAAGCTGATGACTATTTACAGGAACGTGCGCAGCGTGCAGGGAAGCACATCGTAAATCACCGAACCGGCAGTTAACCCTGTCGGATCCCACCCCTGTGGAAAATGGTCATAAGACACTATTTTCAGTGATGTTGTAACTTCAAAATGGTCACTAAATGAACTGTTGCAAGTCTAGGACAACCTGTAAAGAAATCAAACTAGTTATTCTACAGTCGAATGTTTGTGGACATTTTCAAATCATCCAAGTCATGGTTGTCCCAAAGGTACTTTTTTTCCCCAAAAGGCAACTGGACTTTCTGGTTTTTCTTTGATGACGTTTCACTTCTCATCCAAGAAGCTTCTTCAGCTCTGACTGGATGGTTGGAAATGGAAGGATTTATACTCCTTGCAGACAGCTGGTCGTTTGCATCCTTTTTAGAGAGCCGTTGAGGCCACTTGGAGGTTTTTTTGTGTCATCAGGATCACCTGAGTAATGCAAATGGGTGTGGAGCCTTCTTGGAACAACTGAAAAAAACTATGTTGGGGAATGGTGCTTTCCACAGGATGTTTCCTGCCCTGTGTTCCTTCCCTGTTGAAGACAGGCGCAGGCTGTTGAGGATGTGTCTGTGTTGTCTGAATTTCAAACTGAAGCGCCCATGGTTCTTGTAGTCTGCAATTTTTTTTCTGGAAATCCGTTCATATTCCTGCACCATTCAAAGGTTGTTCATCACAAAAGGCATAGATAAGCATCTACGGAGATTCTCAGTTCCTCCAGGTCATGGTTATCCCAAAGGTGCTTTTTTTTAAAAGAAGTAACTGGACTTTCTGGTTTTTCTTTGAAGACGTCTCGCTTCTCCTCCAAGAAGCTTCTTCAGCTCTGACTGGGGAATGGGGAAGCTTCTTGGAGGAGAAGCGAAATGTCTTCAAAGAAAAAACAAGAAAGTCCAGTTACCACTTGAAAAAACACCTTTGGGGATTGGAATTATTAGAATTAGAATTCTTTTATTGGCCAAGTGGACACACAAGGAATTGGTCTTGGTGCAAATGCTCTTAGTATACATAAAAGAAAAAAATACATTAGTCAAGAGACAAGAATCATAAGGTACAACACTTAATAATAGTCGTAGGGTGCAATAAGCAATCAAATCATACTGGGAAACAGTCAATAAAAATCATTAGGATACAAGCAACAAGTTACAGCCGTACAGTCATAAGTGGGAGAGATGGGTGATAAGTGTTAAGCCTGTGTTCCCCAACCAGGGTTAAGGAGACAAGCTAAACAGAATGTGCAGCGTTAGTCAGATAGGCATACAGATAAATGTGTGAGATAAAGTTTGTATGTTAGTTAACATACAGTAAAAATAATAGATACGCTTTGCTATCAAAATATAGTTTATTCCATTTAGAGTTTATAGCATAGTCAAAATAACAGTCCTTTAGTCATGTATCATTTTAGTCAGTCCATTCAAGGATATTCAATTAGCAAAGTCCGTGTAGAATATCCAGTGTCAGTTCACTTACAAATAAATCAGTCCTTTCTCTCTCCCGTTCCAGTAGGGGAAAAACGCAGTCTTGAATCCATCCAGTAATTAGGGATCATAAAGCCAGAGAGAGCAAGCTGCCGTTGTCTTGCTTCTTTTATGGTGCTATTACAACCACTCCCTTAATTACATTCTTACAGTTAAAGTTACAGACACTTTAACTAACAAACCATGATAACATATTTATTATTTTACCTAAAGCAGTTAAGGTAAACAATGTTATCCCTAACAATAAGGAGTGATGAGTAGATTAATAGTAACAATAGTGCAGACTTTGCAAATAGTTGGACAGTATTGAGGGAATTATTTGTTTAGCAGAGTGATGGAGTTTCCATCCATTATTCCTTGTCTGGCCTACAGGTGCTTTAGAAAATAGCTTGATCTCCTCCCTGTGGCAGCCCCTCAAATATTGGAAGACTACTATCCTGTCTCCCCTGGTCCTTCTCTTTACTAGACTAGCCAAGACCAGTTCCTGTATGTTTTAGCATTCAGTCCCCTAATCATCCTTGCTCTTCTCTGTACTTTTTCTAGAGCCTCAACATCTTTTTTATAATGTGGTGACCAAAACTGGATGCAGTATTCTAGGTGTGGTCTACTAAGGCTTTAGAGAGTGGTATTAGTACTTCCCTGGATCTTGATTGTATCCCTCTGTTAATACTAAAAACAATTTGTTTTATTCCCAAGTGCTGGCTTCTGAACAATAAATCAGAAGTTTACCTCCTCCTGCCAGCCTGTTTGTCTCTTTTGTCTCATTAGTTGGGCAAAAGCCTGAAATGTGTGTGTGGTTTTTTTAAAAAAAGTCTTCTCCAAGGAAGATATCTACTAGGACGGGGTGGGCAACTATGGCCACAACCTGTGAACTTCAATTCCCAGAATTCCTGAATCAGTAATGAAAAAGAAAAGAGGAGGAGGAGAGGAGAAAAGGATAGAGAAATGAAGAAGAGAAAAGGCAGGGAAAAGAGAGAAGAAAAGAGGGGAAATAAAGAGAAGATGAACAGGAAAAAGAGAGGGGAGGAAGAGTAAAAAGAGAAGAGAGAAAAGAGAAGGATGGGTGAGTTTTTAGGGTGTCACAAAATCGGGGGGTGGGGAGAGAAATTCCCCCTAAATTCTGGCCTCTGGTTCCCCGCTCTTGAGCCGGGAAGTCAGTCCGTGGAAAGTAGCCTCCCTCCCCCTCACACGTCCCCATCCCACCCCCGACCTATCCCAATTCAGCGGACAGCAACTCTTCAGCTTGCAGCAATCGGGCCCCGAGCTTCCCTGAAGGTGAAGAGTAAGCCTCCCCTGTGCCTGCCGCCTGCAGGGGCGGACTGTGCGGAGGCCGAGCCCAGTCGAGCCGGCGAAAGGGCAGCGCTTGGAGCCTTCGGGCGCTTTTTCCCCCCCCTTGCCCCCTCCCCGCTCGCTTTTCTTTTCCAAAAACGCGAGAGCGAGGGAGAGGGCGCGCGAGGGCCCTTTTTTTTTTATCAAAAACAGAGAGACGCAGCCCGGTTACTTTCCTTGTGGTGCGGTGGAGGAGGAGGAGGAGGAGGAGGAAGGCGCGAGAAGAGATCGAGAGCCGGGGAAAGCAAGCGCGCGCTCCTTTTCTTCTTTTTTTTTTTTCCTGCCGTTTTGGGCTCTTCGGTCCCGCTTTCCGACCGCATCTCCGAAGCTGCTTGGCCTTTAAACGGAGAAAGAGAGAGAGAGAGAGAGACGGAACGATGGTTTCTATCATCCCCGACTTGGACCCTCGGAAGAGCTGGAAAGTTTTAAGGTAAGTCACTTTCTCTGCTTTTCTCCCGCTGGCAGCTGCGGGGGTGGTCTCCGCTGGAGCCGCCCGCTTCTGAGTAAATCCTGAGTAAAACCAAAGTCGGTCTCCTGGAGTGACCCCCCTCCCCAATCCCGATCACTGCAAACGTATCTTTAAAAGGTGTGCGTGGGATCTTCGGGAAAGGCGGGGAATTTTACCTCTTAAGCTACGGGGAAGTTTGTGAACTTTTAGACTTAAGATACCTCCCCTCTCCCTCTCCCTCCTCTCTCGTCCCTCCCTCTTATCTTCTCCCCCTCTTCCCTCTTCTTCTCTGGTTTCCTCCCTCTCCATCTCTCCCCCTTCTCCTCTCCTCTTCTCTCTCCCTACTCTTCTCTCCTCCCCCTCTCTCCTCCCCCCTCACTTTCCAATTAGTTCCTTTTTTTAAGCTCGGGAGGTGGCGGGGGGTGGGAGGGAGGATTTTGGACGGGGGGGGGGGGGGACGACTTAAAGCGCGTCCCATCAAGAGAAAGTGGTTTGTTTCTTTTCCATCCCTAAAAAGGATTTCATTTGAAAAGTGAAAGTTGTACGAACTTTCCGGCTGGCTGAGCAGAACAGTGACCTGAATACTATATATGTGTGTGTGTGTATATACGTATACATATACATATACACATACACATACACACACATATATATATACACATACACATACACACACACACACAAACACACACACACACACACACATATATATATATATAATATATAATATGGATATAATATATGGATATATATTACGTCCCTTTCTTTTCAGTTTCATGGAAGGTTTTGAGAGGTATTTGATTGTGTAAGATAAAACGGGAAGACACAAAGATTCTGCTTCTTTTGGTGTTGGAGTTTTATTTTATTATTTACTTCTTTTTTTTAAATGAAAAAAACAAGAGAGATGAAGTTGGATCTAATCCCCTGAAGACTGATCTTGGGGCAGAAAGATTCCCAAACCCCAACTGAACTCACTTTGTGATGGCAATTTAAAAAAAAAAAAAAAATTTCTGAAAGGACTGCCCACTTTGCAAAGGACGTTTAGTGACTGGCAGGTCTCCAGACTCTTAAATCCCTGGTGTATCCTATTAAATGAAACCCCAGCTGGTTACCTTTGGATAGGCAGAAAGCATTTTTAAAAAGTAAACAGTGTTGCTTAAGATTGTGTTGATTTTGTCCGCGCTGCCAAGATTGACTTGGGAAAGGATGTTGTGTGAATGAACCCAGGGGGGAGTAGAAGATTTTATACATGGAAGTTGAGGTTTCAATGCTGGCATTTGCCATGCATGGAGGCTTTCTCACCTACCATGTGTAGCATAAGTTTTCCCATCTTGGCAACTTGAAGACGTGTGGACTTCAACTCCCAGAATTCCCCAGTCTAGGCATTCTGGGAGTATTAGGCAAGACATTCTGGGAGTTGAAGCCCACACGCTTTCAAGTTGAGAAACACCAGTGTATACAATGATGATTGGAAGAGTTGGTACTTATTTGGATCTCTCTCTCTCTCTCTCTATCCATCTCTATAATCTCTCTCTCTATCAACTCTATCTCTATCTCTCTATAAAGGCTCAACTGGGAACAAGGTTTTTCAGAGCCTCAGCTTCAACTTTTCAGAGGCCTCATTGTTAGAAACTTGATGGTAGGTTTGTTTAATATCCACCTTCTGTGTGGATGAGCATTTTGGTTTCTTTGCAGCAATGTTTCTCAACCATTAGCAACTTGAAGTTGCTAAGGTTGAGAAACATTGCTTTAGAGCAGGGGTGTCAAACTCAATTCCATTGAGGGCTGCATCAGGGTTGTGTTTGACCTTGGGGGGCAGGGTGGGTGGCAAGGGTGGGTGTGGCCAGCTTGATGTCACTCATGTCGGGGGCTCTTGTGGTGGCTTGAGTGCTCTTCCAGCAATAAACGGGCTCCCAAGCTCCATTTTCAGCTGCAACAACCTCCTGCAGCCCTTTGCCACTGAAAATGGAGCTGGGGGGGGGGGCAGCCCTTCTGGGCCCATTGTTGGCCATGACAGACTCCTGCAGTCTTCTGCCAGTGCCCCTCCAGCTTCATTTTCACTGGCAGAGGCACCACGGGCCGGTCCTTCATTGTTTCCAGGGTGGTCCCATGGGCCAGATCTAAGCTCCTAATGGGACAGCCATTAGGAGACCCCTGCTTTAGAGGCCGGGGAATGGAGGGAGACAGAGGGAGATTAGCATCACCGACAATGTTTTAACTCGGGGAAGTGAAGTTACTTGTGGTATAGCCCTTGCGTTATGATATTGAGATTTAAGAGCTGACCAGTTGCTGGAAGGGTGATCCAATATAAGGCTGGTGCAATTAGGATGAATCAGCGTAGCATGGGTATTGCCCTTTTAAGATGAAGAATGGGTCCGCAGAAGTCTTTACCATTTTAAGAGGGGTCTATATAAAGGCAACCACTAGAGGACGTGTTCTCTCTCCTTGTATCCTGTCTCCATTGTAGAGTTCTCCATGCAGAGTTAAGAAGATTGATTGCTTGCCAGGTATTTGCTTACCACGTATATTTCTGTATAAGTCTTGAATAAAAACCATTGTTAAATGTCTGTGTGCTGTGTTTTGCTCCTGGGTTGTCTCACAATAATAGTCACACTGCGAACGCTCTGACACCTTGGTCATTCAGATCTTAGGCAGTTGAGGGTAGGTTGTGTTGAGTGGGGAAGTTGTTTCAGAAACTTGAGGATGATGGGATGGAAATGTCCCAGTTTTAGACTGCAAAGAGCAGAAGAATTTCAGCTGGGGAAAAAATGACTGGAACCAGAGGTGGTATTCAGCAGGTTCTGACCAGTTCTGGAGAACTGGTAGCAGAAATTTTGCGTAGTTTGAAGAACCGGCAAATACCACCTCTGACTGGAGATTTGACAGTATCCACCAAGCCACACCTACCAAGCCATGCCATGCCCTCCAAGCCACACCCACAGAACCAGTATTAAAATATTTTGAATCCTGGAAAGGTTTAAGCCATAACTATTCAGACAGTCCTCAATTTACAGTGGTTCATTTAGGAACAGTTCAAAGTTAAAATGACACTGAAAAAAGATTTTCATATTTACGACCGTTGCAGCCTCCCCATGGTTACATGGTAAAATCCAGATGCTTGACAACTGACTCATATTTATGATGGTTTCGGTATTCCCAGATCATGTGATCCCCTTTTGTGATCTTCTGATAAACAGGGTATCAACTCATAAAACATTCTACACATTATAGTTGCCAACAGAAAGTGGGAAAAGGATAAAGCAGTGTAGCATTTGGAATCGAAAGTGCATTCCATTCATATTTTTCTAGAGATTGTAACTAGGTGACTGAAGTTTCTGCAGGGCAAAAATCTAATTGGAGAATATGATTGAGGACTCTTGGCTATGGACGTGTTTTGTTGGAGAATATGAATTATGATACACCCAGGGGGATGGGAGGAAAACACAGGGTCAAGAGTGACAGTGAAGTACGTGTTATTCAGAGTTTTGCAGCGTTACTTCAGCACCAGAAAAATCAAACTCAGACAGAAATAGACATGTTACAAGTTCAGAGCTTCAGTAGCAACTCAGGAGCTCAGAAACAGTCATCAGTTTCACTTTAGTTCAGCAGGCAAGCATTAAACACAGCAGAGGAGAGAAGCAGTTTCATATTCAATAGACAGACTCAGAGCTCAATATAGCTTCAGAGTTGCAGAGCTTACTATAGAGTCACACCTAGGCTACTTTTAGTTTCAGTTTCCAGCCTAGGCTACTTCTAGTTTCAGTTTCCAAAACAGTCCTCATTGGCTAACTTAGTTGCTATGCCCATTCATTGGCTGTTACCATGCTCTATTCCACTTCATGAATATACGGCCAAATGTCTCAGAGTCGGCTACATCTAGGTCATGCCGACATGTTAACTCCCAATAAATCCCTTGTAGTTTTGGAAGTTTGGCTCGAGACTCGTGATTTAATTGGGATAACTGCCGGAATCCTGACACAGAGTCAATGTGGGAGCCAATTTTACTTAACAACCAGGTTGCTCATTTAACAACTGCAGTGATTCACTTAACAAATGTGGCAAGAAAGGTCATAAATTTGGTTGCACAGTGCTCAGAGTGCCTTATTGCAAGTTACTTCTGCTGACTGCCCGCTGACTGCAATTTGGCAGTTCGAATCCCACCAGGCTTAAGGTTGACTCAGCCTTCTATCCTTCCAAGGTGGGTAAAATGAGGACCCACATTGTTGGGGGCAGGAGGCTGGCTCTATATTCTATGATGAATTTGTATGAGCCTCTTGGACTATCTGTAATTCAATCAAAGTAGTAAATGAAATAACACTGGTGGATAGCTGGCCCCAGTAGGCTTTGTCAACAAACAATATAGAATGGATTCATGGATACTAGGCCCAAACATGGCTTATCCTGCCTTTGGATTAGCGAGACGACCTAAACGCACCATATTAGCACAGCATTTTGCCTTAAACAAAGCCTAGTGACTTGAGAATGAACATGGTTGTTAAAATATATAGGCAGCTCTAAACCCACACCAAAGCACACAGAAAGACCCACCCATTCTCCTGACCTTTCTGCTAAAATTGTATGATTTAACTGTGGCCATGTTCACACAGCATGCTCAGTTTTCAAAAATCAGAATGGTTTTCTTCAGGCAATACATACCAAGCCATGATAAATAACTGCATTGGCTGAGTTTGCACAACCTTTACTAAGCAACAAAAGATAATGCGAGGCTTAAACTAATGAAGATTAGAATGTGAGGTTCTAAAACCTGTTTGAGCATTTTTGCATTTGCAGATTGCATTGGACCAATTGCGTGTTCACTTAAAGTCAGGCTGTTTGTAAAGTCAATTGAATTCATTTGGAAATTATTATTATAGGATGCTTGGTTGCATAATCAGCCAGATGTTTGGATTGCATTTTTATTCACAATGAGTCTTTCCAAGGACCTGGGATAGGCAGATGTAGATGTTTGATGGTGTTAAAGATAATCGTCATGCTGGAATTACCATGTTTTTATTGTGTTTTCTTTTTCTTCTCAGGGCTTGTGTTCAAGTGTTTAAATGTGCAAACCTACAGGTGCATGAATGAAATGGACAGTCTTCAAATTAGGTAGACAGACAGACAGACAGATGATAGAAGTAGAGATAGATAGATAGATAGATAGATAGATAGATAGATAGATAGATAGATAGATAGATAGATAGACGGATGGACGGACAGACAGACAGACATATGATATCGATAGATGGATGGATGGACGGACAGACAGACATAGACAGACAGACGGACAGACAGATGATATAGATGGACAGAGAGGGGGGGACAGAGAGGGACAGATAGATGACATAGATGGATGGACGGATGGACAGACAAACAGACAGATGATATAGGATAGATAGATAGATAGATAGATAGATAGATAGATAGATAGATAGATAGATAGAGGTAGAAATAGATAGATGAATGGCCAGCTGGCTGGCCGTACAAACAGACATATTATATAGGATAGACAGATAGATGGAAGGACGGATAGATGGATAGACAGACAGACAGACAGATCATCTACTGTCCAGTAGACGAGAATATTTGCAGCTCAGGTTTGAACTGTGGAGTCCCTGGTGCTCTCTGAGCGAGGTTGTTTCCTTGCATCTTGATGTGGGCTTACTTGCCCTCCCTACTCCTCCACCCCCCACTCCCCATGTCTAGTTTTACTAACGCTTAAATCCATGAGAATCTTATTAGAACATAAAAGCGATCCTCCTCTTTGTAGAAAAAAAGCTGATCTTTTCTAAACTCAGCTGGAGAAGTTGTTTTGATGTTGGCAGCGGTGCTCCTCCCTGCAAAGGGAGAGAAACAATGACAAGAACAGAGTATTGCCCGCTGCTTCTTCTGGAAAGGTGAGAATAAAATTATAAGACAGAGGGGTTTTTTTTTAGCCTATTGTTGTTTTTCCCTTGAAAGTTCCAACACCAAGCAACAAACGTGTCGTGTCCGCAAAAGAAGCCAGGAGTCGGTGACTAAGTTTCAAGCTCTTTATTAAACAGTTGTGAACCGAACCGGCGAAAAGGAAAAAGCCCGCGGCTTTTATCCTTTTCGCTGCGGCGGCCGCGGCCAATGGCAGCGATTCAAGTCTCCCACTCTTGGAGTGAGCCAATCGCGGGAGACTTCAATCGGACCAATCAGCGCGGCTCGCCTGGCCAATCAGAAATCCCCGCGCTTTAGCCAATCAAAGCGCGGGGATTTCAAGTATGCAAATTAAGGACAGAACACCCCTCCCCTCTTGGTATAGTCCATCACGTTGCGTAGTCACGTAGGTAGGCGGGGCTCCGTCTAGTCCTACTTGACCTGCGCAACTCAGTTGCAAGCTGGATTTCGGCCGGAGCGGTCATGTTTTTGGCTGCTCCCTCTTCTGTGCGAACCGGCTGGATGATCGGGCCGGTTCTTTCTCCGTGGCTCCCACCTGGGCCTTCCGGGTTGGTTGAGCTACGGGTTTCGCCGCTCCCGCTTGGCTTCTCCGAGTCGGTTGAGCTGGCCAGGTGGTTCTTCTCCGGTGGGGGATCGCGATGGCTGCGTTCCGGTAAGTACTGCTGGTTTATTTTTTCTTGCGTTTGTTTATTCGGGTATTCCCTCCCCCCTTGGTTCGTGTTTTGGGGGTTGAGGTCCGTTGCTGTTCGTGACCTGAGCTGGTCTATGTGTCGTTTCCAGGCTCGCCCATCGGTGGTTTGGAGCCGGTACGACCGTGGACCTGTGATTTGAGTGATGACGGCTGGGATCCATAGGGGGTCCCCCATCAGATTTTTTGCGTACACTAAGTCACCAGGGGCAAAGGTCCGGTATTTTGTACTGGAGTCTGGGGGTCGCTCCGGGTTATATGTTGGGTGTAACCTGTCGAGCGGGGACCTCAGCTTCCTACCCATCAGCAACTCAGCTGGGCTTTTGTTGGTAGTGGTGTTCGGGGTGATGTGTTGTATAAAGAGGAGTTTATTTATTTTGTCGTTGATCTCCCCGTGGTCCATTTTCCGGATGGTTTTTTTGGTAAATTGTACCATCCGTTCCACCCTACCGTTCGCCGCCGGATGCGCCGGTGCTGTTAATGTGTGGCGGATGCCCCTCTCCGCCAGGAACCTCTCGAAGTCGAGGGAAGTAAACTGGGGCCCGTTGTCTGAGACGACGACGTCTGGGAGGCCGTGTGTGGAAAAGAGTTTGCAAAGTTCTTTAATAACGGCCTCCGTGGTAGTGGATTTCATGTCGCTTACCTCCAACCAGTTGGAGTAAGCGTCAACTGTGATCAGAAAGGTATGTCCATTCGTGGGACCGGCAAAGTCTAAATGGATTCTGGACCAGGGTCCCCTTGGTGTTTCCCAGTCCAGGATGGGTGCTGCGGGTGGGCTGGGTCTGGTCTCCTGGCATCGTTGGCATTTGGCTACCCATGCCTCTATCTGTTTGTCCATCCCTGGCCACCAAGCGTAACTCCTGGCCAGGGCCTTAGTTCTGACGATGCCAGGATGCCCTTCGTGCAGCATCTCTAAGACCCTCCCTTGCAACCTGTCCGGGATGACCACCCTGTCACCCCACAAAATGCATCCCTTGAGTAGTGAGAGTTCAGTCTGGCGGTTTCTGAATGTCTTAACGGATTCGTCACTGTCCCTTTCAGGCCAACCTTTTTCCACCCAATGTAAAATTCGCGCCAGACGCCTGTCCTTGATAGTTTCCCTGGCAATGTCTGACGCAGTAATGGGTAGGTTGGGCAAATTTTCGATGTTAAGGGTGTTTGTTGTTGGTGCTGGGTCAGGATCAGAGTCTGGTAAAGGCGAGCGGCTTAAAGCGTCCGCGTGCGAAATTTTCTTACCTGGCTTGTGTAACAGTTCGTAGCTGTAGGCTGCCAGGAACTCGGACCACCTTGTCATCCGGGGTGATAAAATGTTCGGGGTGGCTCGGTTTCCTGCGAGGATGCCCAGCAACGGCTTGTGATCTGTCACAATGGTGAACGGGCGGCCATAAAGGTATTCGTGGAATCGCTTAACGGCGGCAACTATAGCCAAAGCTTCTTTGTCCAGCTGGCTATAGTTCCGCTCCGGTTTAGTTAGAGTCCTGGAAAAGAAAGTGATGGGTGCTTCTCTTTTGTCGGGGAGAGTATGGCTGAGGACAGCGCCGACGCCGAAAGGTGATGCGTCGCAAGTGACAACCAAGGGCAAGGTTTCGCTGAATTGAATCAGGACGGCATCGGAGGTGAGGAGGTCTTTGGTTTTTTGGAAGGCGGCTTGCTCTCGTCTCCCCCAAGTCCAAGTTGCCGCCTTATCCAGGAGCCTATGCAGAGGCTCCGCTGCCGTAGCCTTTTGGGGTAGGAAAACATTATAAAAATTCAGCAAGCCTAAGAAAGCCTGTAGTTCCGTTTTAGACCTTGGGGTGGGGGCTTCTTTGATGGCTTTCACTTTTTTAATTGTAGGGTGAATGCCATGCCGGTCTAGAAGGTAGCCCAAGAATTCCACTCGCTCTGTGCATAGTTGGCATTTTTCTCGTTTTACTTTGAGTCCCGTTACTTTAAATTTTGTTAAGACCTCCCTGAGTCGGTTTTCTAATTCGGCTTCGTTTGGCGCCGCCACTTATACGTCATCAAAATAGGGCACCACCCCCTTGATGCCCTGCAGTAAACGTTCCATCAGGCTCTGAAAGATGCCTGGTGCCACGCTGACTCCGAATTGGAGCCGGTTACATTTGAATGCCCCCCGATGGGTAACGATGGTCTGGGCTTCCGCTGTTTTTTCGTCGACCGGCAACTGCTGATATGCGTGGGTGAGATCGAGCTTGGCAAAGACCTTGCCCCCTCCCAGTGAGTGCAGTAGGTGTTGCACGATTGGGACGGGGTAGGCGCTTTGTTGCAACGCGCCATTTAGGGTGGCTTTATAGTCCCCACAAATTCTCACGGACCCGTCTGGCTTGACTGGGGTCACTATAGGGGTCTCCCATCGGGCATGGTCTATCGGCTGCAACACACCCTGTTTGACGAGCTTGTCGATCTGCTCGTCAATTTTAGGTTTTAGGGCGAATGGTACCCTCCTAGGTTTTAGTCGCTTGGGGGGAACCCTAGGGTCTAGGTCAAATGAGATAAGGGGCCCCTGGTACTTGCCCAGGCTTCCGTCGAAGACCTCCCGGAACTCCTGGGCTAGCCGCTGTTCCCAGCCGTCGTCGACGACGTGGTTGACTCCTGTCAGCGCGATGTCAAGCGGGGCGAACCATTGTAGGCCCAGCAGGCTTGGGCGGTCGCGATCGACGATTGTTAGTGGGAGTTGTTCGGTGCGGCCTTTGTAAGTTACATTAAAGTTCTTGGTGCCCACTACCGGGACGCGGTTACCCTGGTAGTCTTTTATAATGATTTTTTGGGCATTAATGTTCCTCTTATGGAGGGTGGGCACTAGCCGTTTTATCTCGTGCCATGCAATCATGGAGAGGTAGGACCCGGAGTCCACCTCCATCTTGCATGGTTGGCCTTCAATATGGACTTCTACGTGTACCTTTCTGGCGCCGTCGGAGATGGCGTGGCCGATGGTTACCGTCTGGTGGGTATCTTCCTTGCGCCGACTGTCACCGCCTCTTGAAGATCGTTGGATTCGGTCCCACCGACCGTCCGATTGGCGATCTCTGGTCCTGGGCGGGGGGCTTTCCTTTTTACGATCGTGTTGGTCCCATCTGGGCGGGCTGCGGGTCTTCTTTTGGCGGCAAACTCGAGCGATGTGTCCCCGTCTTTCACAATGCCTACAGATAGAGTCAAAAAATCGGCATTCTGATCTGGGGTGGTCGCCGCCGCACCCGGCACAGTTGGTCCTCGACCTACGACCCCTTCGGTTCCGCTGGTCGCCGCGACCCGTCTGCACGCGATGTATGTCCTCCTCGTCTTCTGACGTGCTGGACATAGACTGGAATTCTCCGTAGTGTGCAGTTGATTCGCTTTTAGGGTCGGCCGACCTTGCCGGGTTGTTGTTTCCGCCCTTCGCGTCTGATTTTCGCATGCTGTCAGCGGAAGTGCGGGTTGCTTCTGCGGCTGCGGCTGCGGTGAGGGCGTCTGCTAGGCTGATGTCGCCCTTGGCCATAAGCCGGCTCTGGAGTGTAGGGTCCCATAGGCCAAGTACGAATCGGTCTCTTAGGAGGCTGTTCAGACCTTCAAACTCGCAGAGCCCTCCTAGGCGCCGCAACTCGGCGATGAAATCGCTCAGTTTTTCGCCTGGTTTCTGATCTCGGCGGTAAAATTCGTTGCGCCGGATCAGGATGGGGACCTCGGGGGCGTAATGGCGCCGCAGGATAGGTTCGAGGACGTCCCAGTCCATGGCGGTTGCGTCTGCCGGCTTGGCCAATGCCTTGGCCATCTGGAAGACCTCGGTTCCGCAATGTGTGAGGAAAACGGCGCGTTTTAGCGGGCCCGGGGCGTCCTTCATTCCGGTGCACTCGAGGTACATGCGGAAACGGTCTGAAAACGATTCCCAGTCCTCGGTGGCGGGGTTGAAGGGGGCGGGCGGTGCGATTTTCGCCATCTCTGTGCTGAAACTGGCTCTTGTTGGACACGGGGTTCGGTTCAGGGTCGGGATCCCACCCTCGTCGCCAGTGTCGTGTCCGCAAAAGAAGCCAGGAGTCGGTGACTAAGTTTCAAGCTCTTTATTAAACAGTTGTGAACCGAACCGGCGAAAAGGAAAAAGCCCGCGGCTTTTATCCTTTTCGCTGCGGCGGCCGCGGCCAATGGCAGCGATTCAAGTCTCCCGCTCTTGGAGTGAGCCAATCGCGGGAGACTTCAATCGGGCCAATCAGCGTGGCTCGCCTGGCCAATCAGAAATCCCCGCGCTTTAGCCAATCAAAGCGCGGGGATTTCAAGTATGCAAATTAAGGACAGAACAAAACGGATATAGGCCAGGGTTGGTCTTCAAAAATGTTAGCAATGAGTTCTCTGCGTGATTGATGGGTGGGTGTGGCCATGGTGGGCATGGCCTAATCGGCCTCCTGCACCACAGCAGGGGGGAGGGTAGCATTTTTGCCCTCCTTGGGCTCTGGAAGCTTTCCTCGAGCCTCCAGGAGGGCAAAAATGGCCTCCCCGGGGTCCAGAGGCTCTCCGGAAGTTGGAAATGGGCCCATTTCTGGCCTTCCTGAACTTCCAAGAGACCCATTTTTCACCTTCTGCGTGGCCTAATCGGCCTCCTACAGGGAGGGTGGCCTTCCTTGGTCTCCAGAGGCTTTCCTCAACCCCCAGGGAGGGAAAAAATGGCCTCCCCGGGGTCCAGAGGCTCTCCAGAAGTTGGAAATGGGCCCATTTCTGGCCTTCCTGAACTTCCAAAAGATCCATTTTTCACCTTCTGCATGGCCTAATTGGCCTCCTACAGGGAGGGTGGCCTTCCTTGGTCTCCAGAGGCTTTTCTCAACCCCCAGGGAGGGAAAAAATGGACTCCCCGGGGTCCAGAGGCTCTCCGGAAGTTGGAAATGGGCCCATTTCTGGCCTTCCTGAACTTCCAAAAGACCCATTTTTCACCTTCTGCATGGCCTAATCGGCCTCCTACAGGGAGGGTGGCCTTCCTTGGTCTCCAGAGGCTTTCCTCAACCCCCAGGGAGGGAAAAAATGGCCTCCCCGGGGTCCAGAGGCTCTCCGGAAGTTGGAAATGGGCCAATTTCCAGCCTTCCTGAACTTCCGGGAGGCCTGTTTTTCACCCTCCCTGAACCTCTGCATGCGCCCTGCACTTACCTGCACCCAAAACAGGCCACGTGGGGATTCCTTGAAGGGGAGGGGCAGGGTGGGCGGGGCCAGCCAGGAGTGGGATATGGGGGTTTTCCGAACTGCACAGAATCTTAGCTCCCGAACCCCTGTGAACCCCCAGCAGCCATACCCCTGATGTAAGCCCCGTGTTACAAAATGGCTATTCTGGGATTACTGCTGAAAATACAGCAACACCAACAGTCCTTGGCTTACAACAGTTTGCTTAGTGACGGTTCAAAGTTATAAGGACACTGAAAAATGTGACTTACGATCGTTTTTCACATTTATGGTTATCACCGCACAGTCACCTGATTTACATTTGGATGCTTGGCAACTGGTTCCTATTTATGACGGTCACAGCGTCCCTCGGTCTTGTGATTCCCCTTCTGACAAGCCAAGTCGATGGGGAAGCCAGATTCGCTTAACAACTGTGTTGCTCACTTAACAAATGCAATGATTTCCTTAACAAGCAAGGAAAATGGGGCAAACTCACTTAACAAATGCTTCCCTTAGCACCATAAATTCTGGGCTCAGCTGTGGTCATAACTTGAGGGCTACCTGCATTTACCTGTAGAAAGAGCCACACCTGTTTTAAGAGACATACCTTTCAAAGAAGAGAAAAATATGTGGGAAACCCAAATCTGACAAGCAAACTCCATCGGCAAGCTGGATTCACTTAACAACCATGTTACTAATTTATTAACTGCAGTGATTCTTTGGCAAGAAATTGTCAGAGCATTTGTAGTGCGACTACTATTATGAGACAATCCAGGAACAAAACAGCACAGAGAGACTTAAATATTTAACAGTGGTTTATTTACAAGACATATATAGAAATATACATGGTGGGCAAATACCTTACAAGCGATCAATCTTCTTCTGAACTCTACATGGAAAACTCTGCGATGGATACTGGAAACAAGAGGAGAGAACATGCCTTCTAATGGCTGCCTTATATCAACTTCTGTCGACTCGTTCTTCATCTTAAAGGAGCAATTATCCAGGCTATGCTGATTCATCCGCAATTGCATCAGCCTTACAGCAGCTGTCAGCAGTTAAATCTTACACCTCAACAGAAAAGTTCTAAAATGGGGCAAAATTCACTTAACAAACCTAGCAACAGAAATTTTGAGCTTAATTGTGGGTCATAAGTACAACACTGCCTGTGGGTGTTAGTGATGCTAACAAGTCCCTTACTAATTTCTGGCTCGCAAGTTAGGATAATGATTATGGCTTGAATCCTGATTCATAGTTAATCCAATGATAGTTTTTGAAAGGAAAGAGGCTCCTATCCAGCCATCTTCACCCCTGTTTCTCAATCTTGGCACCTTGGAGATAGGTGGACTTCAATCCCCAGAATTCCACAGGATCTCTGTGGAATTCTGGGATTTGAAGTCCATATCTCTTCAAGTGTGGTCAAGATTAAGAAACCCTGATCTCCACCATCTAAAATTAAGGTGACCAACTTTTTTACAATGAAAAGGAGGGCACAAATAAATTGAAGAAGAAAAATCAAAGCCACTTGAGCACGGTGCATTCTTGCACACGGCATACTGTTTCAAAACAATTCTCCTGTGTGGAGCACATGCACCATTTTAAAAAGGTGTTTGGCACAGCACCTTGCTGTAAGCAAAGCGTGAATTATCTTTGTCAAGTCTTTTCTGGATTCTGGTGTCCTCCCAACTGTGTGTGTTTCGTTATCTTTTGGAAGTCTGCAATTCCTTATCCTATCCTGTCTCATTAATTGCTGCAGAGTGGTTTGTGTTGGTTTTTATTTATAATCTATATGTACTTTGGGTTCGGACTGAATTCCTTCCCTTTAAAAACTGTTTTGGGGAGAGTTTTTTCTCCAGCCAATGATAATTGGGGGCCAAGTTGGAGGTATTAAAGGGACTTTACCTACTTTTGTGACTTTGTTGCTTTTGTGCCATTCCCTGGGTCATCACACCACCCGATTCTGGGGGACAGGTTACTGCAAAATCCCCATTCCTTCCCCACCCCACTAACCTGCTTTCCAGGTCTGTTCTCCTGTGCAGGGCAACCAAAGAAGACCCAGCCGATCAGCTGGGACTCAATGGAGGCAGAGAATAGATGGGGGCGGGGCCAGTCAGAGCTGGGATTGGTTGGTTCTTCGAACTACTCAAAGTTTCCACTTCCGGTTCTCCAGAACTGGTCAGAACCTTCACCTCTGGAGCTCAGGGTGTTCCAAATAGCAGTAAATGAGGTCATGGGGCTGAGCCCCCCAAATTGTCATGTGACACTCATGTGACTGTGGGGGTGAATGGACATTCTATATCCCCCTTTTTTTTCTAGGTAGGTAGAATTTTAGGTCTTCGGACACTAAACAACTGGTTGTACATTGAGGACTACCTGTATGGGATCTTGGAGGTCATCTAGTTCAACCCCCCCCATCAGTGCAAGTTTTATTAGAGCATCTCTGACAGGCGACCTGTTTGAAGATCTCAAGCAATGGTGAATTTACCACTTCATATGGCAGCCTGTTCCACTGGCTAATAGCTCCCACAGTGAGGAATTCAAAACATTTCCCTTTTTAAAAAAAAAGGAAAAAAAAGTTGTCTTTTTTTATTGCTGTTTGCTTTCATTGTAAATTAATCTGTGAAAACTCTGTCTCTTATTTGAAACACAGTTTTTAATAAAATTTAGCAGGGCTGCGAGTTCAAGAGTCTACTGAAGAGAAGGACCAGGGGAGACAGGAGAGCAGCCTTCCAATATTGGAGGGGCTGCCCCAGAGAGGAGGGGAGTCAATCTATTTTCCAAAGTACCCGAAGGCCAGACAAGGAATTATGGATGGAAACTGAACAAGGAGAGATTCAACCTGGAAATAAGGAGGAGTTTTCTGATAGTGGGAACAATCAACCCATGGAACAGAAGTTGCCTTCGGAAGTCGTGGGAGCTTCATCCCTGGAAGTTTTCGAGAAGAGAGTTGATTGCCATCTGTCAGAAATAGTGTAGGGTCTCCCACTTGGGTGGGGGGTTGGACTAGATGACCTACAAGGTCCCTTCCAACTCTGATTATCTGTTACCTGTTTCAAGCTTTATCCTGACACCCCCCCCACTTTTTTTTCTCTCTCTCTCTCTTTCTCTCTCTCTAGACTGGCCATACTCAATTCCTGCAACCATTCTTAATATACTGTATATTTGAGTCTCCAGCCCTTAATTGTCCTAGTTTTTCTTCTTTGCCCCTTTTCCAAAGTCTCAATATCTTTTTATTTGTCATAAATGGTCATAAGTCCATTTTTTCAGAACTACTGTATCTTTGAACAGTCACTAAATGAATGGTTGTAAGTCAAGAATTTCCTGTAGTTGTGCAAAAGCACTTGACAGCTGGGTATTCCTAAACACAGGTTTCACACCATCCAATAACCCTGTTTTCTTCTTATAAACAGCACCTGGCCTGGAATTTAATTCCAGTGTTTTCTCTCTCATTCATTCTATTATGGAGATTTAAAAAATGTTCCATCTAATTTATTCCTTGGTCTTAAAAGGACACAAGAGAGGACTTTCCAGGTGGGCAACAGATATACAGCTGAATTGGGAAACTGGAAGTGATAGTTGTTGGTGTTGTTTCTGTTAATTGCTGCAAAGTTTCCAAAACTTCGTTGCAAAATTGCAAAGTTTCCAAAACTTCGTTGCAAAATTGCAAAGTTTCCAAAACAGTAAAAAGTAAAAAAAAAAATGAGGGAAAAATTCACATTAACATGAATAGAATAGAAACAGAAAAGAATAGAATAGAAACAGAATAGAATAGGAAGAGAACAGAATAGAATAGAATAGAAGTTAGAAGGGACCTTGGAGGTCTTCTAGTCCAGCCCCCTACACAAGCAGGAGACCCTAGACCATTTCAGACAAAAGGTTGTTTAATTTCTTCTTTAAAATGCCAGTGTGGAAGCACCCACAATCTCTGGAGGCAAATTGTTCCACTGATTAATTGTTCAGGAAATTTCTCCTTACTTCTAGGTTGCTTCTTTCCTTGATTAGTTTCCATCCTTATTGCTTCTTGTCCTGCCTTCAGGTGCTTTGGAGAAGACCTTGACTCCCTCTTCTTTAGGGCAGCCCCTTAGATACTGGAACACTGCTATCACGACAACCCCGTCCTTTTTTTCATTAGGCTAGGCATACCCATTTCCTGCAATTGTTCTTCCTATGTTTTAGCCTCCAGTCTCCTAATCATCTTTGTTGTAATCATTTATTGAAAAAAAAATGTTTCTCTTTTGTTGGTGTGTGTGTGTGAGAGAGAGTGAGAGTGAGAGAGAGGGGGGGAGGGAGAGGGAGAGAGAGAGAGAGAGAGAGATGCTAGCAGAATCAAGTTAGGCATTTCTCCCAATTTTTGATGAGTCAAGTCTAAAAGATTCTCCATTGCAGCCTTACAGGAATTGGTGATACAGGAGAATTAGGCAGGGTGTGTCCACTTCTCGACAATTTAAATGGAAAATGCACATGGAAGAGGCATTAGATTTTTCCAAGATGTCTCCAGGCAATTCAAGGTCAGCATGTGGGACTAGAAAAAATGGATTTTGTGCGTCCCTAAACAATATATCTAACATTTATTTTTGGTTGCTATGCAAATCAGAAACAGAAACCTCTTCACTGGGCCAAGCTGCAATTTTGTTATGTAAATAAATGGAAGAGATGGGTTATTTTTTAAAACAAAAAAAAATTCTTTCCTGGTTCTAATATCCTTCATAAGCACCACAAAATCTTGTACATATTCAGAAGGAGACTAGAACATCTTAAGTACAAGGGGAATGTCATTGTTTTACTTTTGAGAGAACATCCTCTGTCCCTTTTTAAAAAGTATTAGTATTATGGTTGGTTGCACAGCTGGTCAGAGGTTCAGGCTGGATTTGGCACATTTGTCTACTTCTTGAGTTCTTCCCAAGGACTTGGGATAGGCAGATGTAGATGTCTGATGGTGTTACAGATATCGTCAGAGGATGTAAGTTGTTCCAAGCAAAGCTGCCTTGTGCAATTGATGGATGATTAAATGTGTCAATGCCAATGGCTGTTCAAGCGGTGCTCCAACTGTTTTAGGATTGCATCGGGATTGCCATGTCCACTATTGAGATTGTTATGGTTCATTACATGGTCAGTTAGAGGTTAAACCTGGATTTGGTATTTTTGTCCACCTCCCAAGGACCTAGGAAAGACAGATGTTAGTATTTAATGGTGTTAAAGGTATCTCAATGGGTTATCTCCAAAGCACCTCAAGAAACAATGGATGGAAGCTAATCAAGGAGAGAAGCAACTTAGAACTAAGGAGAAATTTCCTGACAGTTAGAACAATTAACCAGTGGAACAACTTGCCTCCAGAAGTTGTGAATTCTCCAACACTGGAAGTTTTTAAGGGGAGATTGGATAGCCATTGGTCTGAAATGGTGTAGGGCAGGGGTCTCCAACCTTGGCTCCTGGAAGCCTGACGGACTTCAACTCCCAGAGTTCCACAGCCAGCAAAGCTGGCTGTGGAATTCTGGGAGTTGAAGTCCGCCAGGCTTCCAGGAGCCAAGGTTGGAGACCCCTGGTGTAGGGCTTCCTGCCTAAGCAGGGGGTTGGACTAGAAGACATCCAAGGTCCCTTTCAACTCTGCTATTCTAATTCTAATTCTAATTCTATTCTATTCTATTCTATTCTATTCTATTCTATTCTATTCTATTCTATTCTATTCTATTCTTCCTTTCTTCCTAATTCTATTCTATTCTATTCTATTCTATTCTATTCTATTCTATTCTATTCTATTCTATTCTATTCTACTCTACTCTACTCTATTCTTCCTTCCTTCCCTCCCTATTCTATCCTATCCTATCCTATCCTATCCTATCCTATCCTATCCTATCCTATCCTATCCTATCCTATCCCATTCCATATTCTATTCTATTCTATTCTATTCTATTCTATTCTATTCTATTCTATTCTATTCCATTCCATATTCCATATTCCATTCCATTCCATATTCTATTCTATTCTATTCTATTCTATTCTATTCTATTCTATTCCGTTCCATTCCATATTCCATTCCATTCCATATTCTATTCTATTCTATTCTATTCTATTCTATTCTATTCTATTCTACTCTACTCTACTCTATTCTTCCTTCCTTCCCTCCCTATTCTATCCTATCCTATCCTATCCTATCCCATTCCATATTCTATTCTATTCTATTCTATTCTATTCCATTCCATTCCATTCCATTCCATTCCATTCCATATTCCATTCCATTCCATATTCTATTCTATTCTATTCTCCCTTCCTAATTCTATTCTACTCCTATTCCTATTCTAAACTGTTCATAGTAAAGCTACCTTTGGCAATTGACCAGTGACCAATTTGGAGCTCAATTGTGGTTGTAGGTGAAGAACAACCAGTAATCAGTGGAACAACTTGCCTCCCGAAATTGTGAGTGTTCCAAAACTGGAAGTTTTTTTTAAAAGAAGAGATTGGACAGCCGTTTGTCTGAAATCGTGTAAGGTTTCTTGCTTGAGCAAGCGGGTTGGGCTGGAAGCCCTCTAAGGTCCCTTCCAACTCTGTTATTCTGTTCAAGCTGTGGCTCTTCTGTACGTCCAAGGCCATTCCCACATGCCCTTCCAATGTCTTTTTAGAAGCCTTTGCATGCGTGTTCCGGGTCTTTAAGCCGAGTGCTCATGTTCCTGCCAATGATGGCTTGGAGGCTGCTGTTAGGTCATAGTTAATGTGAGCCAAAAATCACACTGCTGTCCCAGTGGAGATGTGTATGCTTCAAACATGGGCACTAGCTGGCTTTAAATCAACTGGGTTTCTCCGAGAAAACACTAAGTGCCTAATTCTTTTGGCCAGTGTTGAGTGATAGCAGTGAATAGATGCTTTTTTTTTAGCGGGTGGGGAAGCCTGCAAGCTTTTCCTCCAGCGGCATCAGAGCTCTAAAGGCAACGTGGATGTTTCCCCTCTTTAATATAAATCAGGAAGTGGCAGAAGGCTTGTCTCCTTGAATGAAGCTATTGCACAGAAACATGGATGCAAACGGGGTTTGATCCCTTCGTTCTTGATTCACTCTGTCCTCTGACATTATTTGTGAAAAATAGGGTCCAGTCTCCCTCCCTCCCTCCCTCTCTTCCTCTCCCTGTCCCTCTCTCTCTCTCTCATACACCCACACATACACACACACCCACACCATCAATCACTTTCACTCAAATTCTAAGTTTTTGGATCAGCTTCAGGAATAGGATAGAATTTAGAACAGAAATAGAAACAAAAAAATAGGTAAGGTAGGGTAGGGTAGGGTAGAGTAGAATAGAATAGAATAGAATAGAATAGAATAGAATATAGAGAAGAATAGAACAGAATAGAGTAGAGTAGAATAGAATAGAATAGAATATACAGAAGAATAGAATATAGAGAAGAATAGAATAGAATAGAAAATGGAACGGAGTGGAGTAGAGTAGAGTAGAGTAGAGTAGAGTAGAATATAGAGAAGAATAGAATAGAGAATAG
Source organism: Hydrophis major (assembly GCA_033807585.1). NCBI lineage: Eukaryota > Metazoa > Chordata > Lepidosauria > Squamata > Elapidae > Hydrophis > Hydrophis major. The sequence continues at coordinate 207,268,871 of CM066331.1, read as the reverse complement.
AATAGAATAGGATGGGACCTTCCAATCTCTTCTTAAAAACCTCCAGTGATGGAGCACCCTCAACTTCTGGAAGCAAGTTGTTCCTCTGTTGATTGTTCTCACTCTCAGGAAAGTTCTCCTTATTTCTAGGTTGCTTCTCTGATGAGTTTCCATCCGTTGCTTCTTATCCGTGCTTTGAAGAATAGGTTGACGCATTCTTCTTTGTTGGCTGACTACACGTTGTTGGCTGGGTTCACATTTGGCATTCTTGTTATGAAACTTTTTGATGTTAGCCTACTAGACCTTTTACCTGAACATTGAGGTCGTCATATTTTTTCCCCATGTTGTTCCAATATACTAATCTCTGGGTCTTAAAAAAATATTATAGTAAAGACAACTGGCCGTGTGTCAGAATAACAGCTCGTATATCATTGAGCAGTTCTCGGTTCAAAAATAACAAATGCAATTAAAATGTTTCTAGGATTACGATGTTGTTTTGCAAAGCAGACGATTCCTAGTAATGTTACATAGGGTGTCATTTCCATTTTCCTTTCCTGCAACTGTGGGTTTTTTTTTTTTCCTTTCTCTTGCCTTACATGCAAGCTTAGGACAGCCAAGAAAACTTTTGACACACAAAGTCAAAACACAGCAGAGTTTTCGTCGTCTTTTCTTTTCTTAAAAGGGACCTTTTAAGATTATTTATTCTGCAAGTCCTTGAAAAGGGAAGGGATAGATTGTGGAGATAATAAGATAGAAAGGGATAGGAGGAATGGAAAGAAAAGCAATGGCCGGTGAGCGTAAATTGGAGGTGTTTTATGATTAAGGTTGTGCACTTATTCTAACTGCTTCCTGCCTCTTTGTTGGGAAATGTGCTAACTGTAGAAGTGAATTGGAGAAGCCTTGAATTTGAAGGTTATGTAAGGTTGTTGTACTGAAAGTTTATTGTGAACTAAACAATTATTGGATCCAAATCCTGTTAATGGGAAGAGTAGAGTAGAGTAGAGTAGAACAGAACAGAACAGAATAATGGAGTGGAATAGAATAGAATAGAATAGAATAGAATAGAATAGAATAGAATAGAATAGAATTGAATAGTCTCACTTAGCAACGGAAATTTTGGGCTCAGTTGTGGTTGTAAGTTGAGGACTGTCTATATTCGGATGGTGGGATGGCATTGTGAAACTAAGACCATGGTACAGTTCAAAGAATTTCAAGATTGGATAACCATTTGTCTGAAATGGTATAGGTTTTCCAGCCTAAGCAGGAGGTTGGACTAGAAGACCTCCAAGGTCCCTTTCAACTCTTCTATTCTATTCTATTCCTAAAATTCTATTTCTATTTGTACTTCTATTTCTTGTTCCTGTTCTGTTCTGTTTCTATTCTATTCTCTATTCCAGGGGTTCCCAACCTGGGGTGCTCCCACCCCCTGGGGGTGCAAGATGATATTCCAGGGGGTGCAAGAAAAGTCCAGGTAAATAATAGGATATTGGCTATATGTTGGCATGTTTATTTAATTATGCAATGGATTAACTTTGTTTTCATTTTAGAGTTAAGTATCGTTATTTAGTGGCCGTCACATACATAGCTGAAAATATTCAATCCTACCATATATTTAACACGTTCAGTAGTTCCTAAAGTCTAAATTTCAGGGGGTGCGAGGTTCAAGTGAAATTTCTTTAGGGGTGCAGGGCAAAAAAGAGGTTGGGAACCACTAGTCTATTCTCTATTCTCTATTCTCTATTCTATCCTATTCCTATTCCTTTCTGTTCTGTTCTGTTCTGTTCTGTTCTGTTCTGTTCTGTTCCTATTCTCTATTCCATTCCATTCCATTCCATTCCATTCTATTCTATTCTATTCCTATTCCTATTCCTATTCCTATTCCTATTCCTATTCCTATTCCTATTCCTATTCTCTATTCTCTATTCCTATTTCTGTCCTGTCCTGTCCTATCCTATTCCTTGTTCTCTGTTCTCTATTCTCTGTTCTCTATTCAATTCTCTATTCCTATTCTGTTCTGTTCTATTCTATTCTATTCTATTCTATTCTATTCTATTCTATTCTATTCTAGCTTTTCTCTAGAATATTTTTTTTCATGTTAGGAGTATAATTGTGTAAGTTCCTCAAAGATATTGTAAGAGGGGTTTGTGCTTCCTGTTGGATCCTTTTTATTAGTCGTTTTTTCTGGAAAACATATTGTGAGAAAGTGGCTATGGAGACACCCTAAAAATAATATGGACGACCTGTAACTTAGATACTCTTCCCATCATACCTGACTCATGTATTTTTTTTTTCATGCCAAAACTTTTGCAAATGCTGAGAAGCGAAGGCTAGCCTTATTCTGCCAAGCAATGCCGGCTTGCCAGAGAAGTGGAGGAGAAGCAGCTTAGCTGACATTCCAGGCTCATGTGCAGGAATGTGAGCAACATTGTGCCAGGTGCATCCATTGCTGTGATTCACCAGGGGTGTGTGTGTGTGTGTGTGTGTGTGTGTGTGTGTGTGTGTGTGTGTATCAGGAGCTGTTGCCCTAGGATTTGCAGATAACATTTTTGAAACAACTTTGAATGCTGGCCAAGAATAAATCCCACTGTTTCGAGGCTCCCTGGGGGAGTGGCTGCTGCAGCTGTGCATATTAAACTACAATGTTTTTCCCCCTCTCTCCAAGGTTTAATCATGGCTTTCCAACCCATGACTATCCAACATGGCTCAGTGGGGAGGGGGGGGGCGATCCAAGAGGTGCGCAGTGGCTCAGTGGCTAAGACACTGAGCTTGTGGATCAGAAAGATTGGCAGTTTGGCAGTTTGAATCCCTAGCACCATGTAACAGAGTGAACTCCAGCTACTTGTCCCAGCTTCTGCCAACCTAGCAGTTCGAAAGCATGTAAAATATGCAAGTAGAAAAATAGGGGGCCCTTTGGTGGGAAGGTAACAGCGTTCTGTGCACCTTCAGCATTTAATCATGCCGGCCACATGTTCACAGAGATGTCTTCAGACAACGCTGGCTCTTCAGCTTTGTAATGGAGATGAGCACTGCTCCCTAGAGCCAGAAATGACTAGCACATATGTGCAAGGGGAACCCTTACCTTATCCAATGCTCATTTTCCCACAATATCCATCTGCCAGGGGTGTCCATGTTGCACTCAGCAGAATAGGATAGGATAGAACAGGATTAGAATAGGGACAGGGACAGGGACAGGGACAGGGACAGGGACAGGGACAGGGAAGAAGAAGAAGAAGAAGAAGAAGAAGAAGAAGAAGAAGAAGAAGAAGAAGAAGAAGAAGAAGAAGAAGAAGAAGAAGAAGAAGAAGAAGAAAGAAGAAGAAGAAGAAGAAGAAGAAGAAGAAGAAGAAGAAGAAGAAGAAGAAGAAGAAGAAGAAGAAGAAGAAGAAGAAAGAACCGAAAAACAGACTTGTAGGTCATCTAGTCCAGCTTCCTGCCCAAGTAGGAGACCTACACCATAAACAGGAGGATGAGACGAAGGAATCGAGGCTTTGAGGTTGAGGTGCTGTCATGACATAGGAACCCTGCTTGCCGCAGTTGTTAAGCTCACTCCATGGTTGTTAAAGGATTTTTTTTTTTATATATATTCATCAGGATAAATTGTAGTCTTCAACTGATGCCAACAGACTGTTGAGTATGTGAATGGGGTCCCTGACACCTTCAGCCATCTGCTTCACAGTTTGCATTCATGTGTGCTCATTGTAGAAATCAGAAAAGAGACTCTAAACAAGATTCAGGCCTGCAAAAGAGAAACTGCTGATATTTTAGATCAGAGGCGTCCATCCTTGGCAGCTTTACGGCCTGTGGACTTCAACTCCCAGTATTCTCCAGCCAGCTCTCTAATTCTCTACCAAAATTTGAAAATGCTGGTACCAATGGCCTTCCTATCCTGTCCCTGTCATGTTTATTTAAAAGATAACTTTCTTCTTTTAAAACTTGAAAGCATCCCATGGGCATAATATAGAATAAATGCAATAATAATGATGATTTAAAAGGACTTGGCTGCTCTTGACATCAAATCTCTTTCTCCCCCACACCCCTTTTTCTCCCCACCCCTTACTGATCTCCTCTTTCTCAGGGTCAAGAATTCAGGTTTTGCATCATTTTTTAATTTGATTTGTCAATCGCTTACAAGATAGCAAACATGAGTAAGAATACAGGGAATAGGTACAAATAAATGGGGACAATATGACAGGGACAGTAGGCACGATGGTGCACTTATGCACGCCCCTTACAGACCTCTTAGGAATGGGGTGAGGTCAATAGTGGATAGTTTGAGGTTAAAGGAGTGGGGGTTAGAGGATGTAACAATAGAGTCAGGTAGTGCATTCCAGGCATTGACCACTCTGTTGCTGAAGTTGTACTTTTTGCAATCAAGTTTGGAGCGGTTTACATTGAGTTTGTATCTGTTGTGTGCTTTGTATTGCTGTGGTGGAAGCTGAAGTAGTCATTGACTGGTAGGACCTTGTAGCAGATAAGTTTGTGTACTATGCTTAAGTCTAACCGTAAGCGGCATAGTTCAAGGTTATTGAAGCCCAAAATCTCAAGCCTGGTAGTGTAGGGTATTCCATTGCAAGCAGAGGAGTGTAGTATTCTTCTCGTGAAATACTTCTGGACTTGCTCAATTGTATTAATGTCTGATATGCAGTGCAGATTCCAGACTGATGAGCTGTATTCAAGTATTGGTCTGGCAAAAGTTTTGTATGCTCTAGTTAGCAATTTGATATTTCCTGAGGAGAAGCTTCATAAGATTAGATTTACAACTCTTAATGTTTTTTTGGCAATGCTGTTACAGTGAGCTCTGGCACTTAGGTCATTTGATATGAGAACTCCAAGATCCTTGACAGAGTGAGGATCATCAACGAGGTCATATCCACCTAGTTTGTATTTGGTGTACTGATTTTTTTTAACCAATTTGTAGGATAGAACATTTGTTGGTCGAGATTTGGAGTTGCCGGATGTTGTGATGCCTCTACATTTTCCAAGAAAGAGCTACCACCCGCCTACCAGGACCAATCGCATTGAGGTGCTGTTTGATTTACAAGTGGTCATTGCCGCCTCACAAAATGGATACCTCATGTGAAGACTTAGCTCTCTAGAATCAGAGGTGTCCAACCTTGGCAACTACTTGTGGACTTCAACTGCCAGCTCTGGGAGTTAAAGTCCATAAGTCTTAAAGTTGCCAAGGTTGAAGACCCCTGCTGTAATGCATTAATTTGTAGGTGTAGCAGAGGTGGGATTCAGCAGTTCCTGACCAGTTCTGGAGAACCAGTAGCAGAAATTTTTAGTAGTTCGCAAATGCCACCTCTGACTGGAGATTTTACGCTATCCTTCCCCTGCCACACCCACCAAGCCCTACCCAGAGAACTGGTAGTAAAAAAATTTGAATCCCACCATTGAGATGTAGATGTGAAAACTTGGTCTTCTCAGGCTAGTAAAGCCAAAGATTGATCATTCTGGAATCCTTTGTAGTAAGCAATTAACTGTCTACTGGTTGCATGAGCTTAAGCCCCAGGCAGCCATGTCCATTCCTTTTGTATTATATACAGACTTTTATTTGAATAAAAAAGTTTAATTGGGAGCCTCATAGGTGGGTTTGATCGGGGTGAATTGTACAGGTGAAACTCAAAAAATTAGAATATCATGCAAAAGTTCATTTATTTCAGTAATGCAACTTAAAAGGTGAAACTAATATATGAGATAGACTCATTACATGCAAAGCAAGATAGTTCAAGCCGTGATTTGGCATAATTGAGATGATTATGGTTTACAGCTCATGAAAACCCCAAATCCACAATCTCAGAAAATTAGAATATTGTGAAAAAGTTCAATATTCTAGGCTCAAAGTTTCCACAGTCTGTGTTGATTTGGGGAGCCATGTCATCTGCTGGTGTTGGTCCACTGTGCTTCATTATGTCCAGGGTCAACGCAGCCGTCTACTAGGAGATTTTGTAGCAGTTCATGCTTCCTTCCGTAGACGAGCTTTATGGGGATGCTGACTTCATTTTCCAGCAGGACTTGATACCTGCGCACACTGCCAAAAGCACCAAAACCCGATTCAATGATCATGGGATTACTGTGCTTGATTGGCCAGCAAACTTGCCTGACCTAAACTCCATAGAGAATCTATGGGGCATTGCTTAGAGAAAGATGAGAGACATGAGACCGAACAATGCAGAAGAGTTGAAGGCCACTATTGAAGCATCCTGGTCTTCCATAACATCTCCGCAGTGCCACAGGCTGATAGCTTCCATGCCACACTGCACTGAGGCAGTGATTGCTGCAAAAGGGCTCAAACCAACTACTGAATACATATGCAGGCTTATACTTTTCAGAGGTCCAATATTGTTCTATGTACAATCCTTGTTTTATTGATTGCATGTAATATTCTAATTTTCTGAGATTGTGGATTTGGGGTTTTCATGAGCTGTAAGACATAATCATCTCAATTATGTCAAATCATGGCTTGAACTATCTTGCTCTGCATGTAATGAGTCTATCTCATGTATTAGTTTCACCTTTTAAGTTGCATTACTGAAATAAATGAACTTTTGCACAATATTTTAATTTTTTGAGTTTCACCTGTAGGAGTGACAAAAGAATTATGATTTGTATTCTTTATTGGGTTTTTAATGTTCTGTGTTTTATATTCTGTATTTTGATGGCCTTATGGTTGTTCAGTCATTTGCCTTCCTTCCTATCTCCTTCTTTCCCTACTTCCTTCTCTCCATTTCTCCTCTCCTCTCCCTCCTTTCCTCTCCTCTGCGTCCTTCCTTCCTTCCTTCCTTCCTTCCTTCCTTCCTTCCTTCCTTCCTTCCTTCCTTCCTTCCTTCCTTCCTTCCTTCCTTCCTGTTGATTATATTATGCAAACCCACAGGTTTGCATAATATAAGTATGTAGGTTAATTCAATAATTAAATAAACTGTGAGAATCTCTTCTTTCTTTTATTCCCTACTTCCTTCTCTCCATTTCTACTCTACTATCCCTCCCCTCCCTCTCCCTTCCTCCCTCCCTCGCATGCTTCCTTCCTTCCTTGCTTGCCTGCTTGTTTATGGTTGATTATATTATGCAGACCCACATAATTATACAGGTTAATTCAATAATTAAATAAACTGTGAGAATTTTGTCCCCCATATTTAGGCACATTGAGAGAATATTGTGGGTTTTCCTCTCTCAGCCCAATATCTCTCACAACATTTCAGTGAGAAAAACAGGTCATCTACTTGCAGATAGATATAAATGCAAATCATATAAAAATATTATTACTCAGGCAGGTTCAAAGTCTGGGCTTACACAGCACACTAAAAGTCAGGGTCAGATGAACAAAAATGTAAACTTGCTGTGTTCACATAAAGATTCAATATCCAAACAAATAATCTAAATTATGAGTTAACATGGCCCAATTCACATAAACACCCTAGGATAAAGATTCAGTTTCCCTGATTGTACTGGATTGTAAACTCCCCAACCTCATTCTAACGTATTATGCCAATTCAATCTGGGAGTTCTGAGCAAGTAAACATCACAGCTAATTTAATCATAATCCTTGTTTTTGGGCTGGAATGAGAAAAGCTTAGAAATGGAAAAAAACAGCTCTGGCCTTGTGACTGAAGAGAAAATATCCCTGTCACTTTTGCTGATAGCTTCAAAGTAAATACCAGCATTTGCCATCTTCCTAACACTATAAAACATAGAATAATAAGCTCAGAAGGAACCTTGGAGATTTTCTAGTCCAGTGTTGGCACACCTTTTCAGCACCAAGTGCCAAAATGGAGGTACGCGGGAGCGCCGGAAACTGGAAAAGCAATTCCCCTGTGCACACACACAGGAGCACTGAAAGGCAGAGGTGATATTCAGCAGGTTCTGACCAGTTCTGGAGAAATTTTGAGTAGTTCGGAGAACCGGCCAATCCCACCTCTGACTGGTCCCGCCCCCATCTATTCTCCGCCTTCTGAGTCCCAGCTGATTGGCTGGGTCTTCTTTGGTTGCCCTGCACAGGAGAACGGAGCTGGAAAGCAGGTTAGTGAGGTGGGAAGGGAATGGGGATTTTTCAGTAACCTTCCCCTGCCACACCCATCCAATCCATGCCACGCCCACCAAGTCATGCCCACAGAACTGGTAGTAAAAAAACTTTGAATCCCAGCACTGCTGGAAGGGCAGCTCCCCGGCGTGTGGGGAAGTGGCGGAAACTGGAAAAGCAGCTCCCCCGGCGTGCAGGTGCCAAGAAGCTTCTGGTTTTCAGCATGCGCATGCAGGCCGGCCAGCTGGTCTTCCAGTTTCTGGCGCACATGTGCACATGAAGACCCGCTAGCCAGCGCACATATGCACCCTGGAACCAAGAAGAGCAAAGCAGGCGTGCACATGCTCACTCACGTTTTTGGTTCTGCACTAAGCAAAGCGGTTGTTACAGTATGTGCAGCCCACCTTTGTATTTCCCTAGCAGTTTGCTAAAAAGGGTTCCAAGCTTCCAAGCATAAGGTAAAGGTTCCCCTCTCACATGCGTGCTAGTCGTTTCCAGCTCTAGGGGGCAGTTCTCATCTCCATTACAAGAGCCAGCGCTGTCTGAAGACGTCTCCGTGGTCATGTGGCCGGCATGCTGGAAAGGCGTCGAACTCTTTTCCCTTCCCGCCAAAGTGGTCCCTATTTTTCTATTTGCACTTTTACGTGCTTTTGAACTGCTAGGTTGGCAGAAGCTGGGACAAAGTAATAATGGGAGCTCACTCCATTACGCGGTGCTAGGGATTCAAACCGCCGAACTGCCGACATTTCTGATCAACAAGCTCAGCGTCTTACCCACTGAGCCACGCATCCCTTCCAAGCATAAACAGAAATTTCTTGTGCATTTGCCGAAGATAATTGGTGATTTTTCCCTCCTTTTACGACCTCCAAGGTCCGTTCCAATGCTGTTATTCTGTGATACAGTGAACACTCTGGGAATTCCTTTTTAAACAATACAGTGACAATAGAAAGAAGTAATAAGCTGAAATATAAGATGAAAAGGCAAGCGATAGTTAAAATTGAAATGAAAAAAACAAAAACAAAAAACAGCAACACGTAACTCATTATTAGGTGTCCTATGGAACAATCCTGCCTGAAGTAGCTTTGTGAAATGTTAATAGGGGTGAGGTGAACCTTAATTCCAAAGGATCCATTGCATAAATTGGAGCGGGGACTAAGAGCACCTCTTGGCCTCCATTCCTTTTATCTCTTGAAAGTGGATTAGAGAAGCTTCTCCCAGGAACAAACTTCAAAACAGGCTAATTTAGTTAATTCAGCAGTCTTGAAGGTACCTGGATATCAGCTGTTTAGGCCATTACAAGTAGTCCTCAACTTACATCAGCTCATTTAGTGACCGTTCAAAGTTACAACAGGACTGAAAAAAAGGGAGTTATGGTCACTTTTCACACTTAATGACCATTGCACCCCTCCCCATGTTCACAGGATCGAAACTCATACAACTGCCAATTGGTTCATACTTACGACCAAGAGGGTCATGCTATCGATCCCCTTTTGCCGCTTTCTGACAACGGGAAAGCCAGAGTCACTTAACAACTGGGTCACGAACTTAACAACCGCAGTGATTCACTTAACAGCTGTGGCAAGCAAGGTCATAAAATGGGACAGCATTCACTTAACAATGGTCTCACTTAGCAACAGAAATTTGGTCCTTGGTGGTTGTCGTAAGACGAGGACCAGCTGTACCATTCCAGACAATCTGTTCTTGAAAACTTCCAGTGTTGGAGCACCTATAACTTGCTTCCAGAAGCAAGTCATTCCACTGATTATGTCAGGGTTCCAAGTAATAGATGCATAGCAAGCCAAACTCTGAGGCAGGTGGATTCCTCAAAGGATAGTTTTATTGGATGTATCATATTGGCAGAAACCTGGTGAAAACTGACTCTGAAGACTCCCATGGTTTTTGCCTAATTAAAAGCAAAAGTTTTCCCTCAACCTCAATCAATTAGTCACATGGTCCAATCAAGACACTGTCTGGTTGTCTGGTGACCTCACTCCTCCTTCCTCTGATCAGGTGTGAGAATGTCCTTGATTCTCAAGAGAAAGTATTTTGTTTTGGCTACAAAACCCCAGCTATCTGTAATTCCCCGCTCCCTATCCCTCAGCTCCAGTGTGGCAACACTTTTTATTTATTTAGCATATGGCGCATGTTAGCTGGGGATCACCGAGGTGGCTGGCTGCCTCTGTGAAAGGAATTTGGGGGGGCTGTGTTATCTTTACTCACGGGACACTTGAATGCCAGTAGGTAGGTGGGGGAGGCTCCTTTCTTGTCCCTCCATGGTTTATTCACTCATGGGAATCAAACTGCCGAGCTCAGTGGTGCACAGGCCCAGTATCTTAGCACGTGAGCCATCGCGGTCCCAGTGGCAACACCGAAACTTTAAGATGGCTTTGGTCAGGTCAGTTTCAGGGTTGACAGGTTAATTGTTCTCACTGTGAAGAAATTTCTCCTCAGTTCTAGGCTGGTTCTAGGTTGGTGAGCTGTGCTTCCAGTCAGCTGTACAGGGTGTAAGCGGGCAAGACGGAGCAAATCTGAGGCAATATGAAGGAAATGGAGAATGACACCAAGGGATAGCCTTAGCTCTGTCACCACCAAAGAGCTCTGACAGGTGGACGGTTTAATGAGGTATTAAATGGCCTGTCTAGCAATTCCTGTCAGCGTCAGAGAGGCTGTCACACAGCTGAGCTTCTCCGCCATCCCAGCAACACACTCCGAAGTCAAGCTGCCAGTCAACGTGCAAGTAGTCTTCGATTTACGATCCCAATTGTGCATGGAATTTCTGTGGCAAAGTGCGACACTTGTTAAGGGAAATCTTGCCCATATTACAACCTTTCTTGCCAGGATTGTTAAGGGAATCCCTGCAGTTGATAAGATAACTAACCTGGCTGTTAAATGAATCTGGATACTTTCAGAATTGAAAGGTGTTTATATGTCTTACCGCACGCACAAACACACACACACACACACACACACAAAAATAATAGCAGTAGGACTTAGACTTATATACTGCTTCACAGTGCTTTACGGACCTCTCTAAGTGGTTTAAATCTTCCACTTATGACCACAATTGAGCCCAACATTTCTATTGCTAAGTGAGACATTTGTCATGTGGATTGTGCCACATTTCATGACCATTCTTACCCTGATTGTTAAGTGAATTGTTGCAGTTCTTAAATGAATAGCACAGCTGTTCAGTGAATCTGGCTCTCCCCCACTGACTTTAACAGATAACAGATAATCAGACTTGGAAGGGACCTTGTAGGTTAGGGTTAGGAACTAGAGCAGGGGTCTCCAACCTTGGCCCCTGGAAGCCTGGTGGACTTCAACTCCCAGAATTCCACAGCCAGCTGGCTGTGGAACTCTGGGAGTTGAAGTCCGCCAGGCTTCCAGGAGCCAAGGTTGGAGACCCCTGAACTAGAGGATTATTATTGTTATTTTATATTGTTCAGTGATAAGGAAGGGACCCATGTTTGAAAACACAATTGCCAAGGGAAGTTTTGCCCCCATCGGTGCATTTTTCATGGCATTGTGGTTAAAAATGTGAGGATCAGCTTATCCTCAGCTGGGCTTATCCATAAGTTTGTGGGAAGAAATATCCACCTGGTTCAGTTCCAAGTGGGAGAAAGGCACTGGAGACAAAACGGAGGCTGATTGGAAAGAGGGTCCATTTATTGATGAACAGAACCACGTATTTGTGGTTCTGGGGCAGCTGATCACATGGAGTTAAGAGTGTGGGGTATTTATACCCTCTCTTGGGCTTTACACTTGAGCTTCCTGTTCCTGTGCAAGGACATGTATTCTATTGGCTGTTGTCAGACTCCCATGGGGTTATGTAGAGGTCATAGCTGGCTCTATAGGCAAAGTACAAATCTGTCTGAGCTAAGTTTGAGCTAAGTTTGGTTGAAATTTCTGAAGGTGATGCAATGAAGGGACTTGTGTTCTGAAAGGATGTTGGGCAGTTCCTATTGTGGCTTAATGGTTTTGCCCTGGATCTTGAGTGAGGGTATTTGCTTATGAATAGAGTGATCTACTTCTCAATAAGCTCTATTTCTTAAGTGCTGACATCTGCTGTGGACTATAAGGGAAAGTGGGGGTTGCTTTCTGCCTCTAAAAAAAACATGTTTCTCCATTTCTCCTTTTAAATATAATATTGTGCCTTTTAAAATAGTCCTCAAAATATTTCATTCTTCTAGGAGGCTTCCCACAAGTATATATGGGATACATGGGTGCTTTTTAAAGAAATACCGGACAATTTGTGATCCATTCAGTTGTGGAATTCAAAATATTTTACTACCAGTTCTGTGGGCGCATGCTTGCACACACAGAGCATTCTAAAATGGGCAATTTTAAGCATGAAAATTTACCATCAGCGCTGGTGAGTAAAAGAAATGAGGCATGGCAACCCGCTCTGCCACACCTATCAGCTGAGCTACAAACAAAAGAAATATAGGACAGGAAAGGGTAGATGCAGATGGGAGGAGCGAACTGCTGATTGGCATTACCGGATCGCTAGAACCAGTGCGAACCAGCAGCATACTACCACTGAATCCATTGGGTCATTTTTTCAAAGATGTTTCCTTACCTATATACTGTGGATAAACCGAACCTGATTTGTTTTTTTGTATTTTGCCTCTTTAAATTTATCCACTTATTTAAATGGTAAGTTTCTGTTACCTATCATATTTCAAACCTTTCATTTATATTAGGACTATGATGCTTGGGCTGCAGTGTTCAAATAACCAATAGATGGCAGCAGAGAGCTGGAGAAGAATCTTACTCTTTGCTGCCACACAGGTGAGAGTCTCAATTTTTGCAGCCAATTTATGCTAACTTTAGCATATCTTCATATTGATAAATATCTACTCTGACCCTGGATATATTTTGCTCCCTGGAAATTTCTACTTTTTTTTATTTGTATCCCTTCCCCCAATCCCATTTAAAAATCCATTTTGATAGAATGTGGTTGTTTCAAAAATAACAGAAACTGGGGCGCCTACGAAGAATCACTCTTTATTGCTCTTGTCCTATTCTATGCAAGCTGTGATTCTTTTTAAAGAGTGCCTTGAGCATTGCGAAATATCACTTTATCTTTCCAAATGTCAAAAAACTTCATACCATTGAATTGATTTGAGAATAATGGGTCCGGCTTTATCGAAAAGGAGGTCAAGGAATTTGCAGATGCTCCATGGGGATTCAGCATTTAATCCAGAAGTGCATTATCGTGTGTGTGTGTGTGTGTGTGTGTGTGTGTGTGTATACATATCGTCCTCCTGACCCTCCTTTTCTTTTTAATTGTAGTTATAGGATAGTTTTATGTTGTATCAAGGGCTGCATTGACATGTACTATATGCCTATTAAAATCTATCTATCTATCTATCTATCTATCTATCTATCTATCTATCTATCTATCTATCTATCTATCTATCAATTTATCTATCATCTAGCTAGCTAGCTAGCTACCAACTAGCTATCATCCATCTATAATCCAGCTAGCTATCATCTAGCTATCATCTCTGTCTGTCTGTCTATCATCTATCTATCTATCTATCTATCTATCTATCTATCTATCTATCTATCTATCTATCTATCATGTTCTCAATCAACTGAACTTCCTTGCTTTTTTCTTTGGAAACATTTTGCTTCTCATCCAAGACGTTTATTCATTTCTCACTGAGTGACAGGGAATGGAAAAATGTATATTCTATCTAGTCTAGTGAATCTAGACTACCAACCTTTCACTTGTAAATTTCTTTTCAGCAATGTGTGTGTGTGTGTGTGTATGTATTTATTTATTTATTTTGGGGGTGTTAAGATTTGTTGTACTGTGTGAACTAGAACAGTGTAATATTTGTAATATTCAGAACACTGTTTGTCAACCGTAGCAATGTTAAGATATCTGGACTTCAACTTCCAGAATTCTGGGAGTTGAAGTCCAGGCATCTTAAAGTTGTTGAGATTGACAAACATTGGTTTTACAACACTGGAGAAGAGCATAATTTTTCCATGCCTTTCTTCTATTTGGTAAATGTGGTTCACAAGAGGAAGATCCATGCTGGATCAGGCCAATAGCATAATTTTGGACAAGAGAGCCTTCCAGAATAGAAAAGAACATATTTCTAAGCCAGAAGAATCTCTGTGGTTTGAAAAGAGGAGCTTAAGGGGCAGAAAGGAAAGATTCTAGCCCAGCGCTTGACAATCAGGTGCCCTTCAAGCAAACCAATATTGCTGAGCGTTATGGGAGTTGGATTCCAATCCCTTTGAGGAAAGCTCTTGGGTTTTCTACAAGAAAGTTTTGTTCAAAGCTAACTGCCGGAATAAAAATTCTGGGCCAGGTTGCTTTCCTTCATAAGGAAGTTTGGAAATTGTGGGTAGTCCTCGACGTACAACCACAACTGAGCCCAACATTTCTGTTGCTAAGTGAGACAGTTATTAAGTGAATTTTGCTCCATTTTATGACATTTTGATCACGTAATGGTGGGGGTGCTGCCATGGTTTTAAGTGTGAAATATGTTGATAAGTTACTTTTTTCAGGGTTGTAATTTTGAAGAGTCACCAAATGAACTGTTGGGAGCCAAGGAAAACCCGTATTTATTCAGCTTCAATTATTTTTAGAAAGAAGATTACCCACCTAATCCAAAAGGAAACCCCAACCAAAATCCAAGACAGAGAACAAGCAAAGCCCTCCTCCCATATATAAAAGGCATTACAGACAAAATCAGCAAGATCCTCCAAAAACACAACATTAAGACAGCATTCTGCACAAACAGAAAGATATCCACCATCTTAAGAAACCCTAAAGACAAAATCGAGTTAGAAAACCAAGGAGTATATAAAATCCCTTGCACTGCCTGCCCCACCACATACATCGGACAAACTAACAGAAGAATAAGTGCACGTATTGAAGAACATAAGAACTCAATCAAAAAAGAAGAATCAACCTCTTCCTTGGTCCAACACCTCAAAGCCACAGGATATGAGATTGACTTTAAAAATACCAGAACTATTGCCAAAACCGAACACTTCAACAACAGAATAATCACAGAAGCCATAGAAATAGAAAAACGCCCACACAGCATGAATAAACGAGATGATACCTCCCGCCTACCAGCCATTTAGAAACCCGCCCTCATTAACAAATGAGTACCTAACATGAAGAATGACACCAGACCCACACCCACGAGGGCCACACAAGATGCTACCACCACACTTCCATGTAGAAAGCAGACTCATACCCACACAGAAGATGAGACACAACCACGGACCAGAAGCCGCACTGCAGTTGCATCACTACCCGCTTCAAACCCCTCCAACCCATACATGAAGTGAACTGACGCCCACCACGAAGATGTGACATGACCACGAACGCGAAGCCAAACAGCAAGATCACAGCTTACCAGCTCAAATCCCCCAGCAACTAAGACTAACCTGAGCACAACCAAGCCCCCACCTGAACAGAACACGCCTCCAGCCAATCAGAACACAGCCAACCCCCCAACCAATCAGAACGCAGCCCAACCCTCAACCAATGAGAACACACCCCCAGCCAATCAGAACACAGCCAAGCCCCCACCCAATCAAGTCACACCTACTAGCAGTTAAAAGAAAGAAGCAGCTACAAGCTCACATTACTCCGAGAAGCACAAAGCCAAAGACACAGCCTGAAGATGATGAATGAGACTTCATCGAAATGTCGCCTAGATACTTCCAATTTTACACGGGAGAAAACCCGAATAACCAAAGATAGATAGATAGATAGATAGATAGATAGATAGATAGATAGATAGATAGATTGATTAACAGTTGTTAAGTGATACCCATTGTAATTTGAAAGAAGAAGCTCAAATATTGGTGCCCCGGGCGCTAGTGTACCTACCCAACAAATACCAACATCTGAGTTAAAATAGAGATTTCTTTTTAAAAAAATGACAGGTAGACCTCGACTTACGATCCCAATTGAGCCCAAAATTTCTATTGCTAAGTGCGACAGTTGTTAAGTGAGTTTCTTCCCATTTTATGGCATTTCTTGCCACAGTGGTTAAAAGAAGGATTGCAGTTGTTTAATAATAGGTTTGTTAAGTGAATCTGGCTTCCCCATTAATTTTGCTTGTTGTCAGAAGTGACCCCAGGGCACTGCAGCCGTCATATATATTAGTCAATTGCCAAGCCTCTGAATTTTGATCATGAGACCATGGAGATGTTACACTGGTCGTAAGTGTGAACAACGGTCATAAATTACTTTTTTTCGGTGCCGTTGTAACTTTGAATGGTCCTTAAATAAACTGTTGTAAGTTGAGGACTACCTGAAAAGGATGGAAATGTTTTCAAGGAAACATTTCCATCCTTTTTCATGGAGTGGTACGATGGCCTAGAGCTGGAGCTCTCGCCTCACAATCAGGAGGCCGTGAGTTCAATCCCAGGTAGAGATAGATATTTCTCTCTCTGGGCACAATGAGAATATATCTGCTGAATAAAACTCCTCATTAGCGACAGGAAGGGCATCCAGCCATTAAACAACTCTGCTAGCTCCTTTCAATTTCCCAAGACTCCACCCGGCAAGGGATTATGGGATCATTAAAAGATGATGATTTCCACCCCCTTACATCCCAAACATAAACTGTTTCAACTCCTACCCTCAAAACCAGGGGTGGGCAAACTACGGCCCGCGGGCCACATCCGGCCCGTTGGTCTGTCCAATCCGGCCCGCCCCTGAAAAAAAATTGCTGGGTGTGGCGTATTGCCCTGCGCTGCGTGGCCCCCAAGGCTGCAAAACAGTGCGAAGCGCTCTCGGAGTAGGAAAGAAAAGAATGTTGCAAAGGCCTCGGCTGAGAGCTTGAAATCACCTTCGAGTGTGACCTCTCCGAAGGTGAGTCCCCGCCGATCCCCCTTTTTTTTTCAGGGCTTCCAGGCTTAAACTTTGCAAAGGCAAAGTTTGCAGGCGGGAGCATCTTCCCGCTGAGGAAAGGGAAGGGTTCTGCCCAGCGGGCGGGTGGGCGGGCTGCTTGGAGGAGGCGACCCGGCGGCGCTCCAGGTTTCCCCTCCACCGCACTGTGCAAAGTGTAAGCCTGGAAGCCCTTTCGGCTTCCTTTTAAGTCGCGGGCGCTCGCGCCTGGCCCCGAGCTGCGCGGCGGAGGGAAGCCTGGAGCACGGCCGGGTCGCCCCCTCCAAGCAGCCCACCCACCTGCCTGCCGGGCGGAACCCTTCCCTTTCCTCGGTGGGAAGACGCTCCCGCCTGCAAACTTTGCCTGTGCAAAGTTTAAGCCTGGAAGCCCTTCTGGCTTCCTTTTAACTCGTGGGTGCTCGCGCCTGGCCCCGAGCCGCACGGTGGAGGGAAGCCCGGAGTGCTGCTGGGTCGCCTCCTCCAAGTAGTCTGTCCACCCGCTAGGCTTCCCTCCACCGCGTAGCTCGGGGCCAGGCATGAGCGCCCGCGAGTTAAAAGGAAGTCGAAAGGGCTTCCAGGCTTAAACTTTGCACAGGCAAAGTTTGCAGGCAGGAGCGTCTTCCCGCCGAGGAAAGGGAAGGGTTCCACCCAGTGGGCGGTTGGGCGGGCTGCTTGGAGGAGGCGTCCCAGCCGTGCTCTGGGTTTCCCCTCCGCCGCACTGTACAAAGTTTAAGCCTGGAAGCCCTTCCGGCTTCCTTTTAACTTCCGGGTGCTCACACCTGGCCCCGAGCTGCGTGGTGGAAGGAAGCCCGGAGTGCCACCAGGTCGCCTCCCCCAAGCAGCCTGTCCGCCCGCCGGGCAGAACCCTTCCCACTCATCCCTTGGGTGTCTGCCTCGTTCCTCTCTCAGTCGCTCTCTCACTCCTCCACCAGCCCAGAAAAGAAAGAGAAAAAGAGGCGAATAGTTTTATTCTCAGCCGAAACAACCAGAAACGAAGGCAGGCAGGCAGGCAGGCAGAATGGAGCACTGGATTGAACCATGGGTAGCTGTGTGGGGTGAAGGGGCGCTTCGGAGGAGCTGCGCTGACAGGAAGCCACCCTGCCGGCTTCTTTGAAGCAGTTTCTTCCTGGGCTGGTGGAGGAACAAGAGAGCAACTGAGAGAGGAATGAGGCAGACACCCAAGGGATGAGCGGGAAGGGTTCTGCCCGGCGGGCGGGCTGCTTGGAGGAGGCAACCCGGCTGCGCTCCGGGTTTCCCCTCCACCGTGCGGCTTGGGGCCAGGCGCGAGCGCTCGAGAGGAAAAAGCAAGCTGCAAGTTGCTGGGAAGTTGCTCGGGTGCTGGGAGCCGCTGTCGTGGTGAGCTGCTCGTCGGGCACGTACGCGAGGAGGAGGGCTTTTAAAGTGCCGCCCGAGCAGGACCGCCGAGCCGGGAAACGGGGCACCAAGGCAGGGCAAGGCTCCACCAGCAGCGGCCGAGCTTTAGGTGGGCTTGGATGCCCCTGAGCACGGTTTGCTGTTTGTTCTCTCCTGGGACTCGCATTTGGAAAGTGTGGAAAGTAGTAGCAGGAGCAGCCGTGGTATTACTTTTTCTTATATAATATATATATGTGTGTGTGTGTGTGTGTGTGTGTGTGTGTGTGTTATATAATATATATATAATATATATGTATATATTATATAATATATATATAATATATATGTATATATTATATAATATATATATAATATATATGTATATATTATATAATATATATATAATATATATGTATATATTATATAATATATATATAATATATATGTATATATTATAAAGGGCCCATTATAAAATGCAGCAAATTATTTATAAGAATATTATATATATATATATATATATATGTCTGGCATTCAGCTTTGTTCGGGTATTTTCCCACGTGGTGCTTTTAAAGTTGTAGCAACGTTTCAGCAGAATCTCATCTGCCATCATCAGGCTTCTGTATGGTGTTTGTCTGTGAGTCAGACTTTTACAGTGGTTTCAGATTTAAATTTGGGGCAGCCTATTGCTGTGTCAGAATGGTTTTTTCTTCCTCCTGATTGGTTGAGAGTCTTGTTCTGTGTTTATTGGTCTTGGAGATTTGCTAGCACTACACCTGGAATTGAGCAGCAAAATCCACCCTCTACTTTGGGACAAGATAAAACAACTTACAACTTGGAGAGCTGAATCTGCAAACATTTACAAACAGGAAAAGCTCTTGAAAAAATTAAAGAAATTAGAACATGACAAGAAAATCCCCAACAACTCACAACAACACCTGAAACAATTAGTGTACAATGTTTCCAACAGAGAACTCACCAAAACAGAAACAGAAGTCCTAACCAAAGGATTCAATTATGCTATAGCACCCCAAAAAATCCCCACAGAATCCATCATATGTGCAGTAGAATCCAGCCTAACTAAATTGAATACAGATGAAGCTGATAAAATAAGACACCAAGTTACCAACATTCTATGCACAAGCAAACCACCCAAAAGCAACTTACAGCAAAATGAAATTAAAGCGCTACAAACCCTGAAAAGAGACAGCAGCATAATCATCCTCCCAGCAGATAAAGGGAATGCCACTGTAGTAATGGACAGAAAAGACTATGAAACTAAATTGACAGACCTACTCCAAGACTCCACATACAAACCCATAAACACAGACCCAACTACATATCTGGAAAAATTAACCAAGAAGAAAATTATAACCAGCCACATAAGCAAAGAGATCCAACACACGATCATACCCAGAGAGAAATCTTCCAGATGCCCCAAACTATACGGCCTCCCAAAAATACACAAAGAAGGCATACCTCTCAGACCCATAGTCAGCTCCAGAGGAGCACCACTACAAAACCTGGCTAAACACCTAGCAAAAGAGCTACAGCCCCATGCTGAAACAGCAGCTTCTCATGTACAAAACTCATACCACTTCTTGGAAATGATCAAAGATCTACACGTGGAGCAAGAAGATCTGCTTGTAAGTTTTGACGTGGTTTCACTATTCACTCAAGTCCCGATAAAAGAGACCCTCAAAATCATCAAAAATAAATACCAACCAGCTAAACACCTCATGGAACTAACAGAACACTGCTTAACCAACACATATTTCATATACAAAGGACAAAGATACAAACAAATTGAAGGAGCCCCCATGGGATCACCACTGTCACCTGTCATTGCAAATCTGTTCATGGAAGAATTCGAATCCAGAGCCCTGGCTAATGCCATACTCAAACCCAAACTATGGTTAAGATATATCGATGACACATTCGTAATTTGGCCCCATGGACAAGAAAACCTAAACAACTTCCTAACACACCTAAACAGCGCACACCCCAAAATCAAGTTCACCATGGAAACAGAAACAAACAAACAACTACCATTCCTAGATGTACTAATCTACAAGAAAACAGATGGCGCACTAGGACACACCATATACCAGAAGAAAACACACACCAACCTCTACCTCAACGCCCAATCCCACCACCACCCAGCACAGATAAACTCCGTGGCTAAAACACTAATTACTAGAACCAAACGCCTGGCAGACAAGACACACATTAAGACTGAACTATGCACCCTGACTAAAATATTGACAGCCAAAGGCTTCCACAAAAGCAAAATCACCAACTTGATCCACAAAAACACACTGAGACATAATAGAGACCCAGAAGATGAACAGACCCATGGAACAGCTGTCCTGCCCTACATAAGAGGCACTACAGACAAAATTAGTAAGATTCTATACAGACACCACATCAAGACTGCCTTCAAAACAGACAGAAAAATAGCAGCCATCCTCAGGAACCCCAAAGACAAAATTGACCTGGAAAACCAAGGCATATATGAAGTCCCCTGTGCATCATGCCCGGCCACATACATTGGACAGACCAATAGAAGAATAAGCATCCGCCTGGATCAACACAAAAATGCAGTCAAAAAGCTGGAACACACTTCCTCACTCGTCCAACACATGGAAACCACAGGTCATAACATCAACTTCAATGGCACCAAAACCCTAGCCACCATAGAAAATCCCAGCCACAGAATCATCAGAGAAGCCATAGAGATTGAAAAAAGACCAGAAAGCATGAACAGAAGAGATGATTCCACCAGGCTGTCAATCATTTGGAAGCCTGCACTCACAAACAAAAAAATCTCCACACCACAAGCCAGGCAAACACCTGGGCACAAACAGATCCCCCCTGATACCTCCAGCTCAAACACACCCCAACCAGGCACCCAGATGAAACCCAGCTTCCTAACGAATGATAGCCATCCATTTACCCGAAGCCAAGCTGCACTAAAAGCCTCCAATAAAGTAACACAATGTTGCCAGCCAATCAAGATACAAAAAGAGCCCCCCCCCCAAAAAAAAAACAGACAGAAGATATTAGTAGCAGAACACAGCAAACTCCAAGACCAATAAACACAGACCAAGACTCTCAACCAATCAGGAGGAAGAAAAAACCATTCTGACACAGCAATAGGCTGCCCCAAATTTAAATCTGAAACCACTGTAAAAGTCTGACTCACAGACAAACACTGTACAGAAGCCTGATGATGGCAGATGAGATTCTGCTGAAACGTTGCTACAACTTTAAAAGCACCACTATTATGACGTGGGAAAATACCCGAACAAAGCTGAATGCCAGATATATAATATTCTTATATATAATTTGCTGCATTTTATAATGGGCCCTTTATAATGGCCTTTTATAAAATTGGTTCGGCCCTCGAACACAGATCTGATTTTCCATGTGGCCCCCGACAGAAATTAATTGCCCACCCCTGCTCAAAACGATGCTATAGAGCACTGCACACCAGAACAACTAGACACAAGAACAGTTTTTCCCCGAATGCCATCACTCTGCTAAACAAATAATTCCCTCAACACTGTCCAACTATTTACTAAGTCTGCACTATTATTACTATTAATCTTCTCATCACTCCTTGTCACCCATCCCCTCCCACTTGTGACTGTATGACTGTAACTTTGTTGCTTGTATCCTCACAATTTATATGGACTTTTTCCTAGTATGATTTGATTGCTTATTGTACCCTATGATTATCACTAAGTGTACCTTATGATTTTTGACTCTTGATGAATGTATCTTTTCTTTTATGTACACTGAAAGCATTTGCACCAAGGCAAATTCCTTGTATGTCCAATTACACTTGGCCAATAAAAGAATTCTATTTCTATTTCTATTTCTATTTCTATTCTATTCTGTTTCTATTTCTATTTTATCCTTTTTCATCAAAACTATTTATTTTGTTGAAGGAAGACACATTGAATTTGACAGATAGCATACTTGCTTCAAGCCGTGCCGTTCTAAGAGAAAGTCCACTGAATCCATCTGGAAGTTGTTATTACAGTATGATAGGTGGCACATCATCAGCCAGATGTTTAGATAGTATTTGGCATTTTCATCCACCTAACCAGTCCTTCCCAAGGATCTGGGATAGGCAGATGTGGATGTTTGATGGTGTTACAGATAATCGTCACAGGATGTAAGTTGTTCCAAATCAAGCTGCCTTTTACAATTGATTGCTAGTGAAGTTTTCAATGCCAATAATGTTCAAATGGTGCTCTTGCACCTAAGGCCCCTATGACTATTGGGACTATCTTTGCTTTCTTTTGCCAGAGTCACTCTATTTCTATTACAGTGACATGGAAAAAAAGATGGAACGATCTTGAGATTAGAACGGTGAATTTAGCCTGGACTGAATTTGTCAATTCTTAGTAGAGGACATATTTTTGTTTTCCTCACCTCTTGAAGGAACAATCAATATCTATATGCTTGGGGTAGCTGGCACTCTAATTATCTTTTTCCATCCATTCCTGTTACCCTGCTTAGAAAGTGGCAATATTGGAACCTGAAATATTCAGTCCATCACTAACGCTGTGAAGAGTGTAGAGACATAACGGCAAGCAGTCTCTCCTGATTCACTACTCAATTAAATTTAATCTGAATTCAATTGCCCTTTTAACAGCATGGTAATGACTGCAAGGATCAAAACCTGAACAGAATGGAACCATGTTTGGTACAGGAAGAAAAAAAATCTGCAAGAGAAAATGCGGAAAGGACGAAAGAAGTTCTGCATGCATCCCTAGACTTTAGGAAAAACCCTCCAATATTACCACCTCTTACAATACTGGACAATACAGTATCAACAGTAGAGACCTTCAAATTTCTAGGTTCCATCATATCTCAAGACCTAAAATGGACATCTAACATCAAAAAATGTCATCAAGAAAACACAACAAAGAATGTTCTTTCTGCGCCAACTCAGAAAGCTCAAAGTGCCCAAGGAGCTGCTGATCCAGTTCTACAGAGGAAGGATTGAGTCTGTCATCTGCACCTCTACAACTGTCTGGTTTGGTTCTGCAATCCAACAGGACAGAC
This sequence comes from Hydrophis major, assembly GCA_033807585.1. NCBI lineage: Eukaryota > Metazoa > Chordata > Lepidosauria > Squamata > Elapidae > Hydrophis > Hydrophis major. Next base: position 207,245,571 of record CM066331.1, on the reverse strand, counting down.
ACAGACTTCAGAGGATAATTAGGACTGCAGAAAAAATGATTACTACGCACCTGCCTTCCATCGAGGACCTGTATACTGCACAAGTCAAAAAGGGCTGTGTAAATATTTACAGACCCCTCACATCCTGGACATAAATTGTTTCAACTCCTACCCTCAAAAAGACGCTATAGAGCACTGTATTCCAGAACGAGACACAAGAACAGTTTTTTTCCTGAACGCCATCACTCTGCTAAACAAATCATTCCCACAACACTGTCCAACTATTTACAAAGTCTGCACTACTATTACTGTTAATCTTCTCATCACTCCTTATCACCCATCCCCTCCCACTTGTAACTGTGTGACTGAAACTTTGTCGTCTGTATCTTTATGGTTTATATTGACTGTTCCCTAGTATGATTTGATTACTTATTTGTACCCTATGACTATCATTAAGTGTTACACTTGATGGTTCTTGACTCTTGACAAATGTACTTTTTCTTTTATGTATTCTGGGAGCATAGGTGCCAAGACAAATTGCTTGTGTGTCTAATCACATTTGGCCAGTAAAGGAACTGATTGATTGAAACATCTGGCCAGTGGTTAGGAAGGCTACTGACCGACCTGCGAAGCCATCTCCTCCCTCTCAGTCACAGGATGAAATTATTTTTAAGGGGTTGGCGGGTGGGGGAAATTCCAAAAGTCACATGCTGCAATCTGTCTCTCCATGCCTTGTTATCCTGGTTCCCAGAGATTGCTTTAAAAACTGGCTACATTCCATGTGGCGTGCACCACATTCATAAAGGAAATCAACCTGAACTGTTCTTTGGAAGGACAGATGCTGAAGATGAAGTTCAAATACTTTAGCCACTAACGGAGAGGAGAGGACTCCTTGGAAGAGACTTAGATGTTGGATGGAAAGATGGAAGGAAAAAGGAGAAGAGGAAAGCAGAGGGATGAGATGGTTAGATAAGGTCATTGAGGCCCTGAACATAAATTTGGGCAAACTCTGGAAGACAGTGGAGAATAAAGAGAGCTGGCATGGGCTTATGAAGAATCAACTAAGAAGATCAAAGGTCTGGGGACTAAAAAATATATGAAGAACGCCTGCAGGATTTGGGTTTGGCTAGTCTAAAGAAAAGTAGAATTAAGGGGGGCATGATAGCAGTCTTCCAGTATTTGAGGGGCTGCCACAAAGATGAGGAAGGTCAAACTATTCTTCAAAGCACCAGAGGGCAGGACAAGAGAAACAATGGCAGGAAATTAATCAAACAGAGAAGCAACCTGGAATTAAGGAGAAACTTCCTAATAGTGAGGACAATTAACCAGTGGAACAGCTTGCCACCAGAAATCGTGGGTGCTCCATCACTGAAGGCTTTTAAGAAGAGTCTAAACAATCACTTGTCTAAAATAGTACATATTCTCTTGCTTGAGCAGGGGGCTGGACTAGAAGACCTCCAAAGTCCCTTCCAGACCGTAGCTCATTCTACTCTACTCTACTCTACTCTACTCTACTCTACTCTACTCTACTCTACTCTACCCCACCCTTACCCTATCCTACCCACCCTACCCTACTCTACTCTAGACATGACTTAGCGATTGAAGAACAACAAATGTGCCACATGAATGGAATGGACCAGAATGGACCAGACCAGACCAGACCTTGGAGGTCCTCTAGTCCATCCCCTGCTCAAGCAGGAGAACCTATACCATATCAGATAAGTGACTGTCCTCTTCTTAAAAACCTCGAGTTTTGAAGCGCCCACAACTTCTGAAGGCAAGCTGTTCCACTGGTTAATTGTTCTCACTGTGAGGGAGTTTCTCCTTAATGCATGCACGTAGAGCCATAGATGTATACAGATAGTTCTCAACTAATGACCAGAATTCACTCTAAAATTTCTGTTGCTAACATTTTTGTTAAGTGAACTTTGCCCCTTTTTATAACCGTTCTGGCCACAGTGATTAAACAAATGACTGCGGTTATTAAGTGAGTCACCCAGTGGCTAAGTGAATCTGGTTTCCTCTCTTGACTTTGCTTGTCAGAAGTCTACAAAAGGTGGCTTCAAAGGGTCCTTACATTGAACTGTTGTAAGTCAAGGATGACATGATTAGCACCTTTGACTCTGTGGATGGGTGGATGAAATCCAGGCTTAAAACCAACCAGGTTTTGCATGGTGTGTGAATGGGCATGCTATGTCATTTAGCATAAAATGTCATGCCAACATAGTAGATTGGAATTTGGATGGTGGATTAGAAGCATGGACTTCAAATGTGTCTTTTTGCATAATGGAGAGTTAACAGCTTTCTAGTCTGGAATAAACATCTTAGTCTAAGGTGGAATTGTTGCAGGCTGCAAAGACCCAATTTTATCAGCTGTTTCACCCCACAAATGTGGGGCCATCAGATAAGTGAAGAATGCAATTTCCTCTCTTGGTTTTGTGCATATCTGTACAGATGAAGGCCCTTTTCAGCAAATTTCATTTCCTCCCCTCGGTAGAAAATTGCCCTTTTAAACAAGCGTGGCGTGGATAAAAGCTTTTTTATGGATTTTTCTAAGTTGCTTCTAAAAACAGCCGAGCCCCTCGGTGCTTTTTTTTCCCCACCCCCAAAAAATGTTGGTGATAGATTGAAAATAAATCTGTTTATATGTCTTAATGGTTCCTCTTCAATTATTAGTAACTGATGGACAGTGGAGGGAAAATTAAGGATTAGGCCACATTCGGCTTTATCATACCATGCCAAGGTGTCGGAGGTTTAGGTGAACGCAAGTCAACTTCCTAGAGATATATGTTGGGATTTTTTTTTTTTTGTTATTATTATTATTGGTCCAGAATTCTCCAACCATTCTCCTATGAGGTTCAAATTAAGATTTTTTTCTGGGATAAGCAGAGACAGCTGACTCAGCTATAAGCAGTAGGTCTTCTAGCAATTTGGCCATTTCTGTCTTTTTTAGCTGCAAACATGCCTTATGAACAACTAAAAAGAGAAACCCAGAAAGATTGCCCCAAATGTAATTTAACTCAAAGAATGTGGAATCATTGACAATGATGAGAAGGAAGCAGTAGCAACCTGGCACTTGGCTCTCAATTTTTCCCTCAATGCTTAGTTGTATATGTCGGCATTGAGTTTTACTACTGGTTTTATTTATTTTATTTATTTTATTTGTCAATCGCTTACAAGATAATAGGTAAAAGTATAAACATGAGTAAGAATATAGGAAATAGGCATGAATAAATGGGGACAATAGGACAGGGATGGTAGGCATGATGGTGCACTTATGCACACCCCTTACAGACCTCTTAGGAATGGGGAGAGGTCAACAGTGTTTAGTTTGAGGTTAAAGGAGTGGGAGGGTTAGAGGATGTAACAACAGAGTCAGGTACTGCATTTCAGGCATTGACCTCTCTGTTGCTGAAGTCGTACTTTCTGCAATCAAGTTTGAAGCAGTTTACATTGAGTTTGTATCTGTTGTGTGCTCTTGTATTGTGGTTGAAGCTGAAGTAGTCATTGACTGGTAGGACATTGTAGCAGATAATTTTGCTATGCTTAACTCTAACCATAGACGGCGTAGTTCAAGGTTGTCCAAGCCCAAATAAACTATTAACCAACCCCAATAAACTATTCCATAATAGGAAATATGCCTTCCTAGCCTGCTGATATTGGAAAAGCAAGGATATCAGCCTGGCAACCAAATGTAGGTTAGTTCACTCTATTGTGTTCCCCATAGCTACCTATGTATCAGACCTGCCAGCTTTTAAACTTCTAAATAGAAACAATCCTTGACTCCATTGGTTGAGAAAGGTTTTATTAGAAGTCAAGTGTATTGCAGTAATGCATACCTAAGTTCAACTTTTCCCTCCCTTAACTGCCTCCCATCACTGACCAATGACCAATCTGATTCAGAACGGGTCAGTTCAAGCATAAGTTGGTATGCAGTTGCCTTCTTCTCCCAGCCGGGTGACCTTGAGGCAGCATCTTGGGGAGATACAGCAGTTACTTTCGTTTTCCCCCAAGTATCTCCCATCACACCCACTCTCCCCAGATTGTTCTGACCAAGGCTTCCTAGACCATAATTACGCACATGCTTATTTTAAAAACAAGTCTTATTTTATTGCAACGCTGGGAATTGTTTTCATTCCCAGCTGGTAATGAATCTCAAAACAGTTTTAGATAAGCACCCACCTTTATTTCCTGTGAAGTGCTGCCAATAACAGGAGTAGCAAATGAACTAGAAAAATAACCAACCAAAGTACAAAGAACTTCAAGAATGAATCTGAACAGAACTAATTACTTTGCTTCCTGCAAAGGTTTCATCATCTTTGCCTGTCCTTTATACTTTATGGGAGGGGCAATTAACTCCCAGCCTTACTTCCAAGTTGCCCCTTTTGTTTCTCTCACCTTCTAGCAGCTCTGCGCACATGCGCCCTGGGAACTGGTTCCCCTGGGTCCTCTGCCTTGCTGCTGCCAAACTCCAAAGGCTCCAGAATCAGCACCCCACACCCAGATGATTCCAGCCCCATCTGCATTGAATGCAGGACCCTTGTCCAAGTCCTCTCCAGACTCCCGGACTGATCCCCTTTCTTCCCCACTGTCCAATTCCACTGCCATCTGCACAGGCTGCAGGCGAATCACAACACAGAGTTCATGGCAGATTGTCATCGCAATGGTAACAAAACACAAACTGTAAAGTGGTTGTGAAAGTTGAACCATAAAAAAGCAAGACAGTAGAAAATCAACTCGTTTGAACTGCGGTGCTGGAAAAGGCTCCTGCGTATTTCTTGGACAGCAAAGGTGACTAATAAGCAATAACACCAATGCATAACACCAGACATGTCAAAATCATGAAACTGTGTTTCACTTACTTTGGCCATGACATGCAGGGGAATTCATTGGAGAAACCAATTATGTTGGGAAGAGTTGGTGGTAGAGGGCTGTGAAAGAACATGGTGGCTGGACACCATCAAAGTTGACACCAGCCAGAGCATAGAAAAACTTAAAGAAATTGTGCAAAATCAGATGTGGAAATACTTGATCCATAGCTTCACCAAGAGTGAAATACAACTGAATGGATATCATCACATCATCATTATCATCATGCTGATGTATGGGAAGGCATGACAGAACTGGGGGCAGAGTTAAAAGAGGGATCAGCCTACAATCCCTACATAGCCACAAGTCCAACCCCTCTTGAATTCCATGGATTCTTATCTAACTCCAGGCAAATGCTGGCCATTAGTTGATAAGGTTCCTCTTCATAAGCATGAGTAGCAATGAATCAGTTTAATTGGACCTTTGCTTGTGTACCTGGTCAGGCTTGAGCAAATGAGCTGTGTCAATACTCAGGTAGGATTGATACATTTACCTTGTAGAGTTGCATGTTCTTCAAATGCAGTGATTTTCACACCTCGCAACTTTACGGTGGGTGCACTTCAATTCCCAGAATTCTCTCAGCCAATGTTTGAGAGTTGAAGTTCGCTCATTTTCAAGTTTCCAAATTTGAAAACAAAAACTCACTGCTGTAATGGATGCCAAGTTTGTGAGTGTGTAGGCTATAGCATTAAATTAGTGGGACATTGATAATATGGAAGACGAACTGGTTTTACCTGATGAGATCAAGGCTGATTTGAAAGTGGATTTGAAAGTGACAAGTTTACAAGAATGACATGGGAAAGATGTTACGCCAGATATACAAAAGAAAGAGGAGGATGTCAGATGTCTTAATAATGACCTGGTTCTACTCCTAAACCCTTGTTTGCTTAACTGGAATCCTGGTATAGGGTCTCCACAGTGGTGGGATTCAAAAGTTTTTACTACCAGTTCTGTGGGCATGGCTTGGTGGGCGTTTCATGGCTTGGTGGGCATGGCAGGGGAAAGGATACTGCAAAATCCCTATTCCCTCTCCACTCCTGGGGGGAGGTTACTGCAAAATTCCCATTCCCTCCCCACCCCATTAACCTGCTTTCCAGCTCCATTCTCCTGTGCAGGGCAACAAAAGAAGACCCAGCCAATCAGCTGGGACTCAGGAGGCGGAGAAGAGATAGAGGTGGGGCCAGTCAGAGGTGGGATTTGCCAGTTCTCTGAACTACTCAAAATTTCTGCTGCTGGTTCTCCAGAACTGGTCAGAACCTGCTGAAGACCACCTCTGAGTCTCCAGTTTGAGCAGGGGGGTGGACTAGAAGATATTGAAGGTCCCTTCCCACTTTCTTATTCCAAGCCATCATTTGTTAAATGTAGCATGCTGAAAAATCAGCTGTGGTCACACAAGGTATGAGTTAAAACTGGCCAAGCAATAGTTTTTTCCAATATGCTACGCTAAAACCAAGCAAACAATATTGTGGCTTATCACAAGTTATAACCTAGCCAATATAAGGCATCTGGTGACATTTATGCTTATTACAGCTTGAGAGTTGGCCACTTCTCTTTTTTACTAACTCTATAATCTCTGAAGCAATGGTTCAAGAATGATAGGTTTTGTGTATTCTCCTTGGATTTGAATGCTTACCAAGAAGAGGTTAGAAAGTTTTCTCTTTTTTTGAATTTTAGTTTGCTTTTTAAATCATTTCTTCTCCATGTGTTAATTTGAGAAGCAAACGTGCATAGGGAAATAAACTGAATGGCATGCTTGTTTTTAACTGGGAAAGGCAAGAAGAAAGATTTGTAACTGTATTTTACAAAGATAGAAATGTACCTAAGGGAGACTATCTCTGACTGAAACCTGTAATCCCTTCTGATGGTTAAGCAAACACAAGGTAGTCTAGGAGATTAAGGCCCTTGTATTTGAAGGATGCTAAATTCAAATCTAGAAATTGGACTAATTTTCCCCCTCTTCCATCTCCCAGAAGATAGAATCCATTAGGACAGTTTTCTACACAAAATATATTTTATTATCTTGCGTGAGAACAAGTATCACCCCACTCTAGAGGGACAGTCTCATTTGGGGATCAAAAGAAATTTGATAGATGAAGGGAAGAGAAAGGGAAAGAGAAGGGAAGAGAGGAAGGGAAGAGGCGAAAAAAAAACATATATTTTGTTGGATGATTCTTGGACTTGAAATCTAAAAAACACATAAAGGGGTGAAGGAACTTGTAAAATCCCTAAGAAGAAGGAGAGACAATAATGTTAATTATCTGTTGAAAAAAGACCCAAAGTCAATTATATCAACTTTGGTTTTTTTTTTTTTTGTTTCATTTTCCCTTTTTTCCTGGAAGTGCTGTTTAGATTTGGAAGAAAAGGGATACCGGTCCAATCAATAAATTAGAAGTTCTATTGTGAATTCGAAATCATCTTTATCAATCTGACATGGGCCCTATGATTTCACAGTTCTAGAAGTACATAGACTATAGCTTACAACCCCAATTGGGACTGGAATTTCAGTTTATTAAGTGATGTGGTCATTAAACAACTCCTCACAGGATCTGAACCATTTTACAAATCAAGAGCCCAAATTGTAACCCTGAGGGGGTTGTGATGGTTGTAGCTTTTGTGAGGGTTTTTGTAAGTGACTCTCCCTTTTTTTCTGAATCTGTCATAAGTTCGAACTGTCATTAAACAATTGTTCTACCTGTATGATATCCTGAACTGGGCCTTTCCAAGATGGGAAAGAGCCATTTGGGTGGGATTCGTTCTACACGCTTCACTTCTTAGTGAATTTATCCATTTTTGGTGCTCATCCCCAATATTGAATCACAAATCAACCAAGGGGCCTTGAGTTTGTTTATACCCTAAGCTTTGAAAAAAGCAAAGTGAGCTTTACAAGCACAAAGCTTTCCATGTTCCATGAATATAGTTTCTAGCATTAACTAAATTACTTGAGCCTAGTGGGCAAATCCAGCCATTAAACAGCCAAAGACTCCATTACCTGGAACGTAGTTGAAAAAGGAATACAAGAAGCCTTGAAGGACAATATAGACAGCAAGAGGAGTCAAGTCGGCTGGGCTTTTTCATGCATTTATGTAGCTACAGTCTATTTTCTTCCCTCTTCAAATCAATGGAGAAAATCTAAAGAAGATTTTTCTGTATCTGGGATCCAACCTCCAAGGCAATGGCGACATCAATGGTGAGGTGTGAGCAAGGGTGAATGCAGCCCGGATGCATTGGCAAGGACTCACCAGTGTGTCATGTGACAGACGAATGCCAACTGGTCTTAAATCTAAGATTTACAAGACAACCATCCGCCCTGTTGCACTGTATGGCACTGAATGTTGGGCAGCAACAACAGGGACCAAAAGCTACCTCCGTGCCATGGAAATGCGAATGCTGCACTGGATATCAGGCATCTCCCTTCTTGACCACATCACAAGTGACACCATTCAACAGCATTTTGGTGTGGCACCAATTCTAGAGAAGATGAGAGAAGGCCGACTCTGCTAGATATGTCCAGAAAGCAGCACTTTCCAGCATGACCAAGGCTGCCTGCCAACTAGAAGTCAATGGCCGGCGACTTCATGGGCATCCAAAACAAAGATGGCATGACACCATCAACAAATATATGCAAGACACGGGCCTGTGTCCTGGAGACCCAGCTGACTGTGCAAATTAGTGGTCAATGATCCAAAAAGTGGATCCTGCACCTGCGGGAATACGCTAGGAGGAAGAGGAGGAAGAGGAGTGGGAGTGAGAGGAGTAGAGGAAAAGAAGAGGGGGAGGAGGGGAAGAGGAGGGGAGGAGGAGGAGGAGAAGAGGAGGGGGAGGAGGAGGAGAGGAGGGAGAGAAGAAGAGGAGGGGAGGAGAAGAGAAAGAGAAGAGGAGGAGGAGGAGGAAGATCCATTTACTTCCCTTCTCTTTAGAAAGTCATAGGATATATTGTCCTTTCAATAACTGAATAATCTCTTCTAGGAAACATGGATGAGAGGTTGGCTTTATTTACTCACAGGCCCAGGTTTAAAAATGGCTGCCGTGTTGGTCTTTTTGGCTGTTTCTAAAGCTGACTGGGTGAAAGAGGGAATGCACACATACTGAGCAGTTTATTGGTTGTTATATAAATATGATTCCTCCCCAGTTTTCATGCAGTGAGAGCCAATATATTTTCCTCCTATTGCTGGAGAAAGAGGCGAGATGGCACTATGTACTATCTCTAGGGCCAAATAAAGATTCTCCTACGAATGCTGTGTGTTTGTGTATGTTAAAACAAGCTCAATAGGTGTGTGTGTGTGTGTGTGTGTGAGAGAGAGAGAGAGAGAGAGAGAGAGAGAGAGAGAAGGAGAGGGAGAATGTATATATGAACATATAAATATAAATAGGCTCCAACTGCTCCAATTTAATAGGGTCAACCCTATTATTTCTTTTATTTCTTTTTGTCGGTCTTATTAGTCAGTGAGAATTCCAATTTGTTCCTTTTTTAAATTCCACTCCAGATTGACATCCTGTTCTTCGGCTGAAATATTTCGGTTCCCAGGGCAGCAATTAAATAAACAGCAGTTAAAATGGAAACAAGAACAGAGAATAAAAATAACACATGCAAAAATAATATATTCACACACAAATAAGATAAGGGACCAGAATAAAAATAATTCAAATGTAGTTTTTTTTTTTTAAGTGTTTTAATACACTTATTTTAAAAAGTGTATGGAATAAGAAGCATGATTTCTATGCAAGCTGGAATTATATAGACAATGTAATTTTCTAACGGACACCATGGTAGTGGCTCAGCTAATGATTCTGGAATCTTAATACAGAATAACAGAGTTGGATTGGACCTGGGAGGTCTTCTAGTCCAACCCACTCCTCAAACAGGAAACCCGATACCATTTCTCACAAGTAGCCGTCTAGTCTCTTCTTGAAAGCCTCCAGTGATGGAACACCCACAACCCTGTGTGTGTGTGTGTGTGTGTGTGTGTGTGCATTGTGTATCTTCTGGATGGTGGGATGTAGGAATTAGTAGGTTGGCTTTCAAGATGGTCTCCGGCTTGGGTGGGGGGGTTGGACTAGATGACCCACAAGGACCCTGTTTATCTAAAACCAAAACAAATGGTCTGAAATGGTGATTCTAACTTGCCTAGAATACAGGTAGTCCGTGACATGACCATTTTTCACACATACGACCATTGCAGCATCCCCCTGGTCACGTGATCAAAATTCAGATGCTGCTGTCGACCAATTTACATTTATTTATTTTTTTTAAAGCAAATTTTATTAATTTTTAAAGACATACAAAACATAGATACACAAAAATACAAAACATAAAAACATAAAAAATCTCTTTTCTGAAAGTTGCTTAGTCCCAGGTTACAGTCTCTTGGTACAGACACAAATTCAAATTCATATTCATTTTACATACCATTCCATATCTTATTAACATTTTCATTTTTCTATATAACTTCCCTGTTAAGTTCTGCGCATGGGTGCAAGGAACGGAGACGAGGCAGTGAACAGTGAACTTCAACTCTTTATTAATCATTCTGAACAGAGCAAAAAACCTAGGGCAGCAGCAGCCCTTTTATAGGGCAGGCTGCTGACCTATTAGCCAATGAGAACATGGAAGTGTTAAACCCTTGAACCAATGAGAGTGGCTTGTTAACAGCCAATCAGATTCTCCAGAACGGACCAATCCGATATCGCTATTATCGGCCAATCAGAAGTGCAGGATTAGAACCCTGCTTTTTCTTTAAGGTTTGTTAAAACTTTATTTAAGCACTTTTATTAGTTCATAACATTCTCCTTTCTTTTAAATTTTCTCAACTTTATTTTACTTATCTCCTCTCAATTCAAATCATAATATTTATTATTCTTTGTCTGTTCTATTTCCAACTATCCATTTATCTTTCTTCTTTGAAAAAAAAAACCTTCTCCTGTACACTAATTGGAGTATGACGCCTTTATCTCTTTCCCCTTTATTTATAATACTTAATATAGAATACATAGCTTACATTGGGATTCTGTCTGGTACATTCTAAAATTATGCAGTATTATCAAAACAATACAAATAAATTCATTAATATTAATATTCATTTATAACTTAAACATTTAACATATTTTTTTCAGTTGAATCACATACTTCTATGGGGGCACCTATTTTCCATAATTATTCCCCCCCCCACATCGCATATTATAGATCATTATTTCATTACATGTTCCCCCTTCTCCTTCTTCAAATCTCTCATTTCGCAAATAGTTTTACAAGTATAACACGGTCTAATCATTAATATTAACAATCATTTATATCGTAGACATTTTACCCGTTTCAATTAAATATGCCTTTGTGGGAACACTTCTTATACTTTCCAAAATTATTCTCCCCCCCCCCCCCCCACATCACAAATCTTAAACTATTGTTTCATTAAAGTACTCCCCTTTCTTAACAAAGAATTCACTTAATTATACTAAATATTTTATCACATTTTAAATTGCATATTATTTCCGATCTTCTATGGTTATTTCTAAGTACAGATATAGAAATACAATCTTATGTACCTTTCTAGAATCCCTTTTTCAATAAAATTTATCCATTATCTCTAAAAAACTTTTGTCTCTTTGCATCTTGCTCTCCACCATTAAGGCTTCTCATCCCTTCCTTTCTCCCTTGCTTATTCTTCTCCTTATCCTCTTTACCCTCTTGTCTCTCCACCCCCCTTTTATTCTGCTTTCCTCCTTTCTGTTTTTTTCTAGCATAGTATCCCCTTTTCACCTTATTCTTCTCTTTTTGGATTGTTTTTCCAGGTCTTAAAGTCTTCTTCTCCTTTTTCTCTTTCTTTTTTTCTTCCCCAACCAAAGTCACTTGTTCTTCAAAGATGGCTTCTTCTTTGTCCCAATCATCCTGTTGCTTATTCAACTTTACATAAGTACAAACCGCCATTTCTAAAAATTGAAAAAGAGTGCCAAGGACATCTTTCCCTTCTTGCTTTTCATTTTCATATTTTTGGTAAATAAGTTTTAGTCCATCCACAAGTGATGCCATTATGTAGAGAAAAAGGTTTTCCAAACAACCACCCAAGTGCTTTTAATCAGAAATAATTCTGAGAAGTTCCAAAGTCACCAAGCAGTCCAAACAAGCTGTTTCTTTTAAATACTTTCTCCTTTTTCACTTTCTCTTTCTGGGGTTAAAGTTTGATCACAAAGTTCTCTTTAAAATATATCTTTTGGAAGTCTTATTGATGTTTAGTAACTCTTTAAAATTAACTCTTTAGAGTTTTAGGCAATCTTCTCCTTATTTTCAAGTTGCTCCAATTTTTTTTTCCTCTCCCTTCCCACTCACAGCCAAAAAATATTCTTTTTTTTTTCCCTTTAAATATTCAGAAATCCTTATCCATTCAACATTCAATTACCTCCAACACAGGTTTTCAGATTTCTCTTATGGTTCTATCGCTGTCACGTTAGGAAGGAGAGTGAAAAGAAAAAAAAAAACTTTCCCTTTTAGAATGTTCGCCGCTTGTAACTCTTTCTGGAAACAATGTATCCTTAGCAACCTTCCAAGTTCCAGGGCAGTCTCTCTTAGCTTTGTCCCAGTCAGAAGCAACTTTCACAGCTCTTCCCTCTTCCTCCAGCACAAATCTTACCCGGCTGCAGACTTCTTTGTGGCGGCCATTACTGACTGCCGCTCCACCACCTTGGGAAAAAGGGGTTATTCCCGGCTGAGGAGGGGGTCTGCAATACCCCCAAACCTCTATCTGGATCCCCTCTCTCTTCAGCTGTCTCTACAAGGCAGCCATAGCCCCCAGACCCATTTAGATCGGGGGCACCTTGGCGGCGAGCGCAGCAGGAGTCGCGGAGAGTTGCGAATTCCTGCCACCACCGAAGCCTCGCAAAACCGGAAGCCCCGATTCACATTTATGATGGTCGTAGTGTCCTAGCATCCCGCGATTCCCTTTTTTTTTTTTGCGACCTTGTGATGAGCAAGGCCCATGGTGCAACCCGATTTACTTAGCAACCGCGTTACTTACTTAACTGCTGCAGTGATTCACTTAACAACTGTGGCAAGAAAGATGGTAACATGAAGCCAAATTCACTTAACAACTGTCTGGCTTAGAAACAGAACCGTTGGGTTCGATGGTGGTGATAATTCGAGAACTATCTGTATCAGGGCTAGGATTCAATTTTTTTAACAACCGGTTCTGTGGGCGTGGCTAGCTGGGTGTGGCCATGTGATTGGGTGGGTGTGCCTTTTTTTTTTGCAGCAAACCTTCCCCCCCCCCCCGTTGTTGTTTTTTTTTGCCTCCTGGGCCTCAGGAAAGCCTTCGGGGGGGGGGGCGTTTTTGCTCCCAAGCTGCTTCTCTGGGGCCCAAGAAGGCAAAAAATGGAGCATGGAGGGGGCAGCATCTCCATGCCCCTTTTTGTCTCCTGCATCTCAGGGGAACCTCGTGGACGAAGCAGTAAGACAGCAAGGGGAATCCTGGCCAAACTGATCGTCAGAACAGCTGATCATCAGGAAGGGGGAAAAACCTTAAGGAGTGACTGAGTGGGGGACAACGCAGTCAGCGATGTCGTATATGTGCACAATGTCACGCATGTGTGATAAGGACTAACTGGGGAGGGGCGGCGGAGAGGGGCAGGGCCAGCCAGGGCCACTGAACTGCACAGAATCATAACAACCAGTTCTGTAGAACCGGTCCAAATCGATAAAATCCCACCCACTGATCTATATACCACAAGCATGCTTGGGGTAAAAGTGGATGTTATCTACGCTTGATATTGTCGTTAAAATGTGCCCAAATGACATGAAATTTAATTTAGTCCAGGGCAGTTTTGTGGACACAAAACCAGCAACCAGTCTAACTACACAATTGCTATTGCTGCTGTCATTCCATCAACCAGAGGGAGGCATGGAAGGGGGCAGCCCTAGCTAATTATTAGCCTCCTATCCAAGACAATTTTGGAAAATATTCAATGAAATGCTTCTACCCCTAATTTTACTATCCAAAACTCGGGGGGGGGGAGTCATGAACCACATTTGCACAGCTTTGTATAATGCTAAATGTTTCACTTGGTTGCACTGTCACATATCATCAAGCATATTTAGCAACAAACAAATGATAAATATATGCAGTGTGAAACATCCGGTTGTTGTCAGAACCATGTTCTTGAAGATTAGCAAATCATTGCCAATATAACAGAATAACAGAGTTGGAAGGGACCTTGGAGGCCATCTAGTCCAACCTCCCTGCTCAGGCAGGAGACCCTACACCATTTCTGACAGATGGCAGTCCACTCTCTTCTTGAATGCCTCCAGTGATGAAGCACCCACAAATTCTGAAGGCAAGCACATCCATAAACACCAACCAGCCACCAGGAGAAAACTCTTTAATTTCATGAAAACTCTTTAATTTCACAACACATGGACAAACTCAAGCAAAGTTTCAACTGAGCAACTGGGAATATCCTATATCAAGAAAATCCAAAACTGCTAGGGAATTTCTGGAAGCCTGGCATTGAGACAATCAGCCACCAACAGGCACATGGAGATAAACCACATTTACCCACCATTCAAAAATTACAATGAACATGCAAAAAAGGAAACAAAAAGGCCATAACACTTCCTTGGTGGCAATCAACACCCAGATAGGCAGAAATTTAAACCATAATTAACACTAGAAACACAATCAAACAGTAAACAATAATCTAATCAAGGAAGTACCAACTTACTCAGTTAATGGCCTAATGAAGGAACTACAAGGAGAAAACCATACCCCCAATAACATTGACAGGCAGGCTACTGCATATAAATAGAGAGCAGCAAATGACACACTCATTTACATTGATGATGTTACTTAGTGGGGTAATAAAATGTCTGCAAGCAAACAACTAAGCTCAGAGAGACAAAGGACCTATAGCTACATATATTCTCTTCTATCAAGACCGAATTCTAACTACTTGAGACTTATTTATTTATTCATGTGCGGGATTTGTATACCACATTAATCTCCAAGGTTTGCTCGTGATTAACACCAATAAAAACATCCCACAAATATGCAACATTTTATGATAAAAATAATATAGAACAAAAACAATAACACAGAGCAATAAAGCCACTAATAGCATCATCCCAAATTATCCCCTAAAGCACTCTTGGAGAGCTCTATTTGAACCAACTTCAGAAAGCTAAATCTAATTTTCAGAGGGAGGTTGAATGTCATTTCCTAGAAGCTACAAGATGGATTTCAGAATTATTCTCCTTTCTTGCAGAAATTAAAAAGCGGAATCAACATCTTTTAGTGGAATTCAACTTCTGTTGACTTACAGAACATTCCTTAAGAGGATGTGGAAGTGATTTGCTATTGTCTTTTTCCATTTTTTTTTTTAAAATTACCAGTATAGTCTGCAGCTCTCAAGTTTCTAGGAAGTTATATATCCAAACATGAACCAGTATTGTTCCTGCTGAGCTTTCTAGATCTAGCAAGCTGGTTCCACATAGTAAGGATCTGGAAAAATGCTTATGTGTTAATTAAATAGATGGTGGGTGTTTGTTTGTTTGTTTGTTTTTTTTTGCTGTTTGTGGTAAATTACATCCAAATATTTCTTTTCAGGCTGTTTGTGAGCACCTGACTTCTTCATTGGTATTTCATATTTCTCAACTGCCCTTTTCCCTCAGAGAGAGGGCCTCTGGGCAGGGTACAATATAATCCATAAAATTATTAATTTAAGATTAAAACTTTTAAAATGATAAAAATAACATATAATTTCAAAAGATGGGATGGGGGGAGGAAATCTAAGTTGGGGAAGAACAATTGTACGTAGGGGCTTTCATGGGGCCACCCAACACCCAATTATGTGAACTTCTATATCCCCTACACAAGTTGCTGAACCCCTTGGTGTAAGTCCATGGTCACTGGATCAAAATTTGGATGCTTGTATTTATGGTGATTGCAGTGTTCCAGGGTCGCGTGATTGTGTGAACTTCTTGTTTCTAAGCCAGTGTATTAACCACTGCACCAAACTGGTTCTCTCGTATTTGTATGTTGAATGTTGCCATACTAACAACACAGTATCTCTCTGTGGTTTTGGATATCCCCTCCAGCTTCAAGATCACATGATCAAAATTCGCATAGTTGGCCACTGGTTCATACTTACGACTGTGTCCTGAGATCATGGGATCCCCTTTTGAGACCTTTTGACAAGAAAAGTCAATGGGGAAGCCAGGCTCACTTAATAACTGCAGTGATTCACTTAACAATGGTGGCAAAAAAGGTCGTGAAATGGGGCAAAACAGACTTAACAAATGTCTCACTTAACAACCCAAATTTTGGGCTCAGTTGTGGTTGTAAGTCAAGTACTCTATAATATATAATGTGTATGTATTTACATAGATAGATAGATAGATAGATAGATAGATAGATAGATAGATAGATAGATAGATAGATAGATAGATAGATAGATAGATTTGGTGGGTGGGTGGGTGGGTGGACGGACGGATGGACGGACAGACAGACAGACAGATGATTGATTGGATGGATAGATGGATAGATTGGATGGATGGATAGATGGATGGGTAGGTGGCTGGCTGGCTGGCTGGCTGGCTGGATAGACAGATGATGGATTAGATGGATGGATGGGTGAGTGGATGGATGGACGGACGGACGGACAGATGATTGATTGGATGGATAGATGGATGGATGGATGATAGATAGATAGATTGGATGGATGGATGGATGGATGGATGGATGGATGGATGGATGGATGGATGGATAGATAGATGATAGATTGGATGGATGGATGGGTGGATGGATGGATGGATGGTTGGATGGATAGATAGATAGATAGATAGATAGATAGATAGATAGATAGATAGATAGATAGATAGATAGATAGATAGATTAGATGAATGAATGGATAGCTAGACAGACAGATAGTAAAGTAGAATAGCAAATAGAAGGTACCAATCTACAGGGGGAAAGTATATACATCTTCCAATATGCAAGCGAAAGAGAAGAATTTTTATTACTAAGCCCCAAACATCTTCAGCAGTGTTTTTTCTTAAGGACAGCTTTGAATGAAAATTTCCAGCTTAGCATCAAACCTGCTGCAGCCTGTGTAAATCATTAGCTGACCAGGAACTAAAACATTCTGACTGTTTATTTTATGTTAGGTTATTTTTGTACTTCCAGACCTGCTGTCTGAAAAATATCCAGCAAAGGTGTTCATTTTTTAACTCTGCAAGACTTCCTGTTTTGTAAAAAGAACAAAACCTTTCTCATCCTGCCTTTCTCTGTATCTAAAGTGGTTGTCACAGGGTTTGTCTGTGCTTCTAGCTGTCTTTCCGATTCAAAAAGATCCCCCAAGTTTCAGCTAATATCCATTGCCAGATCGGTGATGGAGATGTGTAAGTTTGATTTTCGTAACACACATAACCAGGTTAGTTAGCAGTGGAGCAACTGCTTTTGCCAAACAGGCAAAATCTGGTTAATCTTTCATTGTGGTTCTTTTTTTTGTTGTTCAGGACATTAAAAGTAAACTCAATCCATGCAGTTTGTTTATTCATTTAATAGTTGGGCAAACCCAGAAAATGAGTTACAGGAAGTCCTCAACTTACAAGGGTTCATTTAGTGACCACTTGAAGTTAATAACAGCAACAAAAAAGGACCATTTTTGGGTTTCTGGTTCCGCGTGGCTTCAGTGGCAGCAGGAATTCGCGACCATTCGTGATTCCTGCTGCGCTTGCCGCCGAGGTACCCCCGATCCAAATGGGTCAGGGGGATATGGCTGCCCTGTAGGGACAGCCGAAGAGAGAGGGGAGCCGGACAGGGGGTTGGGGGTGCCGCAGACCCCCTCCTCGTCCGGAAAACCCCTTTTTCCCAAGGCGATGGAAAGGCGGTCAGCAATGGCCGCCACGAAGAAGCCAGCAACCGGGTAAGATTGTGCTGGAGAAAGCAAGAAAAGTGAAAGTGCTGGCTGAGCTGGGTCAATCAACATCTTTTAAATTCGTTGGAATTGAGCTGTCTGAATTGCTGGAGGATACATTGTATCCCTAAGAAGATCGAAAGCGGCGGAGAAGCTGTTAAAGGGAACTTTTTTTTTTTCTTCACTCTCCCACCCCACGGAAACAGCAGATGAAGATTTGAAATTTGTTTGGGCACTGAAGGTGAATTATTCTGAAAGTTGAAGTTAAGGGACAAAAGAGTTCTTGGACATTGGACTTAAAAATTTAAGAAATTGGAAAACCCTTATTAGAGGTATGGATTTCTGATAATTTAAAAATTAATGTTGCAAGTGGAAAGGGAGAGGAAAAAAAAATTGGAGCAGAAGTGGAAAAAGGAGGAGATTGCCTAGAATCTCAAAGAAAGATACAAGGTAATTGGACCTCTTTGATTAAACAGTAACCCCAGAAAAAGAAATAGAAGAAAGAAGAAAAATATAAACTTTTGGAACTTTTTTTGAATTATTTTTGATTAAAAATACTTGGGTGCTTGTTTTGGGGAAAGTTTCTCTTTTCAGGATGGCATCGCTTGTGGATGAACTAAAGACTGAATATCAAAAATATAAAAAGGAAGAACAAGATGGAAAAGATACTTTGGGCACTTTATTTCAATTTTTAGAAATGGCGTTATGTGCTTATGAAAAATTGATTATGCAACAGAATGACTGGGAGAAAGAAGAAGAGGAACAAGAAGCCATCTTTGATGAACAATGGGTTTTTTCTGGGGAGGAGGAGAAAGTGGATAAGAAAAAGGGGATTTTAAGATTTGAAAAAACAACCAAAAAAGAGAAAAATGAGAGGAAAGGTGGATGCAAGGTTAGAAAGCAAAGGAAAGGGAGTAAGAAAAGGGAGGAGGAGAGACAAAGGGGTAAAAAGGGCAAGGAGAAGAATAAGCAAGAGAGAAAGGAGGGGAGGAGAAGCCTCAATGGTGGGAAGCAAGATCTAAAGAAAAAAAGTTTATTCAGAGACAATGGGTGAATTTAATTAAGGATAAAAGGGGGATTCTGGAAGGTATATAAGATTGTGTTTTTATATGTGTATTTAGAGTATAAAATTTACTGTGTAGTTTTAGAATCTACTAAACAGAATCCCAAAATAAATTAAGTGTTATATGAAGTACTTTTAAGTTAGGGTAATGAGTTAAAGGCGTCACTCCAATTAGTGTATAGGAGAAGTATAGTAAAAGAAAAAAGTTGAATGGATAGTTGGAAATAGAACAGACAAAGAATGTTATTGAAAATGGCAATAAGATATGGAAGGATATATAAAGGTTTTGTTATGTTTTTTTTTTGTATATTGATAAAAGGCAATAAAATTTTAATTAACAAGAAATAATTTGGATGAAAAGGAGAAGTTGGGATAAGATATGAAGTTAAATAGATAAAGTAAATATTGATATTATAATTTGGAATCATTGTGTTTTATTGGTTTTCTTTTTTAATTATTATTATTATTATTTTTTTAGAAAAGAATTTATAAGCTGTTATGCCTTGATTGTTTGTGCACTGTTTTTGTAAAATTGATAAAATTGGTTTATAAAAAAAAAGAAAAGAAAATGATAATAAGATATGGAAGGATATATAAAGTGAATATGATGTTTGAATTTGTGTCTGTGTGAAGAGTTTCAACCCGGGATCAGGCAGCCTTCAGAAAAGATGTTTTAGTTTTGTTTATGTTTTGTGTTTTGTATGTTTATGAAAGGCAATAAAAATTTTAATAAGCAAGAAATATAATTTGGATAAAAGGAGAAGTCTGGATAAGATATGAAGTTAAATAGATAATGTAAATATTGATATTACAGTTTGCAGTTATTTTATATGTTCTATTGTCTTTCTTCTTTAATTATTATTATTATTTTTTTAAAAAAGATTTTTCAAGTTGTTATGCCTGGATTGTGTATTGTTTTTTGTAAAATTAATCAAATTTGTTTTTTTTTAAAAAAGGACCATTTTTCACACTTAGGGCCATTGTGGTATCCCCATGGTCATGTGATCAAAATTCAGACAGAGATAAAAAAGAATGGGGAATTAATTGTCAAGATACAAGACTTGATAAAATATTAACAGGACCAAAGACAAAATAAATAAAGAAACTTTATAAATGCCTACTCGACCATAAAATGTATGAAGAACAAGTTGAAGAATCGATGTTAACCTGGGCTAAGAGACCTTGGACATAGTATTAACCTAGGCCAATGGTAACAAATTTGGGACCAAAACCAAAAGATTGCGTTACCGACATCTTATAAGGAAAATCTGTATGAGATCATCATCCATATGTTGGAAATGCTTGAAAGAACGAGGTACTTTTTACCCTATGTGGTGGGCCTGCAAAAAAACCAAAAACAAACCTCAGGTGTTCTGGAATAAAATTTGGTTATGGTTAGAGGAAATGTTGGGACTAAAAATCAGCTACACACCAGAGACGTTTTTATTAGGAATAATAAAAGGGAACCTTCATAAAGTAGACACTTACTTAACTATACATGTAATTACAGCAGCAAGAATACTGTTTTCCCAAGCTTGGGGAAAAAAAAGAAATTCCAAATGATGACACTATAATAAAGATTTTTCAATGCGCTAAACTGGATAGTTTATCACTAGAATTGAAAGACCAAGATAAATTAGAATATGATAGACAGAATATTATAAAGTATGGAACAAATTCTACATAAGGAGGGACATAAAATTGAAAGTAGAATTTAAAGTGAAATAGAAATGAGATATAAAAATAAGATCTATAATGGTATAAAGTATAAATGTATAGAATGTGTGTGTGTGTGTATGTGTGTGTGTGTGTGTGTGTGTAGAATAGAATACAGTAAAGTGGAGTAGAAAAGAATCCTTTATTGGCCAAGTGTGATTGGACCCACAAGGAATTTGTCTTGGTGCAAATTCTCTCAGTGTACATAAAAGAAAAGAGACATTCGTTAAGAGTCAAGAATCATCAGGTCCAACCCTTAATGATAGTCATAGGGTACAATAAACAATCAACATATACCAGGAAACAGTCAATATAAACTGTAAGGATACAAGCAACAAAGTTAGTCACACAGTCACAAGTGGGAGGGGTTGGGTGATAAGGAGTGATGAGAAGGTTAATAGTAAGAGTAGTGCAAACTTTATAAATAGTTGGAATTATTTGTTTAGCAGAGTGATGGTGTTTGGGCAAAAACTGTCGTTGTGTCTAATTGTTCTAGTGTGCAGTGCTCTATCGCGTCGTTTTGAGAGAAGGAGTTAAAACAGTTTATGTCCAGGATGTGATGTGTGTGTGTGTGTGTGTGTGTGTGTGTGTGTGTGTGTGTAGGTATATATGTCTATAAATGTTTGTAGTCCCTTATAAACTTTTATAATGTAAATGAAATGAAAGATTGAAATATATGTCAAAGAAAGTCCACCATGTTCAATATTTTTAATGTTTATTTTCAATAAAAATTATTTTTTTTAAAAAAAATTAGACATTTGGCAAATGATTCATAGTTATGATGGTCGCAGTAATCCCAGGTTCCTGTAAATCACCTTTTGAGACCACCTGACAAGCAAAGTCTTTGGGGAAGCTACATTCACTTAACAAACATGTTACTAATTTAACAATTGCAGTGATTCACTTCCCTGTGGGAGGAAAGGTCTTAAAATGGGGCAAAATTCACTTAACTGTCTCACTTAGCAACAGAAATTTGGGGCTCAGTTGTGGTCGTAAATCGAGGATTACCTGTATGGAAAATAGGGAAGAAAGAGTGAATCACCAGGACTGACTGATTTATATTTATTTTTAACACTTTACTCCATTCATAAGCAGTCATGAATAGTGAACATTCCAGCCACCAAAATCACTTCCTCTTCCTCTTCTTTTATTTACTTTATTTCAATATTTCTTGTTTTTGTTATTGGGGTTCTTCTTCTTCTCCTTCTCCTCCTCCTTCTCTTCTTCTTCTCCTCCTCCTCCTCCTCTTCTTTTATTTACTTTATTTCACTATTTCTTGTTGTTGTTGCTGATCCTCCTCCTCCTTCTTCTCTGTTAAGTTCTGAGCATGGGCGCTAAGAATGGAGACGAGCCAGTGAAATGGTGAACTTCAAAACTCTTTATTAACATGGTGTAACAGCTCAGCTCCATGGCTGAAATGGCTGCCTTTATATATGCAAGCTCTTACATATTTAACCAATGAAAACACAGGGAGCGCTAGCTCCGTTAACCAATAGGAGAGGCTCGTTAATAGCCAATCAGATTCTCCTGAACGGACCAATCCGATGTCGCTATTATCGGCCAATCAGAAGTGCAGGGCCAGAACCCTGCACTTTACTTCAAGCTCTCAATAATCTTTATTAACACATTTATTCATTCACAACACCCCTTCCCCCCGGGTGCAGTTTAAGGGGTGCAGTTACGTAGTCTTTGTGGTAGGCAGGTTGTTTTGTTTGTCTATTTGATTTCCGTTGTACTCCCGGTATTTGGCTACAGTCTTGGACGTTCTCTGGTGAAAAGGGTGCCTCTAATTCTGCATTCAAACTTTCGTTCTCGGCATCTCCTTGAGGCGAATTCACCCCCATTGTCAATCCTTCTACACGTGTTGCCTCTGCGCAGTCATCACTTCCGCTTAAGCTTTCTGCTGTTTCAAAATAATTTTCCTCGGTATCTCCTCCCCCCTCAGTTTGGAAGTCAGGGGACTCAGAGATCCCTGACTGTAGCCTTGAACACAGCTGATCAATATGGCGCTTCCATATTCTATCATCGCGACATTGCATGCGGTATGATCTGGGACCGGTTACTTGGATCACAGTTGCCTCGACCCACAACGGATCGCCCGAAAAGTTCCTAGCGAAAACCAAGTCACCTACCTGGAAGTTACGGCATCTTCCGCTGGATCCGTGTGGTTTCTCAGGTTCATACGATGGGTGCAGGCGGTCAAGGTGGGAGTGGAGCTTCCGCCCCATCAATAACTCGGCGGGAGTCTTGTTGGTGATGTTGTGCGAAGTGATATGCTGTAAAAGGAGTATCCTGTTAATCTTGTCTTCGATATCGCCATAGTCCATTTTATGTAAGGTTTTCTTGACGAATTGTACCATGCACTTGGCCCTTCCGTTGGCCGCAGGATGAGCCGGCGAAGTCAGCGCATGGCGAATACCGTGGTCTGCCAGCTACTATTCAAAAGACAGCGCGGTAAATTGGGGCCCATTGTCAGATACCAGAACGTCTGGTAATCCGTGTGTTGTAAATAGTCTGTCTAGTTTCTTGATGACCGCTTCGGTTGTTGTATTTCTCATCTCATGGATTTCAAGCCAGTTCGAGTAGGCATCCACCATTAATAAGAATGTGTGGCCTTTGGTAGGTCCCGCAAAGTCCAGATGAATACGGGACCAAGGTCCCCTCAGTGTTTCCCATTCAGTCGGGGTTGCTTTCGGTGGAGCGTTGCTAACTTCCTGGCATTTGTGACAAGCTTTTACCCAAGTCTCGATCTGCTTGTCGATGCCCGGCCATCACGCATAGCTACGTGCGAGGGCTTTCATGCACATGATGCTGGGGTGGCCATCGTGCAAGGTTCTTAGTATCGCTTGTCGTAACTGCTCTGGGACAACGACTTTATCACCCCAGATAATGCAGCCCTTCTGGGAAAACAGTTCCGTTTGTCGATTCTTGAATGGGGCGTAGTCGTCAGGTATCTGGTCCAATGGCCATCCGCGCTCAACCCAGCTGAGGACTTGTGCTAAAATGGGGTCACGTTTCGTTTCCATCGTGATATCTCGGGCTGTTAGTGGCGGTGTTCGAAGTGTCTTGATCTGCAGAGTTGTAACTATCGGAGCGGGGTTATCAATGATCTCTGGAAGCGGTGCGCGGCTCAATGCATCGGCGTGGGGAGTGGCCTTCCCCGGGCAGTGTTGTAACTTATAATTATATGCCGCCAAGAATTCTGACCAGCGAGTCATTCTGGGGAATAATATGTAAGGGGTTGGCCTATCTCCCGCTATTATTCCCAGCAAAGGTTTGTGATCAGTCACTATAGTAAAGGCTCGGCCATACACATACTCATGAAATCTCTTAACAGCAGACATGATAGCAAGAGCTTCTTTTTCAATTTGACTGTAATTGCGTTCTGCTTTTGAAAGCGTCTTTGAGAAATAGGCAACAGGGGCTTCACTACCGTTTGGCAAAACGTGGCTCAAAATGGCGCCCACTCTGAATGGTGATGCATCACACGTGACTGTTAAAGGCAAAGTCTCGTTATACTGCATCAGCACAGCATCAGAAGTCAATAATTTTTTCACATTTCGAAACACCTGCTCCTCTTTGTGTCCCCGTACCCAGGTTGCTTTTTTGTCCAACAAACGATGTAGGGGTTCGGCTACGGTTGCTTTGTGAGGTAGGAAAATGTTATAAAAATTGATAAGGCCTAGAAACGCCTGGAGGTCGGCCTTATTTCGGGGTTTTGGGGCGTTAATGAATTGCCTTAAGTTTGCTATCGGTGGGGTGAATGCCATGACTATCAATTAAATATCCTAAAAATTCTACACGATTCGTACATAGTTGACACTTGTTTTTCTTAACTTTGAGACCTGCGTATTTGAATTTCTGGAGAACCAACCTCAGGCGATCCCTTAGAATTTTCCGAGTCGGGGCAGCGATTAACACATCATCAAAATATGGGACAACGCCTTTTATCCCCTGTAATAGTCTTTCCATCAAACTTTGAAAGATTCCCGGGGCTACGCTTACTCCGAATTGGAGCCAGTTACATTTAAACGCACCTCGGTGAGTAACGATTGTTTGGGCCTCTGCCGTTTTTTTGTCTACAGGCAATTGTTGGTATGCCTGGGCTAAGTCTAGTTTAGCGAAGACTTTTCCGCCCCCTAGGGAATGGAGTAGGTGTTGCACCACCGGTACTGGACAAGTGTTTTGTTGAAGGGCATGGTTCAGGGTGGCTCAGTAGTCCCCACAAATTCTTATCGATCCATCCGGCTTGATGGGTGTCACGATTGGGGTTTCCCAGGGAGAGTGATCAGTTTGTTCTAACACACCCAGGGCTATTAATTTATCAAGCTGCTCGTTGATCTTTGGTTTAAGGGCAAATGGAACTCAACGAGGCTTAAGGCGGATGGGAGCTATTTCGGGATTGAGGTTAAATGATATCGGGGTCCCCTTGTAATCGCCTAGTTTATCTGCAAAGAAGTCCTGGAACTCTTGGACGAGGTCCTCTTCCCAGTCGCTGCAGCAAATTCTGTGAATGCCGGCTACTTCAATTCCATGTGGAGCGAACCATTGGAGGCCTAACAGACTAGGCCGATCCTTGTCGATTACAGTCAGGGGTAGGAATGCTGTACGGTTCTTAAACAATACCTGGACTCGGCTGGATCCAATTACTGGAATTCAATTTCCCTGATAGTCTTTGAGTATGAGTCTTTGGAATCTGAGGTCTTGCTGCTGGACTGTAGGGATGAGCTGCTTGAGGGTCTTCCAGGAAACCATCGAGAGGGATGATCCTGAATCGACTTCCATCATGCAGGGCTGGTTCTCGATGGCCACTTTCACTCGGATCTTCTTGGCATCAAGAGATAACGCGTGACCGATCGTGATAGTTTGGTGAGCCTCCTCTCGTTTCGTTGAGTGGTTTAGGGGTTTGTTTCTGTAGGAGTGGTTGTTCCATTGGTGGTTCACGGGTTCTCGCTTTGCAGGACGGCTTCCTGTCGGTTGGTGATAGTTAGACCCTCTTGAGGGCTGGCTGGGTCCTAGCTTGCTTCTACAGACCCGTCCGATATGGCCTCTTTTCCCGCACACATGGCAGAGCGCATCGAGGAATTTGCATTCTGATCAGGGCTGGCTTGCCCCACAACCAGCGCATTGGTGCTGAGATCTCTGGCATTGGTCTCGTTCGGACCGAAGTTGGTGGACCTCTTCTTCGTCGCTGTCTGAAGACGAATTGAGGTCCTCGTGGTGGGCCGTTAGTAGCTGCCCTTCTGACTGAGGTGAAATTTCGCAGGCCAGTTGTCGAAGCGGGGCGTGGGTGCGGCCCATTCGGGCAGCCGACTTCCTGGTTGTTTCTGCTGCATTAGCTTCAGTAATGGCATCTGCAAGGCTGATGTCGCCTTTCGCCATCAGCTTGCTTTGGACGTGTAGTGCATCTAGTCCCAGAACTATTCTGTCTCTCAGGGCCTCTTCGAGGTCGGCAAACCCTCATAGGCCTCCCAGATTCCAGAGATCCACTATGAAATCAGCAACACTTTCTCCCTTCTGCTAGCTTCTCTGGTAAAATTCATGCCTTCTAACGAGCATTGGCACGATCGGTGCATAGTGGGCCCTCAGTAGGGGTTCGAGGACGTCCCAGTCCATAGACTTTACTTCTGCCAGTTTTGCTAGTGCCTTGGCCATCTTGAATACGGTCAGCCCGCAATGAGTTAGGAATACCGCTCATTTATTCCCGGTAGTGGCATCCTTCAAATTGTTGGTCTCCAGAAACATCTGGAAGCAATCCATATATGAGTCCCAGTCTTCTTGCGCTGGATCAAATGGAGCGGGTGGTATGAAGCTGCCGGACATGGTTCCGCTGTTGGTGCGTTTCAGCCACATGCTCAGTTATCGTTCTTCGTCGTTCAGTCAGCTCTGACATCTCCACATCCCATCCTCATCACCAGTGTTAAGTTCTGAGCATGGGCGCTAAGAATGGAGATGAGCCAGTGAAACGGTGAACTTCAAAACTCTTTATTAACATGGTGTAACAGCTCAGCTCCATGGCTGAAACGGCTCTCTTTATATAGGCAAGCTCTTACGTATTTAACCAATGAAAACACAGGGAACGTTAGCTCCGTTAACCAATAGGAGAGGCTTGTTAATAGCCAATCAGATTCTCCTGAATGGACCAATCCGATGTCGCTATTATCAGCCAATCAGAAGTACAGGACCAGAACCCTGCACTTTACTTCAAGCTCTCAATAATCTTTATTAACACATTTATTCATTCACAACATTCTCTTCTTGTTGTTTTGTTCTTCTTCTTCTTCTCCTCCTTCTCCTCCTGTTCTTCCAATTTTATTTACTTTATTTTCCTCCTCCTCCTCCTCCTCCTCCCCTCCTCCTCCTCCTCCTCCTTCTCTATTCCCACTCCCTTCTAGCCTCCTGGATCCTAGGATGAGGAAGGAGTGTTGGATAATGTTCACCATCTTGAGTTATTTATGAAAATAATAAAGGTGGAATACGAGCAAACAAAATAGATTCCTCCAAGCTCAGTATATCTGGAATTTATGGAAATGTAACACAATATAAACCCCTCCACACAAAGCAGGGCAAACTTGCTTTCTGACTTATTACTATGAAACATTTCTAAAAACATTGATCCTTCCTTGAAAAGAAGAAAATAAAAAGTGCAGAGAATAAAATCCCACCCTCTTGTTTTTAACTCCATGCCTGATTCCAAATGCGGGCAGCAAAAAACAAAAACAAAACCCAAATTACATAGGGGAAAAAATACTCCAATTAATTCAAGCACAATCAGTATAATTGCCCTGTGCAGCACAATCGTTGTTCAATGTATTAAGCTTATTCCAAACCTGATACAAAGCACTTTAAAAACACATACACACATACATACACAGCCAGAATAGCTTAATAAACATTGATTGCACTCATTGACTGCTGCAAATTGTATTAAATATTAATAGCATTTTGTATTTTTTATGTGCCTCATGAAAGTTTTATATTTTTGCCCTGCAGCTGTAATAGGAGCCTGGAAATGTGAATGTGGGTGACTCTGTTAACACATCCAAGTGTGTAACCATAAATAAAATCAAACTCATTTAAGGCTTCACAATCAAATGCACACAAGTTTGTACATCCATTCACAACCTCACCACAAACACCCTTTATGTATAACTCCTCCAAGGAGAAGTTAATTCCCAGAGAGGAGGAGGTAGGGGCAGAGAGGGAGAATGAGAACAAGCATAGATAATGAATGAAACGCAAATTTACCATCAAACATTATTCATTCAGAAGCCAGGCTCCAAAAACACAAAAAAGACTCATTGCGATTCATCCAAACAGAGTTTTTGTATTCCTCACCTATAGACAGAATCTTGCCAAACCAAAGAAGCCTCTTACCTACATCAAATATATACTCGGGGAAGTATTAGGGAGGAATTGCCTTCCCCCTCTTTCTCTCGCACAAACGATGTTACTGAACTGACTTGTCTCTTGCTCCTCTGGAATGAAGCCCTTCCCTCCTGGGAATCCAGACTACACTCCATCGCAGTGAACCTAAAAGAAAACTCTTGATAAGCAAATCATAAAAATGCTTGCATTATTTGTTGTAAGGGGATGCAAAAGTCAGTCACACTACTACGGTGAATACCCAGTATGGGTTGGGCAAGAAGGAACATTCCACTTTCACAAAGTAGCTTTTAAGATTTTTCTACCGCCTGAAAGGTTTTTCAAAAAGCAATTGGACTTCCTTTGTTTCTCCTTCAAGACATTTTGCTTCAGTTGAACTGAACTGAACTGAAGAAGCTTCTTGGATGAGAAGCGAAATATCTTCAAGGAAAAACAAGGAAAACCCAGTTGCCTTTTGAAAAAGCACCCTTGGAGCAACCATGACCTGAATGACTGCGAATCTCCATAGACCAGAGGTGGGATTCAGCAGGTCCTAACCAGTTCTGGAGAAGCGGTAGCAGAAATTTTGAGTCATTTGGAGAACTGGTAGTGGGATTTTTGAGTAGCTGGGAGAACTGCAAATACCACCTCTGACTGGCCCCGCCCCCATCTATTCTCTGCCTCCTGAGTCCCAGCTGATTGGCTGGGTCTTTGGTTGCCCTGCACAGGAGAATGGAACTGGAAAGCAGGTTAGTGGTGTGAGGAGGGAATTGGGATTTTGCAGTATCCTTCCCCTGCCATGCCTACCAAGCCACACCCACCAAGCCACACCCACCAAGCCACATCATGCCCACCAAGCCACGCCTACAGAACCGGTAGTAAAAAAATTGAATCCCACCACTGCCATAGACATCTGCACTGTCTGTCTATCTGTCTGCCTCTCTGTCTGTCTCTCTCTCTCTCTCTGTGTCTCTCTATCACTGTCTCTCTCTTTCTGTATGTCTCTGTCTCTCACTCTCGCTCTCTGTCTCTCATTTCCCTCTCCCTCCGCAGTATCTGTTTATTATTTGTTCCTGCTAAATGCTTATGACTCTTGTATTCAGACAGCAGGCAAGCATGCATTTATACCAGATAGCCACACTGTTATGAACTAATAAAATGCTTAAATAAAGTTTATCAAAACCTTTAGAAAAGAGCAGGGTTCTAGCCCTGCACTTCTGATTGCCCGATAATAGCGATATCAGATTGGTCCATTCAGGAGAATCTGATTGACTGTTAACGGGCCTCTCTCATTGGTTAAGGGGGTTAACGCTCCACATTTCTTATTGGTTACTAGATCAGCAGCTTGCCTATAAAAGGGCTGCTGCTGCCCTAGGGTTTTGCTCTGTTCCACAATGAATAATAAAGAGTTGAAGTTCACTGTTCACCGTCTCGTCTCCGTTCCTTGCGCCCATGCGCAGAAGCTAACACTGGTGACGAGGATGGGATACGGAGACATCAGAACTGACTGAACACTACAGAGCACTAAACAGAGCATGTAGCTGAAGGCACATCAACGGCGGAAACCATGTCCGGCAGCACCATACCACCCGCTCCATTCGACCCGGCACAAGAAGACTGGGACTCATATATGGACTGATTCCAGATGTTTCTGGAGACCAACAACTTGAAGGATGCCACTACTGGGAAAAAGTGAGCGGTATTCCTGACTCACTGCGGTCCTACCATTTTTAAGATGGCTAAGGCACTGGTGAAACCAGCTGAGGTGAAATTCATGGACTGGGACGTCCTCGAGCCCCTCCTACGGGCCCACTATGCACCTACTGTACCAACACTTGTCCGAAGACATGCATTTTACCAGAGAGACCAGCCGAAAGGAGAGAGCGTTGCAGATTTCATCGCGGATCTCCGGAACCTGGGAGGCCTCTGTGGGTTTGCCGACCTCGAAGAAGCCCTGAGAGACCGAATAGTTCTGGGATTAGACACACCATTCGTGCAGAGTAAGCTGATGGCGAAAGGCGACATCAGCCTTACAGATGCCATCGCTGACGCTACTGCCACAGAAGCAACCAGGAAGTCGGCTGTCCGAATGTGCCACACCAACGCCCCGCTCCGCCAACTCGCTGGTGAAACCTCACCTCGCCTTGAGGAACATGCAATGGCAACCCACCACGAGGACCTCAAATCGTCA
The DNA here is from genome assembly GCA_033807585.1 of Hydrophis major. Classification (NCBI taxonomy): domain Eukaryota; kingdom Metazoa; phylum Chordata; class Lepidosauria; order Squamata; family Elapidae; genus Hydrophis; species Hydrophis major. Next base: position 207,215,491 of record CM066331.1, on the reverse strand, counting down.
TCAGAAAGTGATGAGGAAGAGGTCAACCGGCTCCAGTCTGAACGAGACCAATGCCACCAGCATAACCAGAGATTGCAGTATCAATGCGCTGGTTGTGGGGCAAACCACCCACAATCAGACTGCAAATTCCTCGACGCACTCTGCCATGTTTGTGGGAAGAGAGGCCACATTGGAAAGGTCTGTAGAAGCAAGCAAGGATCCAGCCCATTTCAAAGGGGGACCAACTACCGCCAAACCACAGGAAGTCGTCCTGTGACTCGGGGACATTTGAACCACCAATGGAAAAACCACTCCTACAGAAACAAACCACTTGCCCATTCAACGAAACGAGAAGAGGCACACCAAACCATTACAATTGGTCACGCCTCATCATTAGACGTAAAGAAGATCCGAGTGAAGGTCGCCATCGAAAACCAGCCCTGCGTGATGGAAGTCGATTCAGGATCGTCCCTCTCGATGGTTTCCTGGAAGACCCTTAAACAATTAATCCCTGCTGTCCGGCAGCAAGACCTCAGATTCCAAAGAATCATACTCAAGGACTATCAGGGAAACCGAATTCCAGTCGTTGGATCCAGCCTAGTCCGGGTCTCATTCATCTGCATCTTTACCATTGACCGTAGTCAACCGTGATCGGCCTAGCTTGTTAGACCTTCAATGGTTCGCTCCACTTGGGATTGAGGTAGCCGGCATTCACCGAACCAGCAGCGATGACTGGGAGGAGGCCCTCGTCCAAGAATTCCAGGACGTCTTTGTAGACAAATTAGGCGAGTACAAGGGGACCCCAATATCATTTAATCTTAATCCTGAAGTAGCCCCCATCCACCTTAAGCCTCATCGAGTACCGTTTGCCCTTAAACCAAAGATTGATGAGCAGCTCGATAAATTAATAGCCCAGGGTGTTTTAGAACCAACCAACCACGCTCATTGGGAAACCCCAATCGTAACACCCATCAAACCGGATGGATTGTTAAGGATTTGTGGGGACTACTGTGCCACACTGAAGCACGCCCTTCAACAGAACGCTTACCCGATGCCGGTGGTACAACACCTCCTCCATTCCCTGGGGGGCAGAAAAGTCTTCGCTAAATTGGATTTAGCACAGGCGTACCAACAACTGCCTGTAGATAAAAAAACAGCAGAGGCACAAACGATCGTTATGCACCGAGGTGCTTTTAAGTGCAACCGACTCCAATTCGGAGTGAGCGTAGCCCCAGGGATTTTTCAGAGTCTGATGGAGAGACTATTACAGGGAATAAAAGGGATTGTACCCTACTTTGATGACATTTTAATCGCTGCCCCGAATAGAGAAATACTAAAGGAGCGTCTTAGACTGGTTCTCCAGAAATTTAAAGACTCTGGCCTTAAAGTTAAAAAAAAAAAATGTCAACTGTGTACAGATAAAGTAGAGTTCCTGGAGTACTTAATCGATAAACAAGGCATTCACCCCACCAATAGCAAATTAAGGGCAATCAAGAATGCCCCAAGACCAAGAACTAAGACCAATCTCCAAGCTTTCCTGGGGCTTATTAATTTTTACAACATCTTCCTGCCCCACAAAGCGACCGTAGCTGAGCCCCTACATCGGCTTCTAGACAAAAAAGCAACCTGGGTCTGGGGGCACCGAGAGGAGCACGCGTTCCGACAAGTGAAAAACCTATTAACTTCAGATGCTGTTTTAATGCAGTATAACGAGACTTTGCCTTTAACAATCACATGTGATGCATCACCATTTGGAGTAGGAGCCATTTTGAGCCATGTGTTACCAAAAGGTAGTGAAGGCCCTATTGCCTACTTTTCAAGGACTTTATCAAAGGCTGAACATAACTATAGTCAAATCGACAAAGAGGCTCTTGCTGTTGTATCTGCTGTGAAACGGTTTCACAAATATGTATATGGACGAGTTTTTACTATTGTTACCGACCACAAACCTTTGCTGGGGATTATAGCAGGAGACAAGCCAACCCCCTATATATTATCACCTAGAATGACTCGCTGGTCAGAGTTTTTGGCTGCATACAATTATAAACTGCAACACCGCCCGAGGAAAGCCATTCCCCACGCTGACACATTGAGTTGTGCACCACTTCCGGAAACCGTCGACGACCCAGCTCCAACCGTTACAACGCTCCAGATTGAAATTCTACATTCACCGCCGCTAACAGCTAGAGATATCACAATCAAAACAAAACGTGATCCTATCTTAACGCGACTTCTTAGCTGGGTCGAACGAGGATGGCCAGTAGATCCAACCCCTGACGACTTCATCCCCTTCAAGAGTCAGCAAACAGAACTTTTTTCGCAAAAGGGCTGCATTCTATGGGGGGATAGAGTCGTCGTCCCAGAGCGGTTACAACGAGCGGTATTAAAGACACTGCATGAGGGCCACCCCGGCATCATGCGTATTAAAGCACTCGCACGAAGCTACGCGTGGTGGCCGGGCATCAACAAACAGATCAAAACCTGGGTAAAGACTTGTTATAAGTGCCAGGAAGTTAGCAATGCCCCACCGAAAGCAACTCCGACAGAATGGGAAACACCCCGGGGACCATGGTCCCGCATTCATATTGACTTTGTGGGACTTACTAAGGGACACACGTTTCTCCTAACAGTGGATGCCTATTCAAACTGGCTTGAGATCCATGAAGTGAAAAGTACCACAACCGAGTCCGTCATCCGGAAGTTGAACAGATTATTCACGACACATGGACTGCCAGACATTCTGGTATCCAACAACAGCCCCCAGTTTACCGCGCTCCCTTTTGAACAATATCTGGTGGACCGTGGTATTCGCCATGCGCTAACTTCGCCGGCACACCCTGTGGCTAACGGAAGAGCCGAGCGCATGGTACAGTTTGTTAAAAAAAACCCTCTACAAAATGGACTATGGAGATATTGAAGATAAGATAAACAGAATAATCCTTCTTCAACACATCACTCTGCACAGCGTCACCAACAAGACTCCAGCTGAATTATTAATGGGACGCAAACTCCGCTCCCACCTTGACCGGCTACACCCATCTTACGAGCCAGAGAAACCCTGTGGATCTAGCGGGAAATGCCGCGAGTTCAAGGTAGGTGACTTAGTTTTCACCAGAAACCTTTCTGGCGAACCGTTGTGGGTTGAGGCAACTGTAATTCAAGCCACCGGACCCAGGTCATACCTGTGACGGAAAAATATGGAAACGCCATATAGATCAGTTTCGCTCAAGGCTACAACCTGGTTTCCAGGACTCCGGTAACTCCCAAACTGAGGGGGGAGGGGATGCCGAAGAAACCGAATTCGAGATGGCGGAAAGTACGAACGAAAGAAGTCAGCAATCGGGCGTAACATATGAAGAAGAATCAGAGACGGGGGTGACCTCGCCACAAAGGAACAACCCAACAGAGGCAAGCCCGCAAGGGCCAGAGGACAACAACGAGAACATTAGTGGCACCGAGTCTTCCAATGAGGAACCACCAGCACCCGACTTGCCAGAAAACGTCCCGCCAAAATAAGGTTACAGACAAGAACCGGTGGAACAGCGTAAATCCAATAGACAATTAAAACAACCTTCCTACCTCAGAGATTACGTCACCGCACCCCCTAAATGGAACCCGGGGGGAAGGGGTGTTATGAACTCATAAAATGCTTAAATAAAGTTTATCAAAATCTTTAGAAAAGAACAGGGTTCTAGCCCTGCACTTCTGATTGCCCGATAATAGCGATATCGGATTGGTCCATTCAGGAGAATCTGATTGGCTGTTAATGGGCCTTTCTCATTGCTCAAGGGGGTTAACGCTCCATGTTTCTTATTTGTTTCTAGATCAGCAGCTTGCCTATAAAAGGGCTGCTGCTGTCCTAGGGTTTTGCTCTGTTCCACAATGAATAATAAAGAGTTGAAGTTCACTGTTCACCATCTCGTCTCCGTTCCTTGCACCCATGTGCAGAACTGAACACACAAGCCCATCAGAGCAGGCTGTTTCACGTGTCTATGAAATGAAATGAAATAACCTGTCAATCTTAGGAGAAAATTCTGCTAAGCATACCAACCAATTCTAGTTTGCTGTAAGGTGACGTCAACAGAATCTTGCAAGTCTCAAAGTAAATCTCTTCCCCGCCTCCTCCCCTCACTTTCATAATCCCCAAACCTGCAGGCTAAATGTCTGTCTAATGACCTAAACTGTGTACTAAATGCTGGCTCACTTGAACTTTATCTGACTATTCCCCTGCCTGTGGCTGCTCCTTCTGTCCCAAGATCATTTCCCCACCACACTGCACTACCAAACTTGCCTTCCCCATAAAACATCTTAAAAGTCAAAAAGCATCTAGGGATTATGTAGTCCAAAGCCCTTGCTCAACGCGGTACCCATTATAGCATCTCTTGACAGTAGACCAGGCAGTCTCTGTTTGAAGCCCATCAATGAAGGAGAGACCTCACCGCTTGATGCGGCCACCTCTCACCTGTTCATACAGTCAGGAAGTTCTTCCTTACCTCTAGCCTAAACATCTTTCCCTCTGTCTACATAGTTTTAATGCACCAGCTCTGGTTAACCATGATGCCGAACCTCTGGCACATGTGCCAGAGGTAGCACATACAGCCCCCTCAGTAGGCAGGCACACCATCACCAGCTGTTCTTCTGGTTTCTGGCATGTTGGCCAGCTGGCCTTTGCGGGTGCCAGAGCACTAGAAAATGGCCTGACAAATGGCCTGAAAATAGGCAGTTTCTCAGGCTGTTTTGGGGACCGTATTCAGGCCAAAAACAGCCTGGAAAACAGCCTGAAAACAGCCCCAAAATGCCCCCCAAACAGGCATGTGTGGTGGCCAGCTGGTCTTCGCAGGTGCCGGAGTGCCAGAAAACAGCCTGAAAACAGGCAGTTTCTCAGGCCTTTTTTCGGGCTGATTTTTCATGCTATTTCAGGCCAAAAACAGTCTGAAAAGCAGCCTGAAAACAGCCCCCCAAATGGCCAAAAATAGGCATGTGTGCTGGCCAGATGGTCTTCGCAGGTGCCAGAGTGCCAAAAAATGGCTTGAAAAACAGCCTGAAACAGGCTGTTTCTCAGGTCAGTTTTTTTGGCCGTTTTCAGTGTTCTGCACATTCATTTACATTCTTGAAACCCCGTGTTTTGATCGGCCAAAGCACGGGGTAATCTGATTGGTCTAGCGAGCCACGCTGATTGGCCCGTTGAGAATCTCCCGCGATTGGTGGAAACGAATCGCGGGAGATTCAAAGCGGTGCCATTGGCCGCGGCCGTCGCAGCTTGAGAATAAAAAGCCGCTGTTTTTCCCTCGGAGCCAGACTGGTTCCGGGGACCAATAAAAGAGCTGAACTAAGTCACTGACTCCGCGTCTCCTTGCCGCGATGGACACAACATTCAGGCCAAAAACAGCCCGAAAAACAGCCTGAATTTGGCCCCCACAATGCCCCAAAACCAAGCATGCATGCACCGGCCAGCTGGTCTTTGGTTTTCTGGCATGCATATACGTTCCGTTTTGGGCATTCATTGCCTAAAAGTTTCACCATCACTGTCCTATAAGAAGTGATAGTAGCAGCCACCAACTTTAAACATAAATTTTACTTTAAACTTTACTTTAAACTTTAAACATAAATTTGGCAAGCAGGTCTCAGTTTTTTCCAACGTGGGGACCAATGCTAAAAGCTTCCAAGGATCACCAGGTAAGCCATGGGTTCAGTGTCTATGGAGATTCTCAGTCTTCCAGGTCATGGTTGTCCCAAAGGTGCTTTTTTTTCAAGAGGTGACTGGACTTCCTAGTTTTTCCTTTGAAGGCGTTTCACTTCTCCTCCAAGGAGCTTCTTCAGCTCTGTGTGATTTCAGCTGTTGCAAGTATGTGTTCAAAACCTCAGTGGTCAAATTCATGTGTCTTATTCTTTCCGAGAGAAGTTGGGGGCTGTGCTTTCTGCAGGATGTTTTCTGTCCCTGTGTCCCTTCATTTTTGAACACAGGCTGTGGGGGGATGATGAGTCTTGTGTTACCTACATCTCAAACTGAAGCACGCATGGGTCCTGTAGCCTGCATTTTTTTTTTCTAGAAATCCGTTCATGCTCCCGCATCATTTGAAGAGTGTTCATCTCAAAGGGCATTGCTAAATGACTTTGCTTGTCAGAAGGTCGCAAAAGTCCGTGTTGTAAGTCAAGGACTATATCTCCCACTCTCAGTTCTGTAATGACCCGGGGTGTGGCACAAAGGCAACACAGTCAGATAATCAGCAGGAGTTCCTTTATTAGCTCCAACTTGGCCCCCAATGTCCTGGTTACCTTCTGGCTGGAGAAAAACTCTCCTAGGAGTTGCAGAGAATCAAGTCCAAAACGTGGTCAACAAAAACTGTAACTATAGGTCCAATCAAGGCAAAATGAGGTAATTATTCTGGCAGGGCAGGAGCAAGAATCCCAGATGTGAAGGCACAGCAATGACTCAAGACATTTGGGAAGATGCCAGGAACACAGATAAGCAAAGTCAACCCAAGATAAACTCACATTTGCTCCCAGCAGCTGCTGCTGCTGCATTCAGCATGCATTTCTTTTATACTCTCTTCCCAGCTGTGGCCAGTGAAGGAAATCAGGGCCCTTTCCTCCCCCTTAAGCCACGCAACCCACATTGCTCTCTTCTCTGTTCCTCCCTGTGTGCCCTAGGATGAAGAGAGGATGGGCCTAGGTCTTCTTCTGAACTCCCCCTCCTTTGTTCTACCACTCCCCTGCTCTGCCCAGCTGGACTTTGCCCATCTCCAGTTTCCTCTACAGCCAACGGAGCCACAGTCCCAGTCCCTGTCAGCTGTTCATCTTCTTCCTCGGATTCAGACTCTGACGGGCATGACAAGTTCTTTCTCTCTCTGTCTCTCTTGAAGCCTGCTCTGTTGTTCATCTCTCCATCACCTGCTCCATGGACAGGTATCTTCCTCTGAGGTTGTTTCTCTCTTCCAGTCCCTATGTTCTTCCCTCTTTCTCCTTTGTCCCAATGTCCCACTTCTATTCTCTCTCCAAACTTGGTACCATAATTATATCATTCACAATTAAATATTCTGTAACCTTCATCCTTACTCGACCCACATTTTGAATCCTCAAATGACTCAGCCTTGCTTTCCATTTGAGTTTCCGTCCTGGGGTTTTGTTTTGTTTTTTTAAATGGCATCACAGATTGTCCTCGACTTACGACCACAGTTGAGCCCAAAGTTTATGTTGCTTGGTGAGAAATTTGTTAAGGGAGTTTTGTCCCATTTTACGATTTTTCCTGCCACAGTTGTTAAATGAATCACAGCAGTTGTTAAGTGAGTAACCTGGTTGTTAAGTGAATCTGGCTTCCCCATCATCTTTGCTTGTCAGAAGGTCGCAAAAGTGGATCACACATGACCCCCTGGGACATTGCAACCATCATAAATATGAAGCAGTGATCAAGCGGCTGAATGTTAATCAGGTGACTGTGGGGATAATATAAAGGTCATAACTGTGAAAAATGGTCATAAGGCACATTTTTCAGGGCTGTGGTAACTTCGAATGGTCACTAAACAGACTGTTGTAAGTCAAGGACTACCTGTATTGAAACAGAACAAGCCCACTGTTAATAGATCAACACTCTTCTCTTTTTATTTTAGACATATGGAACTCAAGTTATCCAGAACAAGCTGTTCCTTGCACAGATTTTAAATTCCCATCAATTATCTAATTCAATTAAGCCCCGAAGAGTTTTTAAAAAATAATAAAATAAAATAAAACAAAGGCACTCTATTATTATTTTCTATACATGATTTCACTGCTTGGTTCTAAAATAAATGAAAAAGTACAGCTGTTCAGTTTCAGTTCATTTATCAATTTATGCCGTATTATACAGTTTTTATGTGTAATCGTATTTGCAGAAAATTTTTATAGCCTGGTTTTTTGTGTTTTTTTCTTCTTTTATTCCCCCTGCCAGTTCCATCTATGTTCTGGAAGCAGACGGGAGGGGGAAAAATGATTTTAAAAAGTGTCAATCTTCCTTTTTCCAAGCAAGCTGAAGAATGTACCATAAATATCATCATTTATTAGTTTACCTTTCCAGAGTCGATCTCCAAAACGTAACAATGGGAGCCAGCGGTCTTCCCCAATGATCACTGTTTATTGCATTATGGATTGGCAATGACAATTGTGTGTTTCTTAGAAGGCTTGCAAAAAAAGAAATCCCAAGCAGATATTTAGTGCTTTGAAGAGAAATAAACCACGTGTTTTAAACGCAAGGAATTAACAGCCGTCCTGCAGAACTGCTGTTGCCTTAAAAGCAGTGGTGGCCTTCAAAAATGTTGGCAAGTTTTTCTCTGCCCGGTTGCTGGGTGGGCGTGGCCAAGTCAGCCTCCTGTACCATGGTGGGAGGGGCATTTTCACCCTCCGTAGGCTCCAGAGGCTTTCCTCAAGCCTCCAGGAAGGGGAAAATGCCCTCCCCGGGCTCCGGAGGCTCTGTGGAGACTGGAAACAACCCATTTCTGCCCTTCCGGAGCCTCCAATTTTTTGCCTTCTCCAAGTGTCCACACAAGCCCTGCACTTAGCTGGGATCCAAAACGGACCACGTGGAGACACCTGGGAGGGGAGGGGTGGGCGGGACCAGCCAGTCATTGCAACTACTGGTTCGGCGAACCAGATGTGAAATTTACATTCGGTACGAACCGGTAGCAGCTCATCCCTGCTTAAAAACACAGGTAGTTCTTGACTTACAACAATGACCATTCAAAGTTACAATGGCACTGACAAAAGTGTCTATAGTTGTTTTTCACACTTATGAGCTTTGCAGCATCCCCACTGTCATGTGATCAAATTCAGCTGAATGGCAACTGAATGGCAATTCATATCTATGATGGTTGCCCCGTTCCGGGGTCACATGATCCCCTTTTGCGACCTTCTGACAAGCCAGATTCACTTAATAACTGGGTTACTAACTTATCGACTGTACAACGATTGACTTAACCATGGCAAGAAAGGTGGTAAAATGGGAGAGAACAGATGCCTCGTTTAACGACAGATATATTGGGCCCAATTGTAGTCATAAGCGACGGACTACTTCTTCAATTGAAATGATGCTTCCCCAATTCATTGGGGCTAGGGATCATGTGGAGAGCATGTAGTGGGCACATTCACAAAATGGTTGTCACTCTTGGTTTTTCCATCAGGCAGAATTGTAGCAAAGCTCCCGGGGGTTGGACTTTTCTGGAGACCAAAGATATGCAAATAAATATGATGCTAAAATAAATATGATGCTTTTATGGCAGGTCTCCTTCAGAGTATAGGTGGTCCTTGACTTACAGCCATTCATTTAGTATACTGTTCGAAGTTACGACAGCACTGAAAAAAGTGGCTTTTGACCAGTTTTTCCACACTTATGACCATTGTAGCATCCCCATGGTCACAATTCAGATGCTTGGCAACTGACTCACATTTATGATGGTCATAGACTAGGGGTCATGTGATTCCCCTTTTACAACCTTCTGACTAGCAAAGCCACTGAGGAAGCCAGATTCACTGAACAAGCCTGCTACTAAACAACTGTAGTGCTTCCCTTAACAACCATGGCAAGAAAAGTCATAAAATGGGGAGAAACTCACCCAACAAGTGTCTTGCTTAGCAATGGAAATTTGGGGCTCAATTGTGATCCTAAGTCAAGGATTACCTGTCATTTTTTTTCTTTCTCTTATGTTTTTTTAAAGACAGGTGTTGAATTTGTTGGGTGGGTACACTCAGGGGTGGGCTGCTGGGGGAGCTTAAATTGAAACATTTAAGGGGGAGAAATTGTAAACATTGGACAAAATAGTTGCAGGAATCCCAGATCTTTTGAGATTGTGACCCTATCGATGATGGACATTGTTGAGGTAATTCCCCGTTAGGAGAATGAGCGCACACAGGGAGACGTAGTGAGAGTGGTGAAAAATAACACACAAACAGCACATAGATACACTGTATAGTAAAATGTAGGTTTTTACTTTCAGTAAACGGTTAAGCAAAGTTCAACAAACAGTCCAAGTCATACACGGTTAAGGCAGTCAGTTTTCAATCCAAGGATAAATCAAAATATCAAAGTCCAGTATCAAAAACAGTTCCGTAACATCAATCCAAGACTAACGATGATCACCAACAGTCAATAGGGAAATGCAGGAACAGCAACACTCTCCAGAACAACAGAATAGAACAACCCAGGTTTCTGGCTCCATCTTATGGCCATTTGAGGAACCACATCCAATTACAATTTTAGCATTCCCTTAAAGAGATAGTAGTAAAATGTCTATCCTGGTTTATATATTTTCCAACCCAACTGTGAGGTGACTTACATTCCTAACAGGCATATCAAGGTTGGTGCAAATGCTGAAGCAGTTTCCTCGGTTTTGCACACAATTTTGGGGAGAGAATTTTTCCAAAGTTCATGAGTTTGGGAACAATTTGAAGAAGAGAAATGCCCAAGCTGTTGTACAGGAGATCATCGGATGATACCTTCAACATTTGCTGAGGTTCCACACCCATTTGCACTATTCAGGTGACCCCCGAGGGCATAGATAAACCTCAAAGACTTCCAGAGAGAGTGCTAATGACCAAATTTCTGCAAAAAAATATAATCCTTCCACCACCCCCACTCATCCTATCAGAACCTCTTCTTCCACCATCCAGTCTCAACTGTCAGTACTTATCTTTCCATCCTCTGCCCTCATCAGAACTGATGAAGCTCCATGCATGAGAAGCAAAATGTTTTCTTCTTCTCCCTCAAGGAAAAAAAACCACTCCTTGCCTTTTGAAGGGAAAAAAAGCACTTTTGAAATATTTTGGAGGAATACAAAAAGTGATGATCCAAAGGGAAGGTGGATCCACTGGAGAAAAATGACTACGGTCCAGAGGTGGTCTTCAGCAGGTTCTGACCAATTCTGAGAACCGGTAGCAGAAATTTTGAGTAGTTCAAAGAACTGGCAAATACCACCTCTGGCTGGCCTCTATTCCCTGCCTCCTGTCCCAGATGATCAGCAGGGTCTTCTTTTGTTGCCCTGCACAGGAGAATGGAGCTGGAAAGCAGGTTAGTGGGGTGGGGAGGGAATCGGGATTTTGCAGTATCCTTCCCCTGGAGTGGGTTGAAAATGGAGTTTTTACAGTATCCTTCCCCTGCCATGCCCACCGAGCCATGCCCGCCACGCCACGCCACGCCACACCAAACCCACCAAGCCATGCCCACATAACCGGCAGTAAAAAAAATTTGAATCCCAGCACTGTTGCAGTCATTTAAAATTATCCTTTCCCCTGTCCCTTTTATAGAGCTGGGAAAATGAGCTGCTGGGGTTTCCTGTTCCTCATTAGCCAAAGACATGGCAGAGAGTGAAGAGTGCAAACCTTGATAATGTCAAGATATATTTGTAAACTTCCTTAAACACAGCAGAGGATCTGATTCGAGGTTGTCAGATTCGGCAAGAGCATCATTCTAAACATCGTAGCTAGCCATCCATCAGTGTCTCCCACTATCTCCCAAACATGGACTTACTAGCAAACTGATCAAGAGGTCATCTCTTCACTGCTTCAGGGCTTCCATGCACTGTATTATTTGCATTCAGCGCCAGAAGTAGGAAGTCTAGTTTTGTATTTTGTTTCTTCTTTTTTTAGATAATAAATGGTGCTGCGAATTTTTTCATTCATTCATATATATATATGTGTGTGTGTGTGTGTGTGTGTGTGTTTTCTTAAGTTTTCGCGGGTACTTACATGTCTGGCATTCAGCTTTGTTCGGGTATTTTCCCACGTCATAATAGTGGTGCTTTTAAAGTTGCAGCAACGTTTCAGCAGAATCTCATCTGCCATCATCAGGCTTCTGTATGGTGTTTGTCTGTGAGTCAGACTTTTACAGTGGTTTCAGATTTAAATTTGGGGCAGCCTATTGCTGTGTCAGAATGGTTTTTTCTTCCTCCTGATTGGTTGAGAGTCTTGGTCTGTGTTTATTGGTCTTGGAGTTTGCTGTGTTCTGCTTCTAATATCTTCTGTCTGGTTTTTTGGCTCTTTTTGTATCTTGATTGGCTGGCAACATTGTGTTACTTTATTGGAGGCCTTTAGTGCAGCTTGGCTTCGGGTATATGGACGGCTATCATTAGTTAGGAAGCTGGGTTTCATCTGTGTGCCTGGTTGGGGTGTGTTTGAGCTGGAGGTATCAGGGGGGATCTGTTTGTGCCAGGTGTTTGCCTGGCTTGTGGTGTGGAGATTTTTTTGTTTGTGAGTGCAGGCTTCCAAATGATTGACAGCCTGGTGGAATCATCTCTTCTGTTCATGCTTTCTGGTCTTTTTTCAATCTCTATGGCTTCTCTGATGATTCTGTGGCTGGGATTTTCTATGGTGGCTAGGGTTTTGGTGCCATTGAAGGTGATGTTATGACCTGTGGTATTTATTTTTGATGATTTCGAGGGTCAAGTCCCGATAAAAGAGACCCTCGAAATCATCAAAAATAAATACCAACCAGCTAAACACCTCATGGAACTAACAGAACACTGCTTAACCAACACATATTTCATATACAAAGGACAAAGATACAAACAAATTGAAGGAGCCCCCATGGGATCACCACTGTCACCTGTCATTGCAAACCTGTTCATGGAAGAATTCGAATCCAGAGCCCTGGCTAATGCCATACTCAAACCCAAACTATGGTTAAGATATATCAATGACACATTCGTGATTTGGCCCCATGGACAAGAAAACCTAAACAACTTCCTAACACACCTAAACAGCGCACACCCCAAAATCAAGTTCACCATGGAAACAGAAACAAACAAACAACTACCATTCCTAGATGTACTAATCTACAAGAAAACAGATGGCACACCAGGACACACCATATACCAGAAGAAAACACACACCAACCGCTACCTCAACGCCCAATCCCACCACCACCCAGCACAGATAAACTCCGTGGCTAAAACACTAATTACTAGAACCAAACGCCTGGCAGACAAGACACACATTAAGACTGAACTATGCACCCTGACTAAAATATTGACAGCCAACGGCTTCCACAAAAGCAAAATCACCAACTTGATCCACAAAAACACACTGAGACATAATAGAGACCCAGAAGATGAACAGACCCATGGAACAGCTGTCCTGCCCTACATAAGAGGCATTACAGACAAAATTAGTAAGATTCTATACAGACACCACATCAAGACTGCCTTCAAAACAGACAGAAAAATAGCAGCCATCCTCAGGAACCCCAAAGACAAAATTGACCTGGAAAACCAAGGCATATATGAAGTCCCCTGTGCATCATGCCCGGCAACATACATTGGACAGACCAATAGAAGAATAAGCACCCGCCTGGATGAACACAAAAATGCAGTCAAAAAGCTGGAACACACTTCCTCACTCGTCCAACACATGGAAGCCACAGGTCATAACATCAACTTCAATGGCACCAAAACCTTAGCCACCACAGAAAATCCCAGCCACAGAATCATCAGAGAAGCCATAGAGATTGAAAAAAGACCAGAAAGCATGAACAGAAGAGATGATTCCACCAGGCTGTCAATCATTTGGAAGCCTGCACTCACAAACAAAAAAATCTCCACACCACAAGCCAGGCAAACACCTGGGCACAAACAGATCCCCCCTGATACCTCCAGCTCAAACACACCCCAACCAGGCACACAGATGAAACCCAGCTTCCTAACTAATGATAGCCGTCCATTTACCCGAAGCCAAGCTGCACTAAAGGCCTCCAATAAAGTAACACAATGTTGCCAGCCAATCAAGATACAAAAAGAGCCCCCCCCCCCAAAAAAAACCAGACAGAAGATATTAGTAGCAGAACACAGCAAACTCCAAGACCAATAAACACAGACCAAGACTCTCAACCAATCAGGAGGAAGAAAAAACCATTCTGACACAGCAATAGGCTGCCCCAAATTTAAATCTGAAACCACTGTAAAAGTCTGACTCACAGACAAACACCATACAGAAGCCTGATGATGGCAGATGAGATTCTGCTGAAACGTTGCTACAATTTTAAAAGCACCACTACTATGACGTGGGAAAATACCCGAACAAAGCTGAATGCCAGACATGTAAGTACCCGCGAAAACTTAAGAAAACATATATATATATATATATTCTTAAGTTTTCGCGGGTACTTACATGTCTGGCATTCAGCTTTGTTCGGGTATTTTCCCACGTCATAATAGTGGTGCTTTTAAAGTTGTAGCAACGTTTCGGCAGAATCTCATCTGCCATCATCAGGCTTCTGTATTGTGTTCATCTGTAAGTCAGACTGAAACCACTGTAAAAGACTCACAGACGATTGATATCAGGATTGATATCCGGATAATTGATATCAGGATAATTGAAGTCTCCCATTACTATTGTTGTGTGTTTCCTGCATATGTTTGTTAGTTGGCTGGCAAAAAGGACATCTATATGTTCTGCTTGATTGGGTGGCCTATAATATACGCCTATGGCCATGTCATTCTTTTTTTCTTTTGTATTGACCCATATGCATTCTAGGAGCTTTTCATCTTTCTGTAGCAATATAGTGGTCCTTTACATACAGTGCAACTCCACCTCCTCTTTTATGGGGTCTGGGTTTTTTTTTTTTTTGAATAGTTTGTATTCTTCTACCAGTATGTTCCAGTCATGGGTTTCATCCCACCAAGTTTCTGTTATTCCAACTATATCATAAATTTATCCTCATGTATTCGTAGTTCGAGTTCACCCTGTTTGTTCCCTAGACTTTGTGCATTTGTATATAGGCACTTGAGTTCTTTATGTCTGACACTGTGTTTGCTGTCTACATAACCTGTGTTGTGCCTGCCTGGCCCTACTTTCTTGCCACCTGTTTGATTAATGCACTTGGTATGGCACTCACTATTAAATGCTTGGTTTTGGTTAGCATCAAGGTTGATAATCTTACCTGCACAAACATCTATTTTGCATGCACTGGTATCCTTATTAATTTTAGGTTGCTGAGGACAGAAATGTTCTGAATCCATTAATTCTCTGTCCCCGCTGTTCAGTTTAAATGTTTATCCAGGAAATCTGTGAATTTAATGCCAAGTAGCTCAGTCCCTTTCTTTGATGGATGCAAACCATCTCTTTTATATAGTTTTTCATTGGACTAGCTGCAGACATCATGACTAATAAAACCAAAGCCTTCCCTTTTACACCACTCCTTTAGCCACACATTAAACTCTGCTACACAGTATCCTTTCACTTTTTATTCCTTGTATACTGGTAGAACCTCTGAAAAGATAAGCCTACAATCCATATTGCTAATTTCATACCACAAGCTCTGGAAGTCTTTCTGAACAGAAAGTACATTCTTCTGGGACAGATCATTTGTCCCAAGATGTATAATAGCATCAACATCACAGTCCTTGCTGGCATTCTTGACTATCTTAAGCATACGCTTCTTGTCTCTACTGGCAGTAGTACCTGGTAGAAATTTGACCCCTTTCAAAACCTCAGTATCCTTTCCTAAATTTACATCCCTTACAATTGAGTCCCCAACCAGAAGGTGGCTTCTCTTTTTGGATGCCTTGCTCTTCTTGTGTGACTGGTGCGTAATACCTGATTCACACTTTCTCCTTTCCAAAGTAATTTCTTCTTCTAGGACCATGATCCCCAGCTTTCTTGAGTTATCATTATCACAACTACCTTGACCTGTCACTTTAATGTCCCTATTAATGTCAGCAAGGGCATTGTATCTGTTATGCTGGGACACAGCAAACGTTTTGTGTTTATGGTCCACAGATCTCACCCTGCCAGACCCCACTGTTGTCCATACTGCCCTTTTCCTGTAGGATCTTTGTGGTAGTGGGGGCTGATAGCATGGCAGCTCAATAGATGGCTGGATTGGGTACCTAATTTCTGCTTGGACAGCATAGATTAGAGAATGTAGATAGGTAATCTGTCCATGTAAACCGGTTTTATTTATTTAATGAAAAGATTTTTAAGAAAAACTCACTCCCCTTAAATTCTGAGTGGCTTCCAGCAACAGGTTAAAGCTTCACTAAGAACCCATTAAAATTGAATTAGAAATCTAATAAAATAAATTAAAAGTTGTAACAAGCATTATAAAGGTTCTGGGAAAATAAGTATGTTTAAGCATGATCTGAGATAAGAGGTTTTCATCCATATTTTAATAGTTTTAATTTCTCAGCACATGCAGGAGAAAATTGGCAGAGAATTGGTTTTCTTTCATTTATACAATGCTTGCCAATTTTCTCTTAAGTGTTTTATTTGAGCTGTCTTTTATACATATATTTCAGTAACATCCTTGTTACTATTGTAGTTAATGTGAAAATTGTGGCCTTTTTCTACAATTCCAGATAATTTTGATATAATTGATATAATGCCTTTATTAAATAAACAAGTATGTGTTGTATTCGGCTTCCGGTGGCACTTCTGTCAATGACAGACTGGAGACCGTGATTGTGTTCTGCTTCGATCTGTGTTTACCCTGTCGGAGGGTCCCAAATGGAACTGGATCCACCTTGGAGCGGTGGGGAAAGAGGGGGAGACCACCAACTGGGTTGAGGGGAGCTGCATCTTGTCTGGCTAGATATACTCCTCTCGAACACAAGAATAAGCGGAAGTCTTTAATGGCTGCCCTGAAGATGGGAAGCTATCAGGACTTAAGTTTGTGCTGGAGCATTGAAGAAGTGGACAGCATGGAGACTAGGCATAATTTATGGGGATATGCAAACCTGGAATTAAGGTATAAAGATTATTTTTTTAAGGATTACAAAGTGGCGACCAGAGAGAGAGAAAAGAAAGGTGGAAATAAATGAAAGAGGATTTGAATTTTGACAGGAGCTAAATTGAAGGAGGAAGCTGGAAGAAAATTTGGATAAACATGATTCTGGCACTAAATAGGCATAATTAAATGCTGAATTTGAATGTGCCAAAAGGAAATGATTAATAATTTGAATTTATTGAATTTTTGAAACTTAAAAGCCTCAAATAAAAGGGGGGAGTGGAAAGAAAGGGTGGAACTTGCCTGTTACAGAGAGCGCCACCTAATGGAATAGGAAAATTACAGTGATGTTTTTAAAAGTGCCTGGTTCTTTCAAAATTGAAACTTGATACAAAACAAGAGGAAGTTTGTTACAACAAAATAGAAACCCTGAAAAGTGAAAACACAGAATATTAAAATAAAAGAAAGAAGCATGAAGAAATTACACTAGGACTGTTTGGTGATTTTGGCATAAATTTAAACTTATGGATATTGGACTATCTGATGAATTTGGAAAATTCTTAAAGAGGAATTAATAGAAATAAACATCAAAGACGCTGATCAAATTAAATTACTGGACAATTGGTTTGGACTTAAATACTAATGAAGGGGATAAAGAAAATATAAAAGAAGTGTTTAAAAATGGCAGAACTTTTCTTGGAACTAAAAATGGAATTAAGAAACATTAAAAATGTTATATGAAAGAAAGAAATGAATTGTTCTGTATTACCTTATGATTATTAGAAATGGTGATTCTGGAGAACGAAAAACAACAAGGAGTGCCAGAAGAGGAGGAGCTGATTAAAGAAGAAGCCAGCTTCAGGAGCTTCCGGTTTTGCGTGGCTTCGACAGCAACAGGAATTCGCTTGTCTGCGATTCCTGCTGTGCTTGCTGCCAAGGTGCCCCCGATCCAAATGGGTCTGGGGGATATGGCTGCCCTGTAGAGGCAGCCAAAGAGAGAGGGGATCTGGACAGGGGTTTGGGGGTGTCGCAGACCCCCTCCCCAGCCAGAAAAACCCCTTTTTCCCAAGGTGGTGGAGCAGCGGTCAGTGATGGCCGTCACAAAGAAGCCTGCAGCCGGGTAAGATTTGTGCTGGAGGTTGTAGGAGGAAGTGAATATTTGGCTGAGCCAAGACAATAACAACTCTTAATTACCCTGGAAACTGAACTGTTTGAATTGCCTGAGGATACATTGTTTCCCAAAGAAGACTGGAAAGCTGCGGTTAAAGCTGTTAAGGGGAAAAAATTTTTTTTCTTAACTCTCCCTCCCCATAGAAATAGCAGATGGAGATCTGGAAAATCTACTTGGGCACAGAAGGTAACTCAATTTGAAATTTAAAGCCAAGGGATAAAGGATTTCTGGACATTGGATTTTAAAAAACAACAACTTAAAATTGATTTGGTTTGCTTTGTGACTTTGAGATCTTTGAGAAATTTTGTTTTTTAAAAAAGGGGATTAAAGACATTAGGGTTGCGTTAAAAAAGAAAGAAAGAAAAAATGGCATTAACTTTTGAAGGACTACAAATGGAATTTCAAAAACTGAAAAACGAAGATAAGGGCTCGTTTGGATCTATCTTTCGCTTTTTGGAAATGGCGATTTCTACCTACCAAGAAATACTACAGGAAGGCTGGGATGAAGGAGAAGAACCCATCTTTAATGGACAAACACACTTAGTGGAGGAAGAAAAGCGGAAGGGGGGCAAGGAAAAGATGAACTTAGAACTTAAAAAAACAACCAAGAAAAAGAAAAAGGAGATGAAAAAGCGATATGATGTCAGAAAGCAACAGAAAAGAGAAATACAACAGAGAGGGAAGATTAAGAGAGTGAAATTGGAGAGATGGGGGGGGGTCAAAAAGTTAGAATGGAGAAGAAAGAAAGGGGAAAAGGAAAGAGAAGTCATAAAGGCTTTAAACAAGATGCAAAAAAATGTTTTTTTTTCAGAGATAAGGGGTGAGATAATCTTTTTTTAAAAATGATTCTGCAAAAGTACATAAAAATGCATTGTAGACATTAGTATTTGAAGTTGAGTTAGAAAATTAGAATATTATATGATTTAAAAATGTATTAAAGCGAAGTCATGATTTAATTGTAGCGTTTAATTTCTTAATTTCATAATAGTATTGTTTAAGAATTAATAATAGAATTTAATTTCTTATGAAACATTGCTTTTGCTATATTATAAATTTAATATTTCTTTTTTACTTGTTTTTAGTTTTATTATTACTTATTAAACTCAATATTATTCGTTTTACTATTTTGAAATGTAATACTTTGAATGTACGGAGCAGAATCAGCACGGAAAATACGTATTATTTTAAATGTTATTTAGGGGGAAGATAAAAAGTTGTCATACTTTAATCTGGGTTTACAGGAGAAATATTGTATTAGATAGAAAGGATAAGCAGGTGATTGAAAGAAAACAGACCAAAGATGCAAATATAATTATTTAATTGAGATGGAATAAATAAAATAGAATTAAAAGAATGAGTAGGAGAGAGAAAATATATGGAAAATAGAGAATGTTAAATAAGATATGAGATAGTATATTAAGTGAGTATAAATTTTGATTGATGTCTGTATAAAAAGAGTTAATTTGGGGTAAGCCGCCTTCCAAAAAGAAGTTTTATGTATTTATGTTTTGTGTAATGTTTGTTTAAGTCTAACAGGATGTGGAAGAATACTAATGAAAATATATATATTTTTAAGACAGAAGAAATATGACTAAATAGAACGAAAGGGAGTAATAAAGAAAAGTTTTGAAAAGATATGAAGTTGATTCGATAAGATCAATATATATATAGAAGTGTGATAATTTGGAATTATCTTCTTTTTAAATAAGATTTGTTTCTTCTAGAAAAGATATTTTATGTTACTACATCCTATGTTTTATTTGTGTGTGTTAAAAAAAATTAATAAAGTTCGTTATTAAAAAAAAAAGAAGAAGCCGGCTTCAACTAACAAATGGAGCAATGAACATTAACATGAAGGGAAAAAGAATGGGAATTAAAACTTGGAGGTTTGAGGAGGCAATTAAAAAGAGAAATGTCCTGAAAGCCAAACAAAGAAAAAGGAAACAGCAGAAAATGGAATTACAGAAGAAAATTTTAAAAAGGGAGTGGGATAAAAATTGCAATAAGAAAAGGAAGGAAAAATTGAAAAGAAAAAGAGGTGATAAGAGAAAGAACCAGAAAATAAGGAGATATGGAAACTGAACAAAAATGATAAATTGTTTAGTCAGGAGACCTAGAGACAACGGGTAGATAAAGATGAAAGAAAAGGGATTCTGTTGTGAATGCATAAAGGTTTAATAAAGTTATCTTGAACTTGGAGTCAAGTGCAGGATTCTGGCCCTGCGCTTCTGATTGGCTGTTAATGGCAGGATCGGATTGGCCCATTCAGGGGAATCTGATTGGCCATTAACGGGGCATTACTATTGGTTAACGGAGCTAGTGCTCCTGGATTGTTGTTGGTTAAATAGTTATTGGGTTGCCTATATAAGGAAGGCTATAGCGGCCATCCAGTTTGAGTTGTCACACCATGTAAATAAAGAGTTGAAGTTCACCGTTCCACAGGCTTGTCTCCATTCTTTCTCGCCCATGCTCCAAACTTAACACTGGCGACGAGGATGGGATGTGGAGACGTTGGAGCTGATTGAACTAAGAAGAAACACCGAGCATGTGACTGACAACGCAACACGACGGAACCATGTCCGGCGTCGTCATACTACCCGCTCCGTTCAACCCAGTGCAAGAGGACTGTCAGGGGTGGCAAAAATGACCTCCCCAGGCTCTGGAGGCTGGAAATGAGCCCATTTCCGGCCTTCTAGAACTTCTGGGAAGCTTGTTTTTTGCCCTCCCTGAGCCTCTGCACAGACCCTGCACTTACCTGGGATCCAAAATGGGCTGTGTGGAGACTCAGGGGAGGGGAGGGGAGGGATGGGTGGGGCCAGCCAGTCATTGCAATTACTGGTTCGGTGAACCGGATGTAAAATTAACTTCCGGTTCGCCCGAATCAGTGCGAACCAGTAGCAGCCCACCCCTGAATGAATTAATGAAACAGAAAGAGAGAAGAAATGAAAAGATGTCCATAATTGAAAAGGCAAGGCATAAAAGGAAGAAGGGGTGGTGAAGGAAGAGGAAAAAGAAAACTGGAAAACAAATTCTTAAACCTAAATAGCATGTGTGCATGCATTAATTACTCCAAGAAACAGAATGTTTCCCTCCCCCTTTCCTTAATTGTATGATTCTATAAATTAGGGAAGGCTAGCAAGTAGTGTCTGAGTTGCAGATCTCCTAATTTTACAGAGATGGTGAAGTAATCCACCTGATAGGAGGCTAACCAATCATTTTTGCCTTTGAATAAATCTGCATTTTTCCAAGCACCAGCCAACCCTTTCGCTATTTAGCTTATATGACATGACTATTGTATAGCTTGAGGTTTTACGACTGCTATAAGGGCTCTGGCACATGCATCGAAGAAGACAGATTGAGGTCACGTTGACTAGATTGGATCTGACTACATTTTCAGAAACACGAAAGTCAATTTGGAGTAATCTGCCTAGGTGGAGTGTTTCCTGTGTGTGATTCTTCCACTGTTTTTGCTGTGTCATTCCTCTAGTGCAGGGGTAAGGAACGTTGGCTCTTTTATCACTTATGGACTTCAACTCCCAGAATTCCTGAGGGAGCCATAAAAGGTTCCCCATCCCTGGCCTACTGGTTTTTTCAGTTGTGAGGGAAATCAATTTTTGACTTGAATGGGACTGTTTAATATACAAATGTAGGACATACAAAGAATATATATAAAAATATGTCCTACATTTGTATAATAAACAGTCCCATTCAAGTCAAAAATTGATTTCCCTCACAACTGAAAAAACTAGTAGGCCAGGGATGGAGAACCTTTTATGGCTCACTCAGGAATTCTGGGAGTTGAAGTCCGTAAGTGATAAAAGAGCCAATGTTCCTTACCCCTGCTCTAGTGTAACGCTCAAAAGTTATCTAAAAGTAAACATAAAGGTAAAGATTCCCCTCGTACACACATGCTAGTTGTTCCCAACTCTAGGGGCAGTGCTCATCTTTGTTTCAAAGCCAAAGAGCCAGTGCTGTCCAAAAACGTCTCCGTGGTCATGTGGCCGGTATGACTACATGCTGAAGGCACACGGAATGCTGTTACCTTCCCACCAAAGTGGTCCTTATTTTTCTACTTGCATTTTTACATGCTTTCAAACTGCTAGGTTGGCAGAAGCTGAGGCAAGTAACGGGAGCTCACCCCGTTACGCGATGCTAGGGATTCAAATCGCTGAACTGTCGACCTTTTGATTGAGAAGCTCAGTGTCTTAGCCACTGAGCCACCACGTCCCTTTGAAAAAATTTACCTATATAGTACTAAAACTTATATGCCTTTTTGTAACCTTCAATGAGCTCACATGGCACATGGCACCCTGACAAAATGGGATTCAAGGTACCTCAAATCTGCTAACTTTAAATTAAAAAGGTGTGCAAAATGATGGGACCCATGACTCCTGTGTAATTTGAATTTCAAGGATCTTCAGTCCAGTTGTATTGCCAAAGTTTTAGCCGCTGCAGCATTGTTCCACAGGGCCACAGTGAACCATGGTCACATGATCATGATTTCTGATGCTCCCTTTGGGTTCCCCATGAGCAAAGTCAATGGGGAAGCCATCAGGAATTCAGAAGCTGCTCTTATTGCAGTGGTGAAATTCTACCGGTTTGGCCTGGTTCAGGCAATCCGGTAGTATAAAAACAGCTACCAGGTTGGCCGAACTGATGTTTATTTTTTTTCCTCCCAACGATCAGCTGTTCCAATGATCAGTTGTGCTGGGGTCCCCCTCGCTATCTTACTGCTTCACCCAGGAGGCTTCCCTGAGGCACAGGAGGGAAAAAATGGAGCGGGGGGGGGAGAAGCCACACCCACCCAGTCACATGACCATGACCATCTACCCCCTCCCACCTAGCCATGCCCACAGAACCGGTAGTAAAAATATTTGCATCCCACTCCTGTCCTACTGAAACTGTTTTTTAGTTGTAAATCAACAAGTACCTGTATATATGAAAGGAACAATGCCAGCAGTTGCATCCTTTGCTACTCCTAAGTAGTTTGAAGTCAGTTAAAAAAGAAAGAATATAAAGTGAAATTGAAAAGAAATTATCAAATAACCTGAGAGTAAGATAGAAAAACAGAAATTTGATTGTCCAGGAAAAGAAGGGAGGGAGGGAGGGAGGGGAAAAAGTAGGAAAGAAAGAAAGAAAGAAAGAAAGAAAGAAAGAAAGAAAGAAAGAAAGAAAGAAAGAAAGAAAGAAAGAAAGAAAGAAAGAAAGAAAGAAAGAAAGAGGGAGGGAGGGAGAAAGAGAGAAAGAAAGAAAGAGAGAGAGAGAGATTGCATAGCAGATTTCAAAGCATTCAAACATTTTTTTTTTGATGTGAATGTCTGATTAGTTCCAATAAAATCTGAAAAAAAAAATGATTTCTTGAACTTCTCCGATAAAAGAATCGCCTTAATTTGTTCCATGAAACTTTTTAAAGGAAAAGAAACTCATTTAAATATATGGATCATGACCCATTTTATTTTTATCTACTGCTTAGTTTAATAATAAACCAATTTGGCTGCTTTGTACAAAACAGGGTAATTTTTTTTGCCTTGTAATATAGAAATAAGGGGAGTGGGGTTTAGATAATCCACCCAGTTCATTGTACACTTTAGTTGGGCTATAAAATACCCTTTTTTTAAAAAGAAACAAAGCCTTCCATATATATATATATTTTCCCCGTAGGTTTTGCAGATATTCAAGGTGACAGAGGTTAATGATGAAAATTTTATAGTTTGTTCTGTAGAAGGTGGATGGTGCCACTAACAGATAAAATGAAAACGGTTTCTGGAGATACTAGAGTCAAACTAATTATTGGCAATGTTATAGGGGATGTATAATTACATTCACCTTTTCTTTAAAAAAAAAACAGAATGTGAAAAGAGGGGAGATAGGGAAGTGATGAATTTTATTACAACCGGGCTTTTTAAAGCACAAACTGAGAAATAAAAGCTGTAATTGTTCTTAATTATAGCTAACTGTAATTGCAGACAATTGCAATATGCTACATATCCCACACTGAATTAAGAAACGCTAGCATGTAGCAGTGGGATTTTCTCTCTCTTTTGACAAGAAAACAACAGTTGCGGTAGAGTTTGCATGGAATATTATCTGTAATTTAGCTCCTTTGCTGGTTTTTTTTTTTTAAAAAAAACCTCTTCAACTTTTTTTGTTGTTGTTCCGGCAGAAAAATAATTTTTGGGAAGGATTAAGCATTGTGCAGGGGTGGGTATGCATGGGAATTCAGAAAGAAAAGAGAACCAATTCATTCAGAATTCAGAAAGAAGAGAAACCAGAAAGGAGCCGAGAAAATATCTAAAGACCCCCCCGCCCCCCCCCCCCCCAACATCCTGGACATAAACTATTTCAACTTCTCCCCTCAGGATGCCACTTTAAGGCATTGCACGCCCAAATAACTAGATACAAAGATAGTTTCTCCCCTATGCCATCACTCTGCTAAACATCTAGCTCCTCATAACATTGTCTTAGGCCTAAACGTATTTACCCATGTAGTAAGGCTGTGTTGCTATTATCCTTCTCATCTGCCCTACTATCTTCTCCTATTGATATCATGATTTATCATTTGCTTATCTTATTATTTATGATCTATAGCTTATCACTTTGTTGTTTACATGTACACTGAGAGCTTTATGCACCACTGATGAATTCCTTCCATTCCAATTACACTTGATCAATAAAGAATTCCATTCCATTCCATTCCTATTCCTATTCCTATTCCTATTCCTATTCCTATTCCTATTCCTATTCCTATTCCTATTCCTATTCTATTCTATTCTATTCTATTCTATTCTATTCTATTCTATTCTATTCTATTCCATTCCATTCTATTCTATTCCATTCCATTACATTCCCTGTTCTGTACTCATTCCATTCCCTATTCCATTCCATTCCATTCCATTCCATTCCCTATTCTATTCTATTTTATTCTAATTTTAATTCTATTCCAGTCCAGTCCATTCCATATACTATACTGTACTGTACTATACTAATACTATTCTATACTAATACTATTCTATACTAATGGTGTTATGTCCTGAATTTGAATACTCGAAATCCCCGCGCCTTGATTGGCTAAGGCGCGGGGATTTCTGATTGGCCAGGCGAGCCGCGCTGATTGGCCCAATTGAAGTCTCCCGCGATTGGTTCAAACCAAGAGCGGGAGACTTGAATCGCTGCCATTGGCCGCGGCCGCCACAGCGAAAGGTATAAAAGCCGCGGGCTTTTTGCCTTTCGCCGGTTCGGTTCTCCCATTGTAAATAAAGAGCTTTGAGTGAAAGTCACCGACTCTGAGCATCTTTTTGCGGACACGACACTGGCGACGAGGATGGGATCTCGCCCCTGAACCGAACCCCGTGTCCAGCCAAGAACCAGCTCCAGCGCAGAGATGGCGAAGATAGCACCGCCCGCCCCCTTCAACCCCGCCGCCGAGGACTGGGAATCGTACTCGGATCGGTTCCGTATGTACCTGGAATGCACCGGAATGAAGGACGCCCCGGGCCCACTAAAACGCGCCGTCTTCCTTACTCACTGCGGACCAGAGGTCTTCCAGATGGCCAAAGCATTGGCCAAGCCGGCAGACGCAACCGCCATGGACTGGGACGTCCTCGAACCAATACTGCGGCGCCATTACGCCCCCGAAGTCCCCATCCTGATATGGCGCAACGAGTTCTACCGCCGAAACCAGAAACCAGACGAAAAATTGAGCGACTTCGTCGCAGAGCTACGGCGCCTAGGAGGACTCTGCGAGTTTGAAGGTCTGAACAGTCTCATAAGAGACCGCTTCGTACTCGGTTTATGGGATCCTACACTCCAGAGCCGACTTATGGCCAAGGGCGACATCAGCCTAGCCGATGCCCTTACCGCAGCCGCAGCCGCAGAAGCAACCCGCACGTCAGCGGACAGCATGCGAAGATCTGACGCGAAGGGCGGAAACAACAACCCGGCAAGGTCGGCCGACACAAGAAACGAAGCAACCGCACACTACGGTGAATACCAGTCAACCTCCAGCACGTCGGAAGACGAGGAGGACATACATCGCGTGCAGACGGGACGCGGCGACCAACGAAGTCGAAAAGGTCGTAGGTCGAGGACCAACTGCGCCGGGTGCGGCGGCAACCACCCCAGGTCAGAATGCCGATTCTTTGACTCTATCTGTAGGCATTGTGAACGACGGGGTCACATCGCTCGAGTTTGCCGCCAAAAGAAGACCCGCAGCCCGCCCAAATGGGAACAGCACGACAGAAGGAGAGAAAGCTCCCCGCCCAGAGCCAGAGAGCGCCAGCCAGACGGTCGGTGGGACCGTACTCAACGATCTCAAAGAAGCGGCGACGGTCGGCGAAAAGAAGAGACCCACCAGACGGTGACCATCGGCCACGCCATCTCCGACGGCGCCAGAAAGGTACACGTAGAAGTCCATATCGAAGGCCAGCCATGCAAAATGGAAGTGGACTCCGGGTCCTACCTTTCCATGATTGCATGGCGCGAAATCAAAAGACTAGTGCCTACACTACAAAAAAGAAACGTGAATGCCCAAAAGATCATCATAAAAGACTACCAAGGGAATCGCGTTCCGGTAGTGGGCACCAAGAACTTTAATATAACTTACAAAGGCCACACCGAACAACTGCCACTCACGATCGTCGATCGCGACCGCCCAAGCCTACTGGGCTTACAATGGTTCGCCCCGCTTAACATCGCGCTGACAGGTGTCAACCACGTCACCATCGAAGCTTGGGAACAGCGGCTAGCCCAGGAGTTCCAGGAGGTCTTCGATGGAGGCTTGGGCAAGTACCAGGGGCCCCTTATCTCGTTTGACCTAGACCCAAGGGTTCCCCCTAAGCGGCTTAAACCTAGAAGGGTACCATTCACCTTAAAGCCTAAAATTGACGAGCAGATCGACAAGCTCGTCAAACAAGGGGTATTGCAACCGATAGACCATGCCAGATGGGAGACCCCTATAGTGACCCCAGTAAAGCCAGACGGGTCCGTGAGAATCTGCGGGGACTATAAGGCCACCCTAAATGGCGCGTTGCAACAAAGCGCCTACCCAGTCCCAATAGTGCAACATTTACTGCACTCACTGGGAGGGGGCAAAGTCTTTGCCAAGCTCGACCTCGCCCAGGCATATCAGCAGCTACCTGTGGATGAGAAAACGGCGGAAGCCCAAACAATCGTGACCCATCGGGGGGCCTTCAAGTGTAACCGACTCCAATTTGGAGTCAGCGTGGCACCAGGCATCTTTCAGAGCCTGATGGAACGTTTGCTACAGGGCATCAAGGGGGTGGTGCCCTATTTCGATGACGTATTAGTGGCGGCGCCAAACGAAGCCGAATTAGAAAACCGACTCAGACAAGTCCTAACAAAATTTAAAGAAACAGGACTTAAAGTCAAACGAGAAAAATGCCAGCTATGTACAAAGCAAGTAGAGTTTTTGGGCTATCTCCTAGACCGGCATGGCATTCACCCTACGACTAAAAAAGTGAAAGCCATCAAGGAAGCCCCCACCCCAAAGTCCAAAACGGAACTACAAGCGTTCCTAGGCTTACTAAATTTTTATAATGTTTTCCTACCTCAAAAGGCAACGGCGGCGGAACCTTTACATAGACTCCTAGACAAGAGGGCAGCCTGGACTTGGGGGAGACGAGAGCAAGCCGCCTTTCAAAAAACCAAAGACCTCCTCACCTCCGACGCCGTCCTGATGCAATTCAGCGAAACCTTGCCCTTAGCTGTCACTTGCGACGCATCACCTTTCGGCGTCGGCGCTGTCCTCAGCCACACCCTCCCAGACCAGAGAGAAGCACCCATCGCTTTTTTCTCCAGGACTCTGACTAAACCGGAACAGAACTATAGCCAGCTGGACAAAGAAGCTTTGGCTATAGTTGCCGCCGTTAAGCGTTTCCACGAATACCTATACGGCCGCCCGTTCACCATCGTGATGGATCATAAGCCATTGCTGGGCATCCTCGCTGGAAACCGAGCCACGCCGAACATCTTGTCAACCCGGATGACAAGATGGTCCGAATTCCTGGCAGCCTACAGTTACGAACTGCTACACAAGCCAGGTAAGAAAATTTCGCACGCGGACACTTTAAGCCGCTCGCCTTTACCTGACTCTGAACCTGACCCAGCACCAACAACAAACACCCTAAGTATCGAGAGTTTACCTATTACCGCATCAGACATTGCCAGAGAAACCGTTAAGGACAGGCGTCTGGCGCGAATCTTACACTGGTTAGAAAAAGGCTGGCCGGAGAAAGACAATGACGAGACCTTTAAAACATTCCGTCAGCGCCAGACTGAACTTTCACTACTGAGAGGATGTATTCTGTGGGGTGACTGGGTGGTAATTCCGGACAGATTGCAAGAGAGGGTTTTAGAGATGCTACATGAGGGTCATCCTGGCATCGTCAGAACTAAAGCCCTGGCCAGGAGTTACGCTTGGTGGCCAGGGATGGACAAGCAAATTGAAGCATGGGTCGCCAAATGCCACCGGTGCCAGGAGACCAGATCCAGCCCACCCGCAGCACCTATCCGGGACTGGGAAACACCACGGGGGCCCTGGTCCAGAATCCATCTAGACTTTGCTGGCCCCACAAATGGGCATACTTTTCTAATCACAGTTGACGCCTACTCAAATTGGTTGGAGGTGAGCGACATGAAATCCACTACCACAGAGGCCGTCGTTAAAGAACTGTGTAAACTGTTTTCCACACACGGCCTCCCAGACGTCGTCGTCTCGGACAACGGGCCCCAGTTCACTTCCATCGATTTCGAACGGTTCCTGGCGGAGAGGGGTATCCGCCACGCATTAACAGCACCGGCGCATCCGGCGGCGAACGGTAGGGCGGAACGGATGGTCCAGTTTACGAAAAAGACCCTCCGGAAAATGGACCACGGGGAGATCAGCGACAAAATCAACAAACTGCTCTTCATACAGCACATCACTCCCAATACCACAACTAACAAGAGCCCTGCAGAACTTCTAATGGGCAGAAAGCTGAGGTCCCCACTCGACAGATTACACCCGACCTATAACCCGGAGCGGCCCCCAGACTCCAGCTCCAGGTACCGGACATTTGACCCAGGTGACTTAGTCTATGCAAAGAACATGACGGGGGACCCCCTATGGATCCCAGCCGTCATAACCCAAGTCACTGGTCCACGGTCGTACCGGCTCCAAACCATCGATGGGCGAGCCTGGAAACGACATATCGACCAGCTCAGGTCAAGAACAGCAACTGACCTCAACCCCCAAGACACGAACCAAGGGGGGAGGGAATACCCGGAGAGACAATCGCAGGAAAAAATAAACCAAAAATACTCACCGGAACACAGCCATCGCGAGTCCCCTCCGGAGAAGAACCACCTGGCCAGCTCTACCGACTCGGAGAAGCCAAGCGGGAGCAGCGAAATCCGTAGCTCAACCGACCTGGTAGGCCCAGGCGGGAGCCACGGCGAAAGAACCGGCCCGATCATCCAGCCGGTTCGCACAGAGGCAGGAGCAGCCAAAAAGATGACCGCTCCGGCCGAGTTACAGCATGCAAGTGAGTTGCGCAGGTCAACTAGGACTCGACGGAGCCCCGCCTACCTGCGTGACTACACCACGTGATGGACCATACCAAGAGGGGAGGGGTGTTATGTCCTGAATTTGAATACTCGAAATCCCCGCGCCTTGATTGGCTAAGGCGCGGGGATTTCTGATTGGCCAGGCGAGCCGCGCTGATTGGCCCGATTGAAGTCTCCCGCGATTGGTTCAAACCAAGAGCGGGAGACTTGAATCGCTGCCATTGGCCGCGGCCGCCGCAGCGAAAGGTATAAAAGCCGCGGGTTTTTTGCCTTTCGCCGGTTCGGTTCTCCCATTGTAAATAAAGAGCTTTGAGTGAAAGTCACCGACTCTGAGCATCTTTTTGCGGACACGACAAATACTATTCTAATTCTAATTCTAATTCTAATTCTAATTCTAATTCTAATTCTAATTCTAATTCTAATTCTAATTCTAATTCTAATTCTAATTCTAATTCTAATTCTAATTCTAATTCTAATTCTAATTCTAATTCTAATTCTAATTCTAATTCTATTCCATTCCCTATACTATATTAATACTACACCATACCATGCCATACCATACCATACTATTCTCATTCCATTCCCTATTCCCAATCCCTATTCTATTCTGTTCCATTCTGTTCCATTCCATTTTTCCTGTTCCCTATTACATTCCATTCCTTTCCATATTCCTATCCTATCCTGTCTCAATCTCTTCAGAAATGTTTTCAAGAACAGATTCCCCTTTTTTCTCCGCCAACTGTCATTTTGTACCTCTTGCAGAGATTAAAAAAAAAGTCCATCTGATCCCAAACAGCAACAATTCTACAAACTCTTTACACTTTTAACAAGGATAACAAGAATTCAGCCTCCATGGTTTATTTTGTGCGCAAAGCTTAGGCCACAATAAAGCGTGTTTGATTTTTATAGTGTCTTAAACTGTCCTCGTATCAGTAGTAAAAAAACAGTCACACCGTGACTGCCACTGCAACTCTTAAATTAATTTCAGTTTTCTGCTTTTTTTTTTCCTTTTCCACTTTGTGTATTTTCATTCCAAACCAGCTGTGTTAGCAAAACAAGTAAAGATGATGAATTGTGTGATCTTTTCAGGCAGACACTGCAGAGGTGGTATTCAGCAGGTTCTGACCAGTTCTGGAGAACCGGTAGCAGAAATTTTGAGTAGTTCAGAGAACCAGCAAATACCACGTCTGCGTGTCCCCGCCCCCATCTATTCTCTGCCTCCTAAGACCCAGCTGATCGGCTGGGTCTTCATTTGTTGCCCTGCACAGGAGAATGGAGCTGGAAAGCAGGTTAGTGGGATGGGGAAAGAATGGGATTCTGCAGTAACCTTCCCCCAGGAGTGGGGAGGGAATGGGGATTTTACAGTATCCTCCCTGCCATGCCCACCAAGCCATGCCCACAGGACTGATAATACAAATTTTTGAATCCCACCACTGTGGAGACATTAGAATGGGGAGGAAAAGACAGAGGTACCAATTCTTAAATCCTTATTAAACTGGGATCCAGTTGGATCAGAAATCTTCATGGCCTTGATGAGTTGTGAACTGTTGTTTAGGGTAGGAAGTAGCTGTCAAAAGATTGCCATCTGCTTAAACTCTAAAATAGATCATCACCAAATTCTCAACAAATCTCCTTAGCAAGAGACATTGGGAAAGAAGATACGCCAGCTTTCCAGGAATTGCCCACTAAAAACCAGTACATGTAATTACAGAACAGCAGAATAATAGAGTTGGAAGGGACCTTGGGGGTCTTCTAGTCTAACCCTTTGCTCAAGCAGGAAACCTATGCCATTTTAGACAAATGGTTGTCTTATCTCTTCTTAAAAACCTCCAGTGTTGGAGCATCCAGAACTTCTGGAGGCAAGCAGTTCCACTGGTTAATTGTCCTGTCAGGAAATTTCTCCTTAGTTCTAGGTTGCTTCTCTCCTTGATTAATTTCCATCCATTGCTTCTTGTCCTGCCTTCAGGTGCTTTGAGGAATAGGTTAACCTCCTCTTCTTTGTGGCATCCCCTGAGATATTGGAGCATTGCTATCATGTCATCCCTAGTCCTTCTTTTAATTAAACTAAACATACCTAATTCCAGCAACCTTTCTTCATTTGTTTTAGCCCTCAGTCTCTTAATCATCTTTGTTGCTCTTCTTTGCACTCTTTCCAGAATCTCAACATTTTTTTTTTTTACAGTTTGGCTTGGAAGAGTCATATACTTGTGTCACAATTACATTTTTGAATTCCCCCCTCCCTTAAGGTCATTTGTTTAAATTAAGTAATGCATGTTTATCAGTATAGAATCTTTCAGTACTACCTGTGTTCTTCCCCCTCAACTTCTGTGCAGGGAATAATTTTGACATCCCCAAACTTTCAAAATTGGCATTCAACACCTGTTATTATTTAAAACAATCTGCCACCGAAATGTTATTTGTCTTCCCTCCAGATTATATTTCTGTAGCAGAGGCAATATTTGATCCAGGGAGGTATAACATGTTTAAGATCTATTATATCATTTGGATATGAGTGGAGACACAAATGATCAGGATCATTGAAGCAGCAGAAATGAAAATTGGATTATATTTATTGCACGCTACCCATTTCCTTGGATGATATACAAAAATGATATACAAAAAAAGTTGTTTGCAGATAGCCTGAAATGCTATCACCATGGAGAGAGAGGCTATGTATTATTTTTATTGTACGGGGGGAAAAATAGAGACATATTCAGATATTCAGGAAAGGATTTTGAAAGGAATTGTAAGGAGATGTTGGATGGCCATTGACTTGAGCAAAGAATGCTGTAGAAGGGAAGGGAAGGGAATGGGAGGGAAGGGAAGATAGAAGAGAGGAGAGGAGAGAGAATAGAATAGGGAAGAGAAAAGAGAATAGGATAGGGAGGAGGGGAGGGGAGGGGAGGAGAGAAGAGAATCAGGAAGGGGAGAGAGAATAGAATAGGGAAAAGAAGAGAGAGGGAGGGGAGAATAGGAAAGAGGAGATGAAAGAGGAGAGGAGAGAGAATAGGGAAGAGAGAGGGAATAGAATAGGGAAGTGGAGAGGAGAGGAGAGAGAACAGAATAGGGAAGAGAGGAGAGAAGAGTAAGGGAGAGGAGAGGAGAGAAGAGGAGAGGAGGGAGAATAGAATAGGGAAGAGAGGAGAGAAGAGTAGGGGAGAGGTGAGAAGAGGAGAGGAGAGGAGGGAGAACAGAATAGGGAAGAGAGGAGAGAAGAGAGGAAAAGAGGAGAGAGAATAGAAAAGGGAAGAGAAAAGAGAAGAGAGGGGGAGAGAATAGAATTGAGGAGAGAGAGACTAGAATAGGGAAAAGAAGAGGGGAGGGAGAGAGAATAAAATAGGGAAGAGGAGAGAGGAGAGGTGAAAGGAGGAGAGGAGAAGATACTTTTTCATAGGTAAAGCGATCACCTTTAGCAGCCTTCTGACAAGCAAGATGGGGAAACTAAGTTCACTTAACAACCATGTTACTAATGTAACAATTGCAGTGATTCAGTTAACAAACACGGCAAGAATAGTCATAAAATGGGGCAAAACTCACTTAACAAATTTCTCACTTAGCAAAATACATTGTGGGCTCAACTGTGGTCCATAAGTCGAGGACTACCCGTATAAGAATTCAAGAGCTACCAGCTGCTTCCTAGAGAAGAGGGAAGACAGAATTCTTAAAAATAGTGACTTTTGACCAAATTATTGTGTTTTTCTATTAATGCCATCAAGGACCAGGGCCATTTCCTTATGGCTGTTCTATTCGCATATAGTCGTATCATGTGAAGACAAGAACCTTGTTTGTTCACCCAAGTGTGAGATTTAAATCTGCCTTGTGAATCCGGCATCTAAGTTGCTTTTTAAGGAAATTACAGCCTGCCTCAGAGGTTTGAATAGAAAATTATATAACACGGACACACAAAAAGGCTGTTTCCACCCCATTTTTGTGGTAGATAGACGAGGCATTTGACCTTGAGCATCTCAAGTAGTTAATTGGCAGAAGGCCTCTTGACAATATAGAGACAGAGACGCTCTGTGTGTGTGTGTGTGTGTGTGTGTGTGTGTTTATTAAAAAGTTGTTCTGGAAAGATATGCATATGTGTATAGGGGTGTATGTGTGTTTGACTATGCACACACACATATTCATAGGATATTGCTCTACCTACCTACCTACCTACCTACCTACCTACCTACCTACCTACCTACCTACCTACCTACCTACCTACCAGAAGTGGTATTCAGAAGGTTCTGACCAATTCTAGAGAACTGGTAGTTGAATGGTCTGGAGAACCGCAAATCCCACCTCTGACTGGAGATTTTACAGTATCCTTCCCCTGCCACGCCCACCAAGCCACGCCCACAGAACCGGTAGTAAAAAAAATTGAATCCCATCACTGCTCCCTACCTAGCTATCTACCTATCTACTTGTCTACCTATGTATCCTCTCTATATCATTTCTCTATGTGTGGGTGTGAGTGCGTGAGTGTGGGTGTCTATGTATCTGTTTGTGTATATATAATTTCTTATGTATCTTCTCTTTATCTATCTTATCTGTCTGTCTGTCTGTGACTGTCTGTCTATCCTGTCTATATCATCTCTCTCTCTTTCTCTGAGTGTATGTTTGTATATAATTTATATAATATATAATTTGTATATAATATATCTCTAGCTGTCTCATCTCATCTTTCTCATACCAGAGAAATTATAACTATCTCTAACATCTATCTATCTATCTATCTATCTATCTATCTATCTATCTATCTATCTATCTATCTATCTATCTATCTATCTCATCTCATCTCATCTCATCTCATCTCATCTCATCTCATCTCATCTCATCTCTCTCTTTTTCTCATGCCATAGAAATCTATATTGTCTGTCTATCTGCCCCTTCCAACTGTCTGTCTGTCTGTCTGTCTGTCTGTCTGTCTGTCTATCTATCTATCTATCTATCTATCTATCTATCTATCTATCTATCTATCTATCTATCTATATCTATTTGTCTGTCTGTCTGTCTGTCTATCATCTATCTATCCTCTATCTCTGTACCATGCCTCTATCTTTTCTCTTTCTCTCTCCCCTTCCCCGCTCTCTCTCTCTCTCTCTCTCTTTTACCTCCCATAAATATTTCTTCAGTTCAGAAGTTGATTTGCTACTCCTCTGTGCTCATGATACACTATTTGTGTTCAGCCGTGCAACGTAATTTGTGATACAATATCTATGTCCCTCAGTAATAGCAGTATAATTAACACTTGATAAGAAGCTCTTGAAATCTGACTAGTTTGGGGATAGAGGGGGAAAAACTTTTTTTTTTTTTTTTTTAAATGAGATTAATATGCCTTTTGTCTACTCTTATTATAATGGGCATTGTTCTGCATAAATGGATCTATTTCTGAATGCAAAGGCAGGAAACAATTTGGAATTCCCACTCCACATTAATTCCGGAACCCCTTTTCTCACTTCCCTACTATTTCCTTCTGCTCTTCGCTTTTCTGTCTCGAAACACAGTTGAGTAAATGAAGCTTAATATGTCGCTTTCTTTGCCTGAACCCAGTGACATGCCTCCAGGGCTGATTTCGGAAGGCAAAATACATGAGATATAAATGAGCACATGGCCTCCTTTAAAAGTCAATTCAGGAATCTATTATTTAACTGGAGCAGAGACTCAGTGTGTTGATGGTGCGATGATTAATAAAGGGAATTGTTTGGCTCAGGGTACCAAGGTGTTGAACTGAATAAGGCATTTTTTTTTTCTTGTTGGATTCATTTCTTTTCTTTTGAAATGGTGCAAAACTGCTTTAGTAATTATTTTTTGGGGGGGAACAGATCCGGTTCTATTTTGGGGGATGGGGTGAGAGGTGGGGAACAGACAGGAACATGATAGCAATATTCCAATATTTGAGAGAGTGCTACAAAGAAGAAGGGGTCAAGTTATTTACCAAAGCGCCAGAAAGCAAGACAAGAAACTATGGATGGAAACTCATCAAGGAGAGAAGCAATTTTTTCTAGGGTGGCTCTGTGGGCCAGATCCAAACTCCCACGGGCTGGATCTAGTCTCCAGGCCTTGAGTTTGACACCCTTGGTGTAGGGAATCCATGAGGATCTATTGTTAGGAAAGGAACCAATCACTTTGCAAGAAGGGAGTGCAAACACAGTGTCATATGTCAAAAATACTGGGAATGCCTTCTTGAGCAGAAGGACAGATGGCCTGAAGAAATTATGAACAGCTGCTGAAAGCAGACACTGGTTACCGAAAGTAGCTTTAAGCCGGTGAAATCAGATTTGATAAACCTATAAAGGAAAGACCGGTGAATTCCTCCCAGGAGGAAGTTGCTGATTGGTGGTAAGGCAGCTTTCCTGCTGGAAAGAAGCTATGCAGCTTTTCAAGAAACCCCAAGGGAGGAAGGAAATGAATGAGTCAGTCAATATAAAAGTTAAGCACCTGTACGGGAAGCTGCCTAGGTTCAGTAGGGAGAACAAATTTCGAAACCACATTCAGCAGCTTGTGAAGTGCAGTGTTTTTTTCCCTTCTAACCAGGGGTGGGATTCTACCGGTTCTCATCTATTTGGTAGAACTGGTTGTTAACATTCTTAGCAGTTCAGAGAACTGGTCGTTAGAAGAAATTTCGGGCCTAATCCTGTAAGGAAGGCAGGAAGGAAACATTCTGGTGTTGCTTACAGAAACTAACTCTCTGTTAACTCTTATTACATTCTTGGCAGGACTAGACTTCCTGTCTCGGGAACATCTCTGGAGTATTTCCCCTCCTTTGCTGGTACTTTGCTTGTGTGGAGGGATCGTTCAAAGTTACAATGGCACTGAAAAAAGTGACTCATGACCATTTTTCACACTTATGACTGTTGCAGCATCCCCACAGTCATGAGAAGCCAGGTGAGGAGATGCGTGCCTCGATGTGAGTGATGTTGAGTTGCCACACCCAGCCAATAACATGACCACCAAGCCATACCCACCAACTAAGCCATACCTGTTGTGTATGTACCATAGTTAATAAAGTATGAGCTTGAGGTAAAGTGCAGGGTTCTGGCCCTGCACTTCTGATTGGCTGTTAGGCGGCCAGATCGGATTGGTTAGTTCTGAGGAATCCAATTGGCCCTTAACAGAGAATTCTTATTGGTTAAAAGAGCTAGCGTTCATAGCTCATTATTGGACAATTCTCACAAGGGTTGCCTATATAAGGCAGAGTTCACTGTTGTTGTTTTGAGAAGTCACTATGCAAATAAAGAGCTGAAAGTTCACTATTCAGAGGCTGTCTCCATTTACTCCGATCCATGTTCAGTACTTAACAATACCCATAGAACCGGTTGTTAAAAAAATTGAATCCCACCCCTGCTTCCAATTTTGCTTTTATTTCCAGATTCTCTCCTGAAATTATTACCCTTCAAATTATCAGCCTTTGGGACGTAGTAGCTGAGATGTTCATTACCCTACAAACAGTTTTTGGGAACAATCAAATCAGTAGAAGCCACTCTTCTCAGCCCTCAGTATTCACTGCCTACACATTCCTTGTGGCATTTTGCCATTTTTGTTCCTACCCTTACCCCCAAAAATAATCTTGTCTTCCCCTCCCCTTTCTTGCCAGGAATTTTCTGTCAGGTTTTGTGTGTTGTGTTCAAACACAAAGATATGGTTTGGATCTCTGGTAGCTTCTAGCCAACCTTGGCCAATCATGAAAATGCTAAATAACATCATTCTAGAGAAGAATGGAATAGAATAGAATAGAATAGAATAGAATAGAATAGAATAGAATAGAATAGAATAGAATTCTTTATTGGCCAAGTGTGATTGGACACACAAGGAATTTGTCTTGCTGCAAATGCTTTCAGTGTACAAAAAAGAAAAGATACATTTGTAAAGAGTCAAGAATCATCAGGTACAACACTTAATCATAATCATAGCGTACAATAAGTAATCAAATCATACTAGGAAACAGTCAATATAAATCGTAAGGATACAAGTGACAAAATTATAGTCATACAGTCACAAGTGGGAGGGGTTGGGTGATAAGGAGTGATGAGAAGATTAACAGTAATAGTAGTGTAGACTTTGTAATAGTTGAACAGTGTTGAGGGAATTATTTGTTTAGCAGAGTGATGGCTTTTGAGGAACAACTGTTCTTGTGTCTAGTTGTTCTGGTGTGCAGTGCTCTATAGTGTTGTTTTGAGGAAAGGAGTTGAAACAGTTTACGTCCAGTATGTGAGGGATCAGTAGATATTTTCACAGCCCTCTTTTTGACTCATGCAGGATACAGGTCCTCGATGGAAGTTGTTAGGTTCGAGCATGGGTGAGAAAGAATGGAGACAAGTTTCTGAACGGTGAACTTCAGCTCTTTATTTACATCGTGACTTGCTCATTTAATATCAGTAAAACCCGCCTTATATAGGCAAACCTCGTAACGTTTAACCAATAACAAGCTAGGAACGCTAGCTTTTATAACCAATAAGAACTCTCTGTTAAGGGCCAATCGGATTCCCTGGAATGGGCCAATCCGGTCTGGCCACTTAACAGCCAATCAGAAGTACAGGGCCAGAACCCTGCACTTACTCCAAGCTCACACTTTATTAATTATATTGCATACACAACACCCCTTCCCCCTGGTTCCTTAGTTGAGGGTGCAGTTACATAGTCCCTTAAATAGGATGGTTGTCTTTTTAGTCTCTTTGATTTTCGTTGTATCGGCTGGTTGCAATCCTGCTGAGGTAGATCGTTGTCTGGCAGTGGGGCTGTCTCTGGTTCAGAGTTCACTTCTACGTCGTTGCCCACATTTTCCTCAATTCCCTGAGGTGCAAACGTTTCTCTCTCCGGCTCCGCTTCCTGAGTTTCTATTAAATCGTCGTTTCCTTCGAACGGGTTTCCTAGGGCTTCATCTTCTTCCGTACCTCCCCCCCCTCAGTTTGGTCATAGGGGAGTTGCGGACTGGCCACTGCAAGCCGCGACCGTAATTGGTCAATATGCCGTTTCCAAAGTTTGTCATCAAGGCATTGCACAAGGTAGGATCTGGGGCCGGTTACACGTACTACTGTCGCTTCCACCCACAACAGGTCGCCCGATAGGTTTTTTGCATAAACCAGGTCTCCTACCTGGAAGGTGCGACAGTGGTCGCTGGATCCTAGTGGTTTCTCCGGTTCATAAACAGGGTGCAACCAGTCAAGGTGGGAGCGGAGCTTTTGTCCCATTAGCAGTTCAGCGGGAGTTTTGTTGGTGATGCTATGTGGGGTAATGTGTTGCAAAAAGAGGATGTAGTTGACCTTGTCGTCAATGTTGTCGTAGTCTACTTTTTGCAAGGTTTTCTTCACAAATTGAACCATGCATTCTGCTCGGCCATTGCTCGCAGAGTGCGCAGGCGAAGTGAGCGTATGGCGGATGCCGCGGTCAGCGAGGTACTGCTCGAATGCTAGTGTAGTAAATTGTGGGCCGTTATCAGATACTGGGACGTCTGGTAATCCGTGGGTTGCAAAGAGTCTGTTTAGAATCTTGATGACCGCCTCAGAGGTCGTAGTCATCATGCGATGAATTTTGAGCCAATTGGAGTAGGCATCGACGGTAAGCAGGAAGGTGTGGCCCTTGGTTGGCCCCGCAAAGTCCAGGTGAATTCGGGACCAGGGTCCACGTGGTGTCTCCCATTCAGTAGGCATGGCTTTTGGTGGGGCGTTGCTGACTTCTTGGCATATGGGATAAGCTTTAACCCACTGTTCGATTTGCTTGTCAATGCCCAGCCACCATGCGTAGCTTCGTGCAAAGGCTTTCATTCGCACGATGCCGGGGTGGCCATCGTGCAAAGTTCTCAGCAGCGCTTTTCGGAGCTGTTCTGGAATAACGACTCTATCGTCCCAGATGACACAGCCTTTCTGGGAGAAGAGTTCGGTCTGTCGAGTTTTGAATGGTGTGAAGTCATCTGATAACTGGTCCAATGGCCATCCGCGTTCTACCCAGCCTAGGACTCGTGCTAGGGTGTGGTCGCGTTTGGTTTCTCTCGTGATATCTCGGGTGGTCAGTGGCGGCAAGTTGAGCGCTTCAATTTGTAACGTGGTTACCGTTGGTGCCAGATCGTCGAGAGTCTCTGGAAGTGGTGCTTGGCTCAATGCTTCAGCGTGGGGAATGGCCTTCCCCAGGTGGTATTGCAGCCGATAGTTATAAGCAGCTAAGAATTCTGACCATCGGGTCATCCTAGGGGATAATATGTAGGGAGTTGGCTTGTCTCCAGCTATTATCCCCAATAAAGGCTTGTGGTCAGTCACAATAGTAAAAACCCTACCATACACATCTTCGTGAAATCTTTTCACAGCTGAGACAATTGCGAGGGCTTCTTTATCGATTTGTCCATAGTTCCGCTCCGTTTTTGACAGAGTCTTTGAAAAATATGCAACAGGGGCTTCGTTCCCATTAGGCAGTATGTGGCTCAAAATGGCGCCCACCCCAAAAGGCGATGCATCACAGGTTATAACTAACGGCAAAGTCTCATTATACTGCATGAGTACAGAGTCAGAAGTGAGCAGTTTTTTAACATTTCGGAACGCCTGTTCTTCACAGTAACCCCATAACCAAATTGCTTTTTTATCTAACAATCGGTGTAACGGTTCAGCGACCGTTGCTTTGTGCAGTAAAAATACATTATAAAAATTGATGAGGCCTAGGAACGCCTGGAGATCGGCCTTGTTTCTTGGCCTGGGAGCATTTTTGATCGCTTTTAATTTACTTTCGGTAAGGTGAATGCCCTGGCTATCAATCAGGTACCCTAAAAACTCAACACTGTCAGTACACAATTTACATTTGTTTTTTTTAACCTTAAGACCGGCCTCTTGGAATTTTTTTAGGACTAATTTTAACCGGTCCTGTAAGGTTTTTTTTGTAGAGGCTGCAATTAATACATCATCAAAATAGGGGACCATGCCCTTAATCCCTTGCAATAACCTTTCCATAAGGCTCTGAAAAATCCCCGGGGCTACACTTACTCCGAATTGCAACCGGGTGCATTTAAAGGCACCTCGGTGCATCACAATAGTTTGGGCCTGTGCCATTTTTTCATCTACTGGTAATTGCTGATATGCCTGAGCTAAATCCAATTTAGCGAAAACTTCCCCCCCCCCCAGGGAATGGAGGA
This sequence comes from Hydrophis major, assembly GCA_033807585.1. Taxonomy (NCBI): domain Eukaryota; kingdom Metazoa; phylum Chordata; class Lepidosauria; order Squamata; family Elapidae; genus Hydrophis; species Hydrophis major. The sequence goes on along the minus strand of CM066331.1, from coordinate 207,174,997 downwards.
GGTGCTGCACCACCGGAACTGGATTTGCGTTCTGCTGCAGGGCGTGGTTCAAAGTGGCCCGGTAGTCCCCACAAATTCGGATTGACCCGTCTGGCTTAATGGGTGTTACAATAGGGGTTTCCCACGGGGAGTGATCGATGGGCTCCAACACCCCCTGAACTATCAGTTTGTCAAGTTGTTCGTCGATTTTTGATTTTAAGGCAAACGGAACTCGACGGGGCTTCAGGCAAATGGGAGCTATTTTTGGATCTAAGCTGAATGAGATCGGGGTCCCCTTGTACTCGCCTAAGCTGTCCGCGAAGACGTCCCTGAACTCAGAGATAAGGTCTTCCTCCCAGTCACAGCCACCGACTCGGTTTACGCCAGCCACTTCAATGCCGAGTGGCGCGAACCATTGGAGGCCCAGTAGGCTAGGCCGATCTCTATCGATGACTGTTAAAGGTAAGTATGCTGTGTGCTTCTTAAAAGAGACTTGGACTCGGCAGGACCCGACGACGGGGATTCGATTCCCTTGGTAGTCCTTGAGGATGAGGCGTTGGAAACGGAGATCTTGGGGTTGAATTGTGGGGATGAGTTGCTTGAGTGTCTTCCATGACACCATCGAGAGGGACGATCCTGAGTCGACCTCCATGTGGCAAGGCTAGTTCTCGATGGCTACCGTGACTCAGATTTTCTTAGTGTCCAAGGCTGAGGCGTGACCGATAGTGACAGTATGGTGAGCCTCTTCTCTCTGCAAAGCTCGATTTCTGTAGGAGTGGTTTACTGGCTCTCGGCTTACAGGATGGTTTCCTGTCGATTGGCGATAGTTAGCCCCTTTTGAGGCCTGGCTGGGTCTTGGCAAGCTGCGGCAGACCCGTCTGATGTGGCCTCGTTTCCTGCACTCATGGCAGAGTGCGTCGCGGAATCTGCATTTGGATCTGGCATGGTTGGCTCCACAGCCAGCGCAAGGGCGTAAGGGCTTTGGCCGAGGGTCCTGGTCGGACCACAGTCGATGGACCCCTTCTTCGTCGCTGTCTGACGACGAAGAGAGGTCCTCATGGTGCGTTGTCGCGAGCTGCCCTTCTGAACTAGGTGAGATTTCGCTGGCTGGTGGTGGTACCGGAGTGTGGTTTCAGCGTAGTTGTGCAGCCGACTTCTTGGTTGCTTCCACTGCAGTAGCATCGGCAATGGCGTCGGCAAGGCTGATGTTGCCTTTTGCCATCAGCTTGCTTTGAATGCCTGGTGCATCTAATCCCAGAACTATGCGATCTCTTAGTGCTTTTTCTAGATCGGTGAATCCGCAGAGGCCTCCCAAATTTCGGAGGTCTGCTATGAAGTCAGCTATGCTCTCTCCCTTTCGCTGGCTTCTTTGGTAAAACTCGTGGTGTCTCACGAGCGTAGGCATGGTCGGGGCGTAGTGGTCTCGCAGGATAGGTTCGAGGTCGTCCCAATCCATGGCCTTCACTTCTCGGTGTTTGGCTAGTGCTTTAGCCATCTTAAATACGGTTGGACCGCAATGCGTCAGGAACACCGCCCATTTCTTCCCGGCTGTGGCGTCCTTTAAGTTGTTCGTCTCTAGGAACATTTGGAAATGATCCATGTAAGACTCCCAGTCTTCTTGTGATGGATCGAACGGAGCAGGTGGTACGATGCCGCTGGACATGGTTCCATTGTTGGCGTTGCCTGTCACTTGCTCAGTGTTCTTCGAAGTTTCGTTGGTTCAGATGTCTCCACATCCCATCCTCGTTGCCAGTGTTAGGTTCGAGCATGGGTGAGAAACAATGGAGACAAGTTTCTGAACGGTGAACTTCAGCTCTTTATTTACATCGTGACTTGCTCATTTAATATCAGTAAAACCCGCCTTATATAGGCAAACCTTGTAACGTTTAACCAATAACAAGCTAGGAACGCTAGCTTTTATAACCAATAAGAACTCTCTGTTAAGGGCCAATCGGATTCCCCGGAACGGGCCAATCCGGTCCGGCCACTTAACAGCCAATCAGAAGTGCAGGGCCAGAACCCTGCACTTACTCCAAGCTCACACTTTATTAATTATATTGCATACACAACAGAAGTCTAGTTGGTAGTAATTGTTTTTTCACTGCAGTTCTAATTATCCTCTGAAGTCTGCGTCTATCTTGTTGAGTTGCAGAGCCCAACAAGGATGAAGGGGGATATGATACCAGGGTTGTGATATTTGAGGCATTGCCCCGCCCCCCCCCCCAAAAGAGGGGATCAACCTGTTTTCCAAAGCACCTGAAGGCAGGACAAGGAGCAATGGATGGAAACTAATCAAGGAGAGAAACAACCTGGAATTAAGGAGAAACTTCCTCACAGTGAGGACAATTAACCAGTGGAACAGCTTGACTTCAGAAGTTGTGGGTGCTCCAACACTGGAAGTTTTAAAGAAGAGACTGGGTGGTCATTTGTCTGAAATGGTATAGGTTTTCCTGCTTGAGCAGGGGGTTGGAATAGAAGACCTCCAAGGTCCCCCCACAGCTTAATTCTGATTGATTGATACTTGGTCATGACTTGGATGGAAGATGACCAGAAATTCTGAAGGTTGTGGGCTAACATAGAAATGAAGAAACCCTTTGAGTAGATTTGCTGATCAATAAATGAATACAGGTAAGTCTTTGAATTAACAACAGTTCATTTAATGACTGTTCAAAGTTACAACGGCATTGAAAAAAGACTGATGGCCGTTTTCCACACTTATGATCATTGTAGCATTCCCATGGCCACATGATCAACTTTCAAACACTTGGCAACTGGCTCATATTTATGATGGTTGAGGGGTCATGTATTCCCCTTTTGTGACCTTCTGACAACCAAAATCCATGGGGAAGCCAGGTTGACTTAACAACCATGTTACTAATTAAGCCAGTTCAATAATTCACTTAACAACCATGCCAAGAAAGGTTGTAAAATGGGGCAAAATTCACTTAATAGCTGTCTCGCTTGCCACAGAAATATTGGGCTCAGTTGTGGTCGTACATCGAAGACCACCTGCGTTTGTTTCCATGTTCTGCCTTTATTACTTTTAGAAATCTCTGTAGTTTTAGAAATCATTTCAACAGGTAATGGTGGACAGCTTTTTGGCCAGAATCATAGAGGCATAGGGCTAGAAGGGACCCAGGAGATCTTCTCGTCCAGGGTTTCTTTAAGACAGGGGTCTCCAACCTTGGCTCCTGGAAGCCTGGCGGACTTCAACTCCCAGAATTCCACAGCCAGCTTTGCTGGCTGTGGAACTCTGGGAGTTGAAGTCCGCCAGGCTTCCAGGAGCCAAGGTTGGAGACCCCTGCTTTAAGATATGTGGGCTTCTTCAATTCCCTGAATACCTTAGCCAGCCATGTAGGCTGGGGAATTCTGGGAGTTGAAGTCCACCTGTCTTAAAGTTGTCAAATACCATTCTCGGTTTGCCCAATCCAAGACTGTCCCAGATAAATAGTTGTTGAACTTTGAGCTTGTCTTCTGAACGATCTGCCCTGTGCCGTGTCTGCAAATTTCGGCTGGTGCCTCTTCTGCCTCCTTATCTGTGTTTTGTTAAATGCAGACAAAATCATTTTGAATTTGACAGACAACAGCAGCAGGAGAAGGCTGGTGGGGCAGTGTGTGGATGTCAACATTTAGGCATGGAAACCACCATAAATTTTGTTGAGGGGAACAGCTGAAACAAGTGGGTTCAATTTGACAGGGAAGTATCTACTTGAGTTCTCTGTTTCTGGATGCATTTCCTGGTTGCAGATTATCTTATAGCTTTCTCTCTGTTTTCCTAAAGAAGGAAATCTGGAGTAAAGCCAAACCTTGCAACTATTATATTTCACCTCTGAGTTGATCTTCTAAGTAGTTTTTAACCACTTTCCATTTCCCTTTGGATTATCTAGCCTTTAGCTCAAACCTCATGCTATCTATTGAATTATATTTTTTTTTTAGAAAGAAGTATTTAAAGTTTTCTTCCCCCAATGCCCAAAACTTTAACCTTAGACTGTCTACTGTTGACCTCACCCCGTTCCTAACAGGTCTGTAAGGGGCGTGCATAAGTGCACCAACATGCCTACCGCCCAGGGGTGGGATTCTACCAGTTCGGACCAGTTCTATAGAACTGGTTGTTACGATTCTGTGCAGTTTGGAGAACCGGTAAATCATACCACTGGCTGGCCCCTCCCCTTTCCACCCATCCCCACCCAGGAGGCTTCCCTGAGGCCCAGTCAAGGGTGGTATTCAGAGGGTTGGAGAAGGGAGAAATGGCCTGAGAACAGAGCTGAACCTTCTTTAGGATTGAAGCTTCTATTTTTTCAGTGCAGACTCAGGCAGCAGATTGCAGAAAGGTAGATCTGGGAGTGAAGCTGTGATTCTGCAAGCAGCTCAATCTGTCTGCCTGCTTTGCCTGATTTGGGGTAAAAGTTGCTCTTTTTTTAAATTAAAAAAAATCAATCTTTACATATATATTTACAATATTTACATACAAGCCACGCCCAGCCAGTCACATGACCACCAAGCCACACCCACAAATTAGGCCATGCCCACAAAACCAGTTGTTAAGAAATTTGAATCCCACCCCTGCTACCGTCCTTATCCTAATGTCCCCTTTTATTTGTACCTATTTCTTGTAATCATAATCATGTAACAGATAATAGATAATCAGACTTGGAAGGGACCTTGTAGGTCATCTAGTCCAACCCCCCACCCAAACAGGAGACCCTACACCCTTTCTGACAAATGGCAGTCCAATCTATACTTGAAAGTCTCAAGTGATGAAGCTCCCACAACTTCTGAAGGCAAAGCTGTTCCATTGGTTAATTGTCCTCACTGTGAGAAAGTTTCTCCTTATTTCCAGGTTAAATCTCTTCTTGTTCAGTTCATGTTTACACTTATACCTGTTATCTAGTACATGCTTGACAAAATAAATAAATAAATACAAATAAAAACTAGTAGAACTTATGCCTGCAAATTCGGATTTAAATTTGAGGAAAGGAGATGTGATTATGCTTAACTTACAGCCACAATTGAGAGAGTGGAATTTTCATCATAAATTATCACAATCATCTGTTGAATCGGATTTGATTTTATGACCAGTTTTACGACAGTCGTTAAGCCAATCCAAAGTTGTTAAGCGAACAGTGTGGTTGTAAGTGTGAACCTACGGGTATCTTTTTTGCTGAAATTTGTCAGAAAAAGGTAGGTGAGATGTACACACTTTGTGGCAATAATCATTTCTTCCTTTCTAAATATTCAGGTATCTCTAGTTTGAGCAGCTACAATAAGAAAACAGACCTCACCTGTTCAACTCTAGAAGTTTTGTTTTGTTTTGTTTTTTAAGGCCAGGTGATTCTAAGTCACAAACAGTGTTTCTGAATTTGACTCTTCTCCGGAGCACAGTTCTAGTGTGAGAATTAGATCGACCCATATGGAGACATTTTGATTCCAATACAATTAAGTCAGTGATAGTTTGCTTCGAGCTATGTGACTCAACAGCTCATGTTATTCCTATCAGGGGCTACTGCTGACACACTTTTTATGGCATTTGTGTCAGGACAGGCAAGCATGTTCCATGGACGCTATGGTGGTGCATGAATAGGTGTTGGGAAACATGAAAAGAAGATTTTAGAAACAAGATCATGTGAAGTGTTCATGCCACTTTATAATGCCTTGGTAAGACCACACTTAGAGGGACACGGTGGCTCAGTGGCTGAGATGCTGAGCTTGTCAATCAAAAAGGTCAGCAGTTCGGTGGTTCAAATCCCTAGAGCCGCGTAACAGCGTGAGCTCCCGTTATTTGTCCGAGCTTCTGCCATAAACCTTGAATGAGAACATTGATATCTTGTAAAATCTTGATATCTCTGGAGATTTCAGCTGTTTTAAACGTGTGTGTTGGTTGTTTTTTTTAAAAAATCTTTTAAAAATCATTTTAATTTCAGTTCATGTCACGGTATTACATAACTCATCCCCTCCTAGTTGAAAAAAATGCAACGGATGATAAGAATTTCTACCTATGGCTACGAAAACTGCCATCCAGAGTAACAAGATTGCATTCCTAAATTTTTATTTGTTTTTCAACTTTCTGATAAACCGGAGGAACCCAATGGATTCCAAAACTATAATCTTGTGCTGAGGGCCAAATTTCAATTTGTTTATTTTCTTTTTGTTTATCTCTGTTTTTTTTTTTTTTTTATTGAGCATTTATGAAATCACTAAAAAAAATTAGGACCATGATGTGTCATAACGTGATTCACATCCTATGTAGGAGTAAAGCACCCTCCAAAATGAATCTTGCAATAATTTAAGATATAATCCTAGCAAATGTTTCTCTCCTTTAGCCATTCTTATCAATAATTTGGAGGAATTGTTTTGATTTTTTTTGGTTTTGGTTTTTAGTTTTGAAAAACACAACCATTCTTTCTCTTGCCCTTTGCACAATTGCTTTTCTGTAGTGTTTCAGCATTGTCAACACACACACACACACACACAGAGAGAGAGAGAGAGGCCCATCCACCAGGAATTGAAAGGGCAGGAAAGGAAGAGATTCTTTCTTAATCTGGGGAGCATTTGAACAAGATGAAATGTGGAAACATTCCTAATTAAAATCCAAATGCTTTTAATGTATATCTGAAGTTCTTGTGAATTTTCCTAGTTATTCGGATTAAACACGTTTGAATACTAATGAAGTTTCTTTTTTGTATCTTTCTCTCCCCCATTCTCTCTCTCTCTTTCTCTCACATTCTCTCACACAAACACATTCTCTCACACACACATTCTCTCTCTCTCTCTCTCTCTCTCTCGTTCTTTCTCTTTCTCTCATGTTCACTGTCACACATTGTCTTTCTCTCACATTCTCTTTCTTTCACATTTTCTCTATCAAACACACATTCTCTCTCTTTCACTCTCTCACACACATTCTTTCTCTCACATTCTCTTTTTCTCTCACATTCTCTCTTACACACACATTATCTCACATACATTCTCTCCATTCTCTCACATTCTCTCTGTCAAACACACATTCTCTTTCTTTCTCTCTCACACACACTTTCTCTTTCTCTCACATCCTCTCTTTCTCTCACATACTTTCACACAAACATATTATCTCTCACACACATTCTCTCTCTCTCTTTTCTTGTAGCGAGACTGCCACAGAGTTATCTGGAATCTTTCCAAGGTAAGCAAGCTGTTCTGCTAACCCAGATCTGTTTGTTGGAGCCAAAGAGCTGCCTTTCTAACTGATGCATCCAAGACAGGCTTGGAAGGGGGGTTTAGGTGGGTCGGTAGGAAGAGGGAGAGGCCATTTCTAAAAGAAACAGTCATTAAGAAAAAAAACGCGTGTTTGAGAGGCAGGGAAGACGTTTGCCATGTCAGACAGAAGCATCTGTAGAGTGGGCTCTTTCAACAAGAAGTGATCTGTGTACTTTTATTTTAATCGCTTCGTTTTAATTGTCATGATGTTGCTTTGAGAACATCTGAGGTGAAGGACTGCCAAGTTCAGCCTTGGAAGTCTTCATGGGGATCCTCAGCTTGCTTTCAGATGTTCTGCTTGTGGTGTAGGGTTCTTCCTTCCTTCCTATCTTCCTCCCTCCCTCTTTCTCTCCCTCTTTCTCTCCCTCCTCTTTAACCCTCCCTCCCTTCCTCTCTCGCTCCCTCCCTCCTTTTTAATCCTTTCTCCCTCCCTCCCTCCTTCCTCCTTCTCTCCCTCCTCTTTAACTCTCCCTCCTTTTCTCTCTCCCTCTCTCCCTCCTCTTTAATCCTTTCTCCCTCCCTTCCTTCCTTACTCCCTCCTTCTCTCCCTCCCTCTTCCTCTTTAACCCTTCCTCCCTTCCTTCCCTCCCTCCTTTCTAACCCTTCCTTTCTTCCTCTCTCCCTCCCTTCTAATCCTCCCTCCCTTCTCTCTAACCTTTCTTTCTTTCTTTCTTTCTTTCTTTCTTTCTTTCTTTCTTTCTTTCTTTCTTTCTTTCTTTCTTTCTTTCTTTCTTAATGTACTGAAAGGTTCATGTGGGAGTGAATCTCTTAAAACAGAAAATGCTTGTCCAGCACTTTAGAAGTGGCAAAGTAGATTCGGCACCAATGCATGTACAATTGTTTCTTTATTATCTCTGCTGATTAAACCTTGGCTCCATGTTCTTTTGTGTTTTCAAAACAGGCATAATATTTTTTGAGTCAGAAGATAGGGTGGCAAAAGATATGTGCACTTCCTTTATAAAGAGTAAAAAATAAATTTAAAAATCCTCCATTTTGTAATTTTATGGATGCAGCAAACAGATAATATTTGGTGAAGCTGGCCTTTGACTCAAGATGATAATTTAAGACATGGGAACAAATGCCAGTAGTAGAACCTAGTTATTTGACCTACTTTGGCCTACTTTCATCTTTCCCAACTAGATATACAATTCAACCATCTTATTTTCCTACAAAAGATTGGGCAAGTGGAGTCTAAATTGTTTATAGCAAATTTCACATTCTTCCTTTCTGGATTTCTCTGAAATTTATATTATTTACCAATCAAGGAAGAACTTCTCAAGTCTCTTTACGAGTTTGTGTGACACCTCATAACATTGTCTTTCATCCTTTCTCTAACCAGTCTGCAAAATCTACTTTTTGTCTTTGTGAGCCACAGTGGTGCAGTGGTTAGAGTGCAGTACTGCAGGCTACTTCTGCTGAGTGACTGCAATTTCGCAGTTTGAATCCCACCAGCCAAAAGGTTGACTCAGCCTTACATCCTTCCGAGGTGGGTAAAATGAGGACCCAAATTGTTGGGAGCAAGAAGCTGACTTTGTATACTGCTTAAAGAGGGGCTATAAAGCACTGCAAAGCAGTATATAAGTCTTTTTTGTATTTTTTTTTTATTTTTATATTTTAAAAAAGATCTCTTTTGGTGAACAGTGTAGTTCCAGGTTTTTACATTTCAATACAAACATGTCCATAGTTACATATTCATCTTTCATATTCAATTTCGTATCACATTATAACTTATTCTATTTTCCTTTAAATATTCTCAAATATTATATTCCTTACATTTATTTTATTGAATTCCAGTTCATATCTTAACTTACTTTATTTTTCTTAAAATATTCTCATGTCTTATTTTAAAATATTATCTAAGATTCTTATTTCATTTCTATATTCATTACACATATTACTTTTACCTGTCACATTTGCAATTTTATCATATACTGTTATTCCATTCGTTCATTGTTCATTAGATTTCATCCTAGTTCTAACAATTCGAAAGTTGTCCCCTTTAATAATTGTTAATTCCAATTTGCCACCCATTAATTTTGCGGTATATAAGGCTAAGTGTTATTGCTATTGTAAGTTTTTTTCTAATAAAAGGGTTGAGTACCAAGGGGAAAACGGTTCATTTGGGAAGATATTCTCTGTTATGTTTGGAGCATGGGCAAGAAAGAATGGAGACAAGCCTCTGAACGGTGAACTTCAGCTCTTTATTTACATAGTGACTTCTAGCATCTATAACAGTTTTAACCCGCCTTATATAGGCAAATCCCGTAACTATTAACCAATAACCAACGAGGAGCACTAGCTCTCATAACCAACAGGAACTCTCTGTTTAAGGGCCAATCGGATTCCCCGGAGCGGGCCAATCCGATCCGGCCGTTTAACAGCCAATCAGAAGTGCAGGGCCAGAACCCTGCACTTTACTCCAAGCTCACGCTTTATTAAAACTTTATACATTCACAACACCCCTTCCCCCTGGCTTCTGTTTGCAGGGCGCAGTTACATAGTCCTTCAGGTAGGACAGTTGTTTTATTAGTCTCTTTGATTTTCGCTGTGTCATTTGGCTGCAATCATGCTGAGGTAGATTGTTGTTTGGCAGTGGGGCTGTTTCTGGTTCAGAGTTCATTTCCACGTCATTGCCCATGTTCTCTGTAATTCCCTGAGGTGCAACTGTTTCCCTCTCTGGTTCCACTTCCTGAGTCTCTATTATACTGTCGTTCCCTTCGAATGGATTTTCTTCTCCTTGGAATTCATCTTCTTCCGTACCTCCCCCCCCCTCAGTCTGGTCATAGGGAGTTCAGGACTGCCCGCCGGAAGCCGCAATCCTAATTGATCGATATGGCATTTCCATAGTCTATCGTCAAGGCATTGTACAAGGTAGGATCTTGGGCCGGTTACACGAACTACTGTCGCCTCCACCCACAATGGGTCGCCCGATAGGTTTTTAGCGGACACCAAATCTCCTACCTGGAAGGCACGACAGCGGCCGCTGGATCCTAGTGGTTTTTTCCGGTTCGTAAGCTGAGTGTAACCGGTCGAGGTGGGAGCGGAGTTTTCGTCCCATTAGCAGTTCGGCGGGAGTTTTGTTGGTGACGCTATACAGTGTGATGTGTTGTAAAAAAAGGATTCGATTGATCTTGTCGTCAATGTTGTCGTAGTCTACCTTCTGTAAGGTTTTCTTCACAAATTGAACCACGCGTTCTGCTTTGCCATTGGTCGCAGGGTGCACAGGCGAGGTGAGCGCATGTCGAATGCCGCGGTCAGCGAGGTACTGCTTGAACGACTGTGCTGTAAATTGGGGCCCGTTTTCGGATACCAGGATGTCTGGTAGTCTGTGGGTTGCAAATAGTCTTTCCAAGGTTTTGATAACCACCTTGGAGGTTGTAGTCATCATGCGATGAATCTCGAGCCAATTTAAATAGGCATCGACGGTTAGTAGAAAGGTGTGGCCTTTGGTCGGCCCCACAAAGTCCAAGTGAATTCGGGACCAGGGTCCACGTGGTGTCTCCCATTCAGTAGGAATGGCTTTAGGTGGGGCGTTGCTCACTTCCTGGCATTTTGGACAAGCTTTAACCCAATGTTCGATTTGCTTGTCAATGCCCGGCCACCATGCGTAGCTTCGCGCAAGGGCTTTCATTCGCACGATGCCGGGGTGGCCACCGTGCAAGGTTCTCAGAAGCGCTTTCTGGAGTCATTTTGGGATAACGACTCTATCGCCCCAGATGACACAGCCTTTTTGGGAGAACAACTCGGTTTGTCGAGTCTTGAATGGTGTGAAGTCATCTGATAATTGGTCCAATGGCCATCCGCGTTCTACCCAGCTTAGGACTCACGCTAAGGTGGGGTTATGTTTGGTTTCCTCGCGATATCTCGGGCGGTTAATGGCGGCGAGTTGAGTGCCTCAATTTGCAACGTGGTTACCATTGGTGCAGGATCGTCGAGAGTCTCTGGAAGCGGTGCTCGTCTCAATGCGTCGGCGTGGGGAATGGCTTTCCCCGGGCGGTATTGCAGCCGATAGTTATAAGCAGCTAAGAATTCTGACCATCGAGTCATCCTAGGGGATAATATGTAGGGGGTCGGCTTATCTCCAGTTATTATCCCCAATAATGGTTTGTGGTCAGTCACGATAGTAAAAGCCCGGCTATACACGTACTCATGGAATCTTTTAACGGCTGACACAATTGCGAGGGCTTCTTTATCGATTTGTCCATAATTTCGCTCAGTTTTTGAAAGTGTCTTTGAAAAATATGCAACAGGGGCTTCGTTCCCATTAGGCATTACATGGCTGAAAATGGCGCCCACTCCGAAAGGCGAAGCATCACATGTTATATTTAACGGCAAAGTCTCGTTATACTGCATGAGTACAGAGTCAGAAGTGAGCAGTTTTTTCACGTTGCGGAACGCCTGTTCTTCTCATTGACCCCATAACCAATTTGCTTTCTTATTTAACAACCGGTGTAACGGTTCAGCGACCGTTGCTTTATGTGGTAAAAATACATTATAAAAGTTGATGAGGCCTAGGAACGCCTGGAGATCGGCCTTGTTTCATGGCCTGGGAGCATTTTTTATTGCCCTTAGTTTACTTTCAGTAGGGTGAATACCCTGGCTATCAATTAGGTACCCTAAAAACTCAACACTGTCAGTACACAATTTACATTTGTTTTTTTTTACTTTAAGACCGGCCTCTTGGAATTTTTTTAGGACTAATTTTAACCGGTCCTGTAAGATGTTTTTTGTAGGGGCTGCAATTAATACATCATCAAAATAGGGGACCACGCCCTTAATCCCTTGTAATAACCTCTCCATAAGGCTCTGAAAAATCCCCGGGGCTACACTAACTCCAAATTGAAGCCGGGTACATTTAAAGGCACCTCGGTGTGTCACAATCGTTTGTGCCAATGCCGTCTTTTCATCAACAGGTAGTTGCTGATATGCCTGAGCTAAGTCTAATTTAGTGAAGACTTTCCCGCCCAACCAGGGAGTGGAGGAGATGCTGCACCACCGGCACTGGATATGCATTCTGCTGTAGGGCGTGGTTCAAAGTGGCCTGGTAGTCCCCACAAATTCGGATCGACCCATCTGGCTTAATGGGTGTTACGATTGGGGTTTCCCAGGGGGAGTGATCGATGGGCTCTAACACTTCCTGAGCTGTCAGCTTGTCGAGTTGTTCATCGATTTTCAACTTTAAGACAAACGGAACTCGACGGGGCTTAAGTCGGATGGGAGCTATCTTTGGGTCTAGACTGAACGAAATCGGGGTCCCCTTGTACTCGCCTAAGCTGTCCGTGAAGACGTCCCTGAACTCATGGATGAGGTCTCCCTCCCAGTCACTTCTGCTGACTCGGTTTATGCCGGCCACTTCAATGCCGACTGGCGCGAACCATTGGAGGCCTAGTAGGCTAGGCCTGTCTCTCTCGATGACAGTTAGTGGTAAGTACGCTGTGTGCTTCTTGAAGGAGACTCGGACTCGGCAGGAACCAACGACGGGGATTTGATTCCCTTGGTAGTCCTTGAGGATGAGTCTTTGGAAGTGGAGATCTTGGCATTGAATCGTGGGGATGAGTTGCTTAAGAGTCGACTTCCATGTGGCAAGGCTGGTTCTCGATGGCTATTGTGACTCGTATTTTCTTGGTGTCTAAAGCTGAGGCATGACTGATAGTGATAGTATGGTGAGCCTCTTCTCTCTGCAAAACTCGATTTCTGTAGGAGTGGTTTACTGGCTCTCGCCGTACAGGACGGTTTCCTGTCGATTGGCGATAGTTAGTCCCTTTCCATCGCCTTCACTTCTTGGGGTCTTGCTAGTGCTTTAGCCATCTTAAATACGGTTGGACCGCAATGCGTTAAGAACACCGCCCGTTTCTTTCCTGGTGTGGTGTCCTTTAAGTTGTTGGTTTCTAAGAACATTTGGAAGCGATCCATGTATGACTCCCAGTCCTCCTGTACTGGATCGAACGGAGCAGGTGGTACGACGCCGCCGGACATGGTTCCGTTGTGTATCGTCGTCTGTCACGTGCTCGGTGTTCTTCGAAGTTTCGTTGGTTCAGATGTCTCCACATCCCATCCTCGTCGCCAGTGTTATATTTGGAGCATGGGCGAGAAAGAATGGAGACAAGCCTCTGAACGGTGAACTTCAGCTCTTTATTTACATAGTGACTTCTAACATCTATAACAGTTTTAACCCGCCTTATATAGGCAAACCCCGTAACTATTAACCAATAACCAACGAGGAGCGCTAGCTCTCATAACCAATAGGAACTCTCTGTTTAACGGCCAATCGGATTCCCCGGAGCGGGCCAATCCTATCCGGCCATTTAACAGCCAATCAGAAGTGCAGGGCCAGAACCCTGCACTTTACTCCAAGCTCACACTTTATTAAAACTTTATACATTCACAACATTCTCAATATCAGATGAGCAGATATTCTCTCACCAAACCAGGAGTTTAATGAGCAGATAAAAACAGGACCTGCATTCACACATTTTCATCTAAGCGTTATGGAGTAGACTTTTCAGGGATAGTTAACAAATGAGAGCAGTTGTTTCTTTTCTGGAGGCATCTACAAAGAGAACTTGAACAGATGTGCCCGCTTTAAGGATTTGTAGGCAGTTAGAGTACCCACATGTACTTTTCCTTTTGGCATCTGAAGTAACAATACAATGAAGATCTTAATACATGTAGTCCTTGACTTGTAACCTTTCGTTGAGTGACCATTCAAAGTTACAACCACACTGAAAAAAAAAGTGGTTGTGACTGGGTTTTTTTTTTACACTTATGACTGTTGTAGCCTCCCTGCTGACCATCTGACAGGCAAAGTCAATGGGGAGATGAGATGCCCTTAACCACGGTGTAAGTTAGTTCACAACTTGCAGCGGTTCACTTAACCACCATGGGTGGTAAAATGGGGCAAAATTCACTTCACTGTCTCGCTTAGCAGTGGAAATTTTGGGCTTGAGGGGGAGTCGTATGTCAAGGAGTTTCTGTGGTTTCTGTTTCTGTAGTTTCATTCCCACTGGTCAAGAGGGTAGATTTGCACCAACGTCTCCTGCTTTTGGGGACTCTGCTTTTCAACTTTGCTCCTGGTCAGTATGTGAGACATTTAGAATACAATGAACTGGAAGGGATCTTTGAGGTCTTATAGTCCACCCCACCCCCCACTAAAGCAGGAGACCCCGCACCATTTCGGACAAGTGGCTGTCCAGTCCCTTCTTAAAAACCTCCTGCGAGGAAGCACTCACAACTTCTAAAGGCAGGCTGTTCCTCTGGTTAATTGTCCTAATTGTTAGGAAGTAAGGATCTCCTGCTTGAGCAGAGGGGGTTGGACTAGATGACCCCCAAGTCCCCTTCCATCTCTGTTATTCTGTTAATCTGTTGAACAATTGCAACGCTGCTATCATGTTGTCGCTCCTTCTTTTCCCTAGACTAGACATACCCCATTCCTGCAACCATTTCAATGTGTGTCTACGTCCTGATGGCTACGCAGCTGCCATAAGCAATACTTGTTTTTCTTGGCAAGCAGCAAGTTAAGCTTGGCAGTATCTATAGCATTCAAAACTTCCCCATCCCTGGCATTTTGGGGTAAACTCGCTGTATGCTGAATGCAAAAGGCACATCACCCTGCCCAAGGTATCTGCCTGATCGCTGACCTTTAGGCTGGCAATTTAATATAGATACATCAGTGAATGATATATTGGCAAAGGAGTCAACAAGCAGAAAAGCCTGGGCCAGTGGAAGATTCTGCAGCTTCCCAAGGCACCGCAATCTAATCTTGATTATTCTGTCAGCCTGGTTATTTGCTTTTGGCTGCTTTATTTATCTTCCCATGATGAGCTCCTTAAGTCCGGCAAGTGGCAGAGGTAGAGGAGAAAATGGGGTTTGTTAGAAATTGCACACTCCCAAGTTTAAATTTGTTTTTTGTTTTTTTAAAAAGAACGGAAACGGGACGGCAACAACCACAGCCTCGCAGTGGCAGCCCTATTGCCATTCTAATCTAGTTGGGTGTCTCTCAGCCATGGCAATTTAAAAATGTGTGGACTTCAACTCCCAGAATTCCCCAGCTAGGATTTGTAGATTTTAATATTCATAATTCCTCAGCCAGTGTTCGTGGACTTTAATACCTCAAATTCCCAGGCAGCATTCCTGGATTCCAACTTCCAGAATTCCTCAGCCAGTATTCATGGACTTCAACTCCCAGAATCCCCCAGGCAGCATTTGTGGCCTTCAACTCCCAGAATTCTCCAGATAGGGTTTGTAGTTTTCAGTACCCATAATTCCTCAGCCAGTGTTTGTGGACTTTAATACCCAAAATTCCCCAGGCAGTATTCATAGACTTCAACCCCCAGAATTATCCAGGCAGTATTCCTGGATTTCAACATTCGTAATTCCTCAGCCAGTAGTTGTGGACTTCGACTCCCAGAATTCCTCAGCCAGTCTTCATAGACTTCAACTCCCAGAATTCTCAGGGCAGCATTCCTGGATTTCAACATCCATAATTCTGGCATGATGATCACATGATCCTGGGACCCTGCAAGTGTTGAGAATACATGCTGGTTGCCAAGCACCCAATTTTTGATCACAGGACCATGGGGATGCTGCAACAATTTTAATTATTTCCCAGTGCTATTGAATGGTCTCTAGATGAATAGTTGTAAGTCAAGGACTACCTGTACATGTTCAAAAAGGGCAGGCCTTTGTTTGCTAGGCTGTGACTGACATCTTGGGGAGGTGTGGTAGAAGAATCCATCTGCAAGAAGCCTGAAAGCCTCTTCTAAGCATGGGATACTTTCTCTTCATTGGATTCATCATTCCTATCCATCAAATTTTTCCTTTGTGTTGCAGAACTGGGGAGGGATCACCTGGTGTCCTCCTTTCCACCTCGGTTCTGCTCTATTGTCAAGGTATTGAGATTTAATATCTGACCAGCTGTTGTAAGGCTGATGCAATGAGGATGAATCAGCATGGTTATTACTGCTTTAAGACTGAGGATGGGTCCCACAGGGTTTTACCACTTTAAGAAGCTGTATATATAAGGATGGCCATGAGAGGGTAGATCTCTCTCTCTCCTTGCGTTCTGTCTCCATTGTGGTTTTCTGTGCAGAGTAAAGAAGATTGATTGATTGCCAGGTATTTGCCTACCAAGTATATGTATGTATATAGCTGTCTTTTATACAAACCACTGTTAAAAGACAAAGCCTCTGTGTGTGCTATGTTTTGCTCCTGGGTTGTCTCACAATAATAGTCATGCTGCAAACACTCTGACATCTCTGCTTTTATGTCCCTAAAAGAGTTAAAGCTGGCATAACAAAGACAAATAATGCACTTTCTGGCCTGTTGTTTATATATCTCTCTCTCCCTCTCTCCTGGTTTCTGCCTGCTTTTAGACCCAATTTGACAGTTGAATGTTTTGATGTTTGTTGTTTAATAAATAAACCTTAAGCTATATTTATGCTGCTGCGCAACAGGTGTACTTGTTCTGATTTGGACTGAGGGACTGACAGGGAATGAGCTGGGTGCAAACTAAGTGGGAAATCAAATATAATTTTGCAAGACTTCTGTCCAAAAGGCAGTGTTAAAGAATATAATTTTTTTAGCACCAGGCATGCAAGTATTGACAGAAGATGACACATCTATAGAACAAAGTGAAATTGTTAAGACCTTTGTTTAAATTGTTGAATGAGTGAAAACGTTCCTTTATTTCTGTTTTAAGCAAGGGTTTCTGCTAGTCTATGTCAATCCATTTGCCATCCATAGATATCTCTCAGAGCCATATTTCTCGACCTCAGCAATTTGATGCGTGGACTTCAACTCCCAGAATCCCCCAGACAGCCTCTCCCAGAATCCCCTGCGCAGGCTGGAGAATCCTGGGAGTTGAAGTCTGCACATCTTAAAAGTTTCCGGGGTTGAGAAAGAATTCCTAAACCAAAAAAGGGTTTTTTTGCGGGGGCGATGAAAAGAGAAAAACTAATAAAAGGAATTATTATTGCTCCCAACAAGGATCATCTGATGTTATTATTGTGTTTATTTGCCAGTGAATCATTGCTGTAGCATGACACTTTGGCGATGTGCTTTTAAATTATTATTGTTTGTTCACGTCGCAAAGGTAGGCTTCTATTCAGAAACAGTTTCCTATGTTTTGGCACAGAAGCTGCGGTATTTCTCCAACTGAGGGGTTTCATCAACATTTAGTGGCATATTAGATAAGCCCACTCCATTGGGGAGATCCAAGTTTGAGGTTCTCTAGATGATTCTTCTTAATTACACTGGCTATTGTTAATCTAATTTGGGATGACAATTAGCTGGCAACTGATATATTAAAAATGAACAGTTCTGTTTGCTTTAGAAATCAATTAAGCTTCTAATTGTAAAGCTCTGGTTTTTTTTAAAAAAAATCTCTTCAATGGTTGTCCCAATCTTTTCTCCTTCCTGCTAATAAACACTATTTAAAATTAAGTTCTAGAACCTTAGGGGGAAAATATACAAATGGTGAAATGAGAAGTAATAAATACCCTGAGAGTAATAGATATTTTTTCCCAGTGAGACTGAAGATACTGTTAAGTTTGAGCATGGGTGAGAAAGAATGGAGACAAGTTTCTGAACGGTGAACTTCAGCTCTTTATTTACATCGTGACTTGCTCATTTAGTGCTAGAGGTTTCCTTTTAACGCACATTCTTCCTGCCCTTATAAATACTGCAGAAAGGAAGAAGGGGAAAAGAAGAATTCATGTTTTTATGCTTTACTTTATACACATACTGGTGCCTGCAGTCTTAATTTGGGGCCAGCTTTTTTCATCGCTCACCATTCACATCAATCAATCTCGTCCTGCACAAGCCAAGACATCAAAGAAAGAATCTCTGTGTAGCAGATCCTTAGAACATTATTAAGATGTTCGCTGCCTGACCTACTTTTGGCTCTCAGATTGCCTCTTGTTGTAGATGACATAATTAAATTCTAAATGGAACATGATAAAGAAATTATACTGGGTGATCTCTAGAGATTTGTACACCCTGCTTGGCTTTTTGTGAGAGTATAACAAAGACATACTTTAAAATTTCATACCCATCTGGCCTATTTTTCCCCATCTCACATTCTCTGCTTTTTCTGCGTCTGATGCTTTTCTCTTCTAAATCTGTTTCCAACGGCCTGCCCGAAAGCAAACAAATGGGTAGAAATACAAAATGGTTATAGCAGCAGGGGAGTAAAACTCGGTGCAGATTTGCAAGAATGCAAGCAAGCGGTCAGGCGAGAAAGCTGAATTCATTGGTAGCTTCCTATTACAAGGAACATACAATTTCTCAGATACTAAGATTGTCGGCTGAGCAGGTACAAAAATAGCCAGGGAAATGATTGAAACGTGAGAAAAATGGGCCCTTACCTCAGTCAACAGGAGTGATTTAATAACCAGCTTATATGGTACTCAGGCACCAAGGGTTTGACAGCATAAGGAAACAACAGCCAATCAACAGTCATCCACACACCAATCAACTAATAGGAAAGCACCACATGACTCATAGAATAGACCAAAGCACATATTCCGGTAGAAAGAAGTTCCCTAAAAACGGGCTCCAGCATGAATCCAAAACCTTGGAAGAGTAAAACTCTGGTCCCGGTGACCAACTCAGATTTGGATCGGTGGAGATTTGTTTATGGCTTGCCATCGTCAGGCATACCAAAAACTCTGGCATTCAAACAAAGTCAAATGTTTCTCAACAAGGAAAGGACGTTGTGCTGGAATCAGAAGGAAGCGTTTGGAGAACTGGGGCTGTTTTTTTTAATAGAGCAATATGGGTTTTGTGTGCTTTCCTGAAACCAGATGATGATTCTAGCTTTGAAGTGCATTGCACACTCTCGGAATTAACATCTGCCAAGTATGATATGGTCATAAAGTTGATGAGTTTTTATTGACTCCAGCTGCAGCCAGAAGGACCAAACGTTGGAGCTAAGACAGAAAAAAGCTAGGAAGTGACATCCCTTCCTCCTCCTTCTCCTTCTTCTCCTTCTCCTCCCACTCCCTCCCTGTCCCTCCCCTCTCTCTTTCCACTCTCTTTCCTCTTCTCCCCCTCCCCCTCCTTCTCCTCCTCCTCCTCTTCCATGAAATGACTCTTCTTCCTCGATTTACAAACAACTGTGGCAAGAAAGGTCATAAAAATGGGGCAAAGGTCACTTTAACAACTGTCTTACTAAGCAACAGAAATTTTAAACTCAATCGTGGTCGTATTCCAAGGACGATCTGTAAAGTGACCACTGCAGCTTTTGTAGAAATGCCTGGAAATAGTTCTGCCAGGAGCCTGAATGCGTGGTAGAGTGGACTAAACCTTCAGCTTCCTCAGCTTAATAATACCTATAAATAAAGTTCCCTACTCCTCAGGCTCCCTCAGGCTCAGCCTGGTCATCTACATAGTTCAAACTAGGAAATCAAAGTTATAGATGCAAATATTTTTATTATAGTAACAGAATATTGCAAGTCTGAAGGCATTCCCCGCTCCTTCTCTTTATTTTTAAGGTGAAGCCTGAGATGCTTTCTCAAATTACATTTCTGCCTTGGAGTCCAGTTTCTTTTATCGGAGGGTTGTCTTGGTTGCAGCTCTTCCTTCTGCTCCTCAACGTTATTCCTGCTCCCCATTATAGTTTCCCATTGGAATGTCCCCTGGAGATGCCATTAAGAATGACAAAGTCTTGACGATCTACCAACTGGACTGGTTGAAAATCTGTCATGGTACAGTGGTACCTTGGTACTCATCATTAATTGGTTCTGGAAGGTGCAATGAGTGCCAAAATGGATGAGCACCAAACAGATTTTTCCTGTAAGGAATAAGGTAGTGAGTCATAAGGCAGCCAACACCGACAACTTCTAGCTTGTGCATTGAGTACTAAACAAACAATGAGTACCGGGACAAAATTTTCACGTTAAAATGCATTGAGTACCAACTTGGATGACTTTCAAAGCAGTTGACTACAAAATTACTACTATATTGTGTTTCTCCTTAGATAGTCAGAGTTGGGAATCGCTTGAGTGCATACCATGAAATCAGTGACCACATATGTAGATCTTGTCTATGATGATCTGTTCTCAACATAGCCCTTCCGACAGAGCTCCCATGGCCACTGTGACTGAGCTTATCTATCTTGGCTCTACTGGTCATTGTCCTCTTCCTTCTACTTTGCCCAGCATTATAGACTTTTTGGGGAAGAAGCCAATTAAAATGGACTTGTTAAAGAGGTGTCCTTACTCGCAATGCATTGTATTCAAGTCAGCACATTTATTACCAGAACATCAGGGTGTGGATTTGGTAAATTAGTAGGGTATTTTTCTAAAAGGTCCCAGCAATTGTTAATGTCAAGAAAGGAAGGGAAAATGTTATTAAGAAAAATACTACAAGGTCTAAATTTAAAGAAGGGCTAAGGTCGACCTAGCACATGGCTCTTGCATAATCATGAAGATGTTGAATTTAGTGGAAACCATAACACTCTTGTTTTACACACTTAGTAATGCTCAAAGGAAGTAGGGAGACATGCAGGTATAAATAGATAGCCCACAACTCAACCAAGAATCATTAAGTTAAGAACTACCTGCGGCTGATTTATTTGGGCCCACAAAATCTTTATTTAATTCAGAGGAAGCAGTGAGTTGCTTTCAGCCAATTTAGGCCTGGGAAGGGATAAAAGTTTTTACTTTTATGAATGAATTGGTAGAGCAATTAATTCATTTGATATCAAAATAATTTTTAGTTATTTTTTGGAGAAACTGCAGCGCTGTAGAATTGTAGGCACTCTGGAAAGGACATTTTTTTTGGCAAAACTGGTTTTTTGTTTTTCTTTAAGGTTTTACCCCTTCACCACTTGCATTTGGAAGCTAAGTTTATCATCCTTCGCCATCTAAGAGGGAAGGCACAAAGCTGCCCGTTAGAATTTAAAACATCTCGAGGCGCCTAACTTTATTCTTACTGTTCATTGTTTAACTCTGAGAAGTCTCTAGGCACAGAGCCTCTAATTTTGGTAAGCTGTATAATTATCCTATCAAATTACCTGGCATTCAGATTGGCAGCCATTTTAACCACCTGCCAATGATTATTAGAATTCCTTTACAAACGCTAATGAATTTAGTCTCACGCCATCTCGGGGAAGGAAGAAAGTTTGGTTCTTATTTGACTGCTGGGGGTTCAAAAAGCATATGTGCGTGTGATGACTGTGTGTGCAAGCCCACGTGTGTCAGGAAGTAAGACAGGCCTGCGTAAATGATCATATTTTTGTTTATTTTGTATTTTTGTGAAACAATGCAGCCAGCCTAGTGCATGGAAGGAACTCTTGGAAACAACTTCAAAAAACTTCCTAATTTTGCACATGCAAAGTCAGAGTTGACTTTAGATTACAAGAAAAGAGAAATTACTGGAGAGAAGAAAAAAAAAAAACATGTTTACCGAAGTTATAATCAACACATAGCTAGGTGTAGGAAGAATCATAAGACAACCCCCCCCCCCCTTATATTTCCATTCCCCCAGAGAGGGCGAAGAAAAACATCCACAGAAGCTAAAGCAATCCATGCTTCCCAGCCAGAATGGCCTCAAGTAATCTTGGTTAGAAGACTGAGACAGGCTGAATTGAACAGGATAAAGGATTAAGTCAGCAAACACAAAGCCACAAAGAACTAGACAACTTAGAACTACACCACCTACAGTCTGACCTAAGCTTAGTGCACAATATTGCCTGCTACAATGTCCTACCTGTTAATGGCTACTTCAGCTTCAACCACAATAACACACGGGCAAACAATAGATACAAACTCAAAGTAAAGCACTCCAAACTTGATTGCAGAAAGTATGACTTCAGTAACAGAGAGGTCAATGCCTGGAACTCACTACCTGACTCTGTTGTTACACCCTCAAACTCCCAAAACTTTAAACTGAAACTGTCTACCGTGGACCTCATTCCATTCCTAAGAGGCCTGTAAGGGGGCATGCATAAGTACATCAGTGTGCCTACCATCCCTGTCTTACTGTTCCCATTTATTCGTACTCATTTACTATGTATATACTTACACCTGTTTATACTTAAATGTTTATGTTATGTTCATACTTATACTTGTTTTCTCATACATGCTTGACAAACTAAACTAAAACTAAAATAAAAAAAATAAAATAAAAGAATTACATTCTCTACCTTTCCCCAAGGCTATCCATGATCCTGACACCACCGGAATTGTATTTTGGAAGTGTATATTTAGGTACAAAAGTTTGATAATCACAACAATAAGATTGGGAAGCCTGGTTTGGGAGTAAAGTACATGAAAAAAAAAACCTACTGTAGGTGTCTTGGTGATTCACAAATGGAATATGGGATGAACAAGAGCAGAGTAGAGTAGAAGAAAAAAGAGGAGAGGAGAGGAGAGGAGAGGAGAGGAGAGGAGAGGAGAAGAAAAGAGAAGAGAAGAGAAGAGAAGAGAAGAGAAGAGAAGAGAAGAGAAGAGAAGAGAAGATAGGGGAGAAGAGAAAGAAGGGAAGAGAAGAGAGGAGAGAAGAGAAGGGAAGGGAGGAGAAGACAAGACAAGAGAAGACAAGAGAAGATAGTAGGGGAGAAGAGAAAAAAGAGAAGAGAAAAGAGAGAAGAGAAGAGAGAAGAGAAGAAATGAAAAGAGAAAAGAATAGGGAAGAGAAGAGAGAAGAATAGAGTTGAAAGGGACTTTGGAGGTCTTCTAGTCCTACCCCTTGCTCAAGCAGGAAATCCTATACCATTTTAGACAAGTGGTTGTCCAGTCTCTTCTTAAAAATCTACAGTGATGGAGCACCCACAATTTCTGAAGACAAGCCATTCCACCAATTAATTTTCCTCAGTCAGGAAATTTCTCCTGACATCTACATTGTATCCCTCCTTCATAACTGAAACTTACGTAGTTTTTAAGTTACATTTTTTTTAAAAAAGCACAGGATCCACATTTTAGGATGAAATATTTTTTCTATATTCTTCAGTTGGATGTTGATATCCAATTATGCTGCCATTTAAGGGCAACACTATGAAACTGGATCATATCCAGCAAAGAGGCTAAGAGCTGAAAGAGGAATAAAGTAAAACCTAAAAAGGAACAATTGAAAAAGTTGGATATATGCTTAGCAGGACTATGTTAATATTCAGTTCTAGGATTCTGTCTTAGGACAATTAAATCACCCCATCAGACAGGTTCTGAATTGTCAGACCAATTTGATGGTTCCAATCAGATATTCTTTATCAGCTTGACAATTTGATGAGTGTTTGCACTTACACAATTGTGCTTTTTTTTCCTCCCCTGAATGGAATCGACTTGTTCAGACTGATGAATTGAGTCAAATCTACGTGGCTCATCAAATTTGACTGACAGTTCAAATCGGATTGCAGGTGATTCACACATACCTAATGTATGGGCTGGAGGAGTAGGAAGTGGCTTGTCTGCAAGCATCCAATGGGCCATGCAGAAGAGGACCTGAATGGCTCTAGAAGAGAAAACTAGAAGCAACCTAGAATAGAATATAGAATAGAATAGAATAGAATAGAATAGAATAGAATAGAATAGAATAGAATAGAATAGAATAAAGAATGGAGTGGAGTGGAGTGGAGTGGAGTGGAGTAGAGTAGAGTAGAGTAGAGTAGAGTAGAGTAGAGTAGAGTAGAATTCTTTATTGGCCAAGTGTGATTGGGAATTTGTCTTGGTGCAAATGCTCTCAGTATATATAAAGGAAAAGATACATTCATTAAGAGTCAAGAATCATAAGGTACAACACTTAATAATAGTCATACGGTACAATAAGCAATCAAATCAAACTAGGAAACAGTCAGTATAGATTGTAACGATACAAGCAACAAAGTTACAGTCATACAGTCACAAGTGGGAGGGGGTGGATGATAAGGAGTGATGAGAAGGTTAATAATAATAGTAATGCAGACTTTATAAATAGTTGGACAGTGTTGAGGGAATTATTTATTAAGCAGAATGATGGCATTTGGGAAAAAACTGAATTGAAACTCTAGCAGTCTTCCAATATCTCAGGGGCTGCCGCAAAGTAGAGGGAGTCAAGCTATTCTCCAAAGCACCTATTGTTTCTTTTTATTTTTCTTATATGTATCCATTTCATGCACTCACTATGTCTATACTTATACCTGTAATCTTATCATCGCTTGACTAAATAAATAAATAAATACATAAAATAAAATAAAGTAAAATAATAAAACAAAATAAAACAAAATAATAAAATAAAATAAAATAAAATAAAATAAAATAAAATAAAATAAAATAAAATAAAATAAAATAAAATAAAATAAAATAAAATAAAATAAAATAAAATAAAATAAAATAAAATAAAATAAAATAAAATAAAATAAAAATAAAATAAAAGCAGGACAAGAAACAATGGATGGAAACTAATCAAGGAGAGAAGCAACTTAGAACTAAGGAGAAATTTCCTGAGAGTGTAAATAATCAATCAGTGGAACAACTTGTCTTCAAAAATTGCAATTGCTCCAGCCCTGGATGTTTTTAAGAAGAGATTGGATAACCATTTGTCTGAAGTGGTGTAGGGTATCCTGCCTAAGCAGAGGGTTGGACTAGAAGACCTCCAAGGTCCCTTCCAACTCTGTTATTCTATTCTATTTACAAAGAAACAAATATTGACCAAATATTAAAGAGTCTTCCTATTGATACAAACAGTTTGGCATCCAATAAGAGGGAATATTTGTAGCTCGGGGTTGAAATGAGGGTTTCAACTGGTTTGAGTAATGAGATGTCTGCAAGAGTAGAATCTTCACGGAGCACCAAGGACTCCTCAGACTGTTCCAAAGGTGTTTTTTCAAGGCAACTGGACTTTGTTTTTCCTTGAGGATGTTTCGCTTCTCATCCAAGAAGCTTCTTCAGTTCACTTCAATTCCTGAAACAGGAATTTTTCGGGGAAAAGAGAAGAATTTTGGTTCTACAAATTATTTTAACTGAGCAGATTATTATTCCTACATTGTGCAATAGTATCCTGATCTCTTTTCTTACCATCAATGAACAAACAGTACATATTTTGGTAGTACATTTAGATTATTTACTGAAGGAACTCATTTTCTGTGTTTACACGCCACATTTAGTCATAAACTAACCAAAGAATGCTGGGTGTGTGTATTTTTAAATACAGACAACCTAAGTTAAAGCTAACCAAGATTAGCCATGTCGAGCAAATGTAGCTGTTGGGACTTTAATTGATTTGCTGCAATATCTTGAGATATCTTGACGTGGTTGACAGTAACATCAACAGGAATACTTCTATGTATTTCAGTTTTCTCACATCTGGTGCTCTTCAGTTGTATTGGACTACAGCTATCAACAATCCCAGTTTGTTGGGATCTTCTTCCAGAGATGTCTGGGAAATGTAGACCAACATATCTTATAGAAATAGCTAACCGATACATTTGCTCTCTCTTAAACAGAGACTTATTCATTGTTTTCCTTTCTATTTGTCTTTTAGAAACTTGTTTACGAGACAGTGTCATTACAAGATATACAGCTCTAAATAAGAGCATTGTCTTTGCTGAATAAATAAACTCTTCCTCAAAATATATGTTACTTTCTTTCAAAAACTGCCAAAAATTCCGATGCCAGAAAAGTCTTGGAAGGTATGCAACAATTGAATCTGGGAAGACAATCCCTCCCAAGACTCATTTATTTCTATTATTGTCAAAGATGTTGAATGTAATGATTGTTTTCTTTTTTAAAAAAAATCATATCTTTTAGCAAACAACCAGCTGTTTATATCCCAGAGTGTTATTCTTTGCAGCCCCTCATGTTTGCAACTGGTTCCAAGAACAGCTGTGTGATGAAATCTTTCCACACCACAAACATTCTTCCTCTCTTCCTGCAAAATAAATAAATAAATAGGAAAACCTACAACATCTACACATTTCTATTACGCCTTTGCCTTAACTCTTTCATCTGCACTTCAATTCAGCCTAAGTATTGAATTATGCAAGACAGTTTGGTATTCTTTGTCCTTCTCGTCCTCTGTTTTGAACCAAAAACTACGTTAGATGGTTTGAAAGAAATCCGGATTCATAATCAGGAAACTAGTCTATGATACCGTCTGGGACATTTTGATCTAATCGTCTCAAACTTCGCAGATATTTCTTAAATTTAATTAACTTTATTGGGTTGTTCTTATGTCCCTTGACTCATTCCTTTATTTCCCATACTTGATTTATACATACTGATAGTGTTTGGATGAAACTACCTATAACTCAGGAGTCTCCAAACTTGGCAACTTTAATGCTGGCTGGAGAATTCTGGGAGTTGAAGTCCACAAGTCTTAAAGTTGCCAAGTTTGGAGACCTCTGCTATAACTGATGAACCTCAGTACTCTCCGCATGCATTCCCTTTCATGAATGTTCTTAATATATCTTGCCTTGGTCCACCACCACCTCCCCATCCTCCCCCCAAAAATGAGTAGTTTTAAAGCTGTGCAGGGAGGGCAAATACAATTTGTGTTCAAAAGAAATAAAGTGGCTGCTGGCAGCAATAGTTTGAAGGACAACATAGACTTCATTTCTTGAGTCAAGCAAGAGTCCTAGGATGCAGGCTGCATTAATAGAGGAATAGAATCAAGACTACCTGAAGTGTTAATACCACTTTATAAGGCCTTGGTAAGGCCACACTTGGAATCCTGCATCCAATTTTGGTCACCATCATGTAAAAAAAGATGTTGAGACTCTAGAAAGAGTGCAGAGAAGAGCAACAAAGAGGATTAGGGGACTGGAGGCTAAAGCAATATGATTGCTGGAATGGTTGCTGGAATTGGGTATGTCCAGTCTAGTGAAAAGAAGGACTGAGGTAACATGATTAATAGTCTGGCAATATTTGAGGGGTTGCCACAAAGAAGAGGGGGTCAACCTATTTTTTCAAGCACCTGAAGACAGGAGAAGAAGCAGGAAACTGTATGCCTTTTCAGACAAGTGGTTGTCAAATCTCCTTTTAAAAACTTCCAGTGTTGGAGCATTCACAACTTCTAAGACAAGTTGTTCCACTGATTAATTGTTCTAACTGTCAGGAAATTTCTCCTTAGTTCTAAGTTGCTTTTCTCCTGGATTAATTTCCACCCATTGCTTCTTGTCCCGCCTTCAGGTGCTTTGGAGAATAGCTTGATCCTCTCTTATTCATGGCAGCCTCTCAAATATGATGTCAACCCTAGTCCTTCTTTTAATTAAAATAGGTATACCCAATTCTTGCAACTGTTCTTCACATGTTTTAGCCTTCAGTCCTCTAATCATCTTTGTTGCTCTTTTCTGTTCTGTTTCTAGACTCTCAACATCTTTTTTTATATTCTTCTAACACGAAGTGTTATTTATTTATCAGATTTGTATCCCGCCTTTCATCCAAGGGGTTGAGGTGGTTATTTTGTGTTTTCCTCCGATTTATCATCACAACAACAAGCCTGTATAGCAGGTTTGGGTTGAGAGAGAGCAACTTGGATTTCCCCAATGTCAGTCTAAAACTTTAACCATTTTATCATACTGCCCATGACCCTTTGTCAAAGGGCCTGTCAGACTGAACTATTCCTGTTTTGAGCCTTTAAAAAAAAAAAAAAAAAAGGATTCTGCAATGCAAAAGGCCAAATTCTAGCATTGTTTTCCCCCAAATATGCTTCTTGGCTTACATATTTTCTAAGAAAAATAATAAAAGATTAGATTCTGCATTCTCTTGCTTGGTCTGGAAGGGAAAAAAAGATTTAAGGTAAATTACAGAAGTTGTAAGCAAGCCAATGAAGAGAGATGGGGGTGGAGAACAGCCTAATTGATTTGTCTTTGATAAAATTGACCTTTTGTTCCTAGATGTGCCATACAGGATTATTTCATAATTCTCAAGATATCTATTAACTAGGGTTGCCGCTAGGAAGAATATCAAAAGATAAGATGTCAGTCATGAGTGGGCATTCAAGACTCATCCCTTTATAGCAAGCATTGTGACATGTATGAGAAAAGAGTGGGGTCTTGATCACATGGTTGCAACCAACATCTTGATCTTTTTCCCCATCCTGTTGCAGATGACCTGGGATTGGCCAACAATTGCCCATCAAGGTTTGATGTGAATGTTTTAGTTTTATAGATCCTATATATATAAAAGCGAAATCATGCATCATCACAAAATCTCCAGAACCGTAAAGCCTACAAACTTGAAACTTGGCACATATGTTCCTCTTGGCTTCTAGGTGCTCACTAAGAAAGGATTTTTCAAAATGACCAACGGAGCATTAGTATTTCATATATTATTATTATTATTAACATGCTCTGAGGCTAAGGAGTTCTACTCCCTCTCCCCACCTAAAAGAAATCTGTTCCAAATGCAAAACACAAGCAGGGGGGTTTCAGTTTCAGCTTCACAGCACCAACCAGCTTTAGTACAGAGCAGTTCAGCTAAGCCACACCCAGGATCCTTGCTGTCTCCTTCTTGCTCACACAGCAAATACTGTTTCACTTTCCAAACAGCCCTCAACTCTCTCACACACTGACAGGACGCTAGCCAGATAAATACCGATGAATGCTGGTAGGCAGAGGCAGAATTTTTCCCCCTTATTTTCCTCCCCAAAAACTATGCCCACCACATAGCTCTACTAGCTCCACATAGCACTACTTTGAAGAGGGTTAGTCCCATGCTCCTGTGAACAGCATTTAAAGCTATGGGAAAATGAAAGGGGGGATCGGTCCACTCACCATTGGGTCGTCTTCCCCCTCGCCCTCGCTGTCATAAGGATCCGGTGACTGGTCATCGTTGTCCCTTCAGCTGGCTGGAGAGGGACCTCTGCAGCCTGAAGAACCCTCTGGAACCGACCACATAGTTTTGTAGCAAAGCATGTGGATCGAGCTAGTATAGAATAACAGGGTTGGAAGAGGCTTTGAAAGTGTTCTAGTCTAACCCTCTGCTGAACCAGGAGACCCTAAGCCAGGGGTGTCATACACAAGGCACGTGGGCCTGATCTGGCTCGCAATGTGGTCAGATCCAGGCTGCAGGGCCGTCCTGGAAAATGTAAGAGACCAGCCCATGTCGCTTTGGCCCAGTTTACCCAATGCAAAGAGGAAACTTTGGGCCAGCATGGCTTCAGCACAGTCTACCCGGTATGAAAAGGAAACATGCCAGCAGTTTGGGGAGTGGCATCTAGCTGGCCATGCCCACCCACCCAGTCAGCCCAAGCCCACTTGCCCTCCACAAGGTCCACCACAGCCCTGGTGCAGCCCTCAATGAAATTGAGTTTGACACCCCTGCCTTATACCTATATTTCTGGACAAATGACACTATGGAGAGACCCATCTCCTAAAACGGGGGTCGGCAACCTTAAACACTCAAAGAGCTAAAACAGTCCTAATCGGAAGCCCCTCCATTCAATTCTGGAGCCGACCAGAAGTCCAGTTCCCCCACCATAGAGTCTCTTCCTAGTGTGGCATCCTTTTTCCTCTGCCGACCCAAAGTCCAGTTCCCCCACCATAGAGTCTCGTCCTAGTGTGGCATCCTTTTTCCTCTGCCGACCCAAAGTCCAGTTCCCCCACCATAGAGTCTCGTCCTAGTGTGGCATCCTTTTTCCTCTGCCGACCCAAAGTCCAGTTCCCCCACCATAGAGTCTCGTCCTAGTGTGGCGTCCTTTTTCATTTTACCAACTGGCAACAGGGAGCCACAGCAGAGAGATGAAAAAGCCACACGTGGCTCCAGAGCCATGGGTTGCCGACCCCTGTCCTGAAAGTTGAAGTTCTTCTTTCTCAACCCTTGGTTCCCTCTTCTTCAAAACATGATTGAGTTGTCCAAACATGCCCAATACTTTCATAGGTTGAGAAGCTGTTCATGCATCAGGTCTTCATGGGCATGGGAACTATTTGTGCTTCCAGGGAGGAAATGAAGCAGGGATATGTCCCTTAGACTTGAATTCATGATGAGACTGTTTGAATTTTGCAAAATATGCTCATCCATCCCTGGGAAATATGTATGCATGCTGGAGGGAGATATACACTGCTCAAAAAAAATAAAGGGAACACTTAAACAACACAATGTAACTCCAAGTCAATCCCACTTCTGTGAAATAAAACTGTCCACTTAGGTAGCAACACTGATTGGCAATCAATTTCACATGCTGTTGCGCAAATGGAATAGACAACAGGTGGAAAGCACAGGCAGTTAGCAAGACATCCCCAATAAAGGAATAGTTCTGCAGGTGGTGACCACAGACCACTTCTCAGTTCCTATGCTTTCTGGCTGATGGTTTGGTCACTTTTGAATGCTGGTGGTGCTGTCACTGTAGTGGTAGCATGAGATGTAGTCTACAACCCACACAAGTGGCTCAGGTAGTGCAGCTCATCCAGGATGGCACATCAATGCGAGCTGTGGCAAGAAGGTTTGCTGTGTCTGTCAGCATAGTGTCCAGAGCATGGAGGCACTACCAGGAGACAGGCCAGTATATCAGGAGACGAGGAGGAGGCCGTAGGAGGGCAACAACCCAGCATCAGGACCGCTACTTCCACCTTTGTGCAAGGAGGACAGGAGGAACACTGCCAGAGCCCTGCAAAATGACCTCCGGCGGGCCACAAATGTGCATGTGGCTGCTCAAATGGTCAGAAACAGACTCCATGAGGGTGGTATGAGGGCCCGACATCCACAGGTGGGGGTTGTGCTTACAGCCCAACACCGTGCAGGATGTTTGGCATTTGCCAGAGAACACCAAGATTGGCAAATTCACCACTGGCACCTTGTCCTCTTCACAGATGAAAGCAGGTTCATACTGAGCACATGTGACAGACGTGACAGGGTCTGGAGACGCCGTGGAGAACGTTCTGCTGCCTGCAACATCCTCCAGCATGACCGGTTTGGCAGTGGGTCAGTGATGGTGTGGGGTGGCATTTCTTTAGGGGGCCACACAGCCCTCCATGTGCTCACCAGAGGTAGCCTGACTGGCATTAGGTACCGAAATGAGATCCTCAGACCCCTTGGGATACCATATGCTGGCGTGGTTGGCCCTGGGTTCTACCTAATGCACGACAATGCTAGACCTCATGTGGTGGAGTGTGTCAGCAGGTCCTGCAAGATGAAGGCATTGATGCTATGGACTGGCCCGCCCATTCCCCGGACCTGAATCCAATTGAGCACATCTGGGACATCATGTCTCGCTCCATCCACCAATGCCACATTGCACCACAAACTGTCCAGGAGTTGGGGGATGCTTTAGTCCAGGTGTGGGAGGAGATCCCTCAGGAGACCATCCGCCACCTCATCAGGAGCATGCCCAGGCATTGTAGGGAGGTCATACAGGCACGTGGAGGCCACACACACTACTGAGCCTCATTTTGACTTGTTTTAAGGACATTACATCAAAGTTGGATCAGCCTATAGTGTTTTTTTCCACTTTAATTTTGAGTGTAACTCCAAATCCAGACCTCCATGGGTTGCTAAATTTGATTTCCATTGATAATTTTTGTATGATTTTGTTGTCAGCACGTTCAACTATGTAATGAACAATGTATTTAATAAGAATATTTCATTCATTCAGATCTAGGATGTCTTATTTTTGTGTTCCCTTTATTTTTTTGAGCAGTGTATATTGCTTGCTTGTCTTTCCCTTGACTAACATTTGAGGTTGATGGTGGATTGAACCATTGTTTTTTTTTTAGTAAAATGGAATGACCTTGAGTGACCAGAGAAAATTATGTCCAAGGCATAGACTTTATGAGTTGCCTGTATCTGGATTTGCAAGATAATTTGCTAGACTACGTGTTGCTAAGTTTTTTTTTCTTCTTTTAAACAACAACTAATTAGTAGCACAAAGCCACCGGCACTCTTCTAAACAACTGCCTTCTTCCAAAACAATAATTGAATGTAATAATGGTCATGCTGAAGCTCCTGTTACCGCAAACCAATTTGGTTCTTACACGTGTTCTAATTTTGGCTCTGAAATAAATGACATTTTATGAATTTGTGGCACATCTTGCCAAGCTTTGCTGGGTGCTCAATGGCAGATGCTTCATCGTGGGAGGTCCATGGCAGAAGCTGCAGATGTTTCTCCAGATTGTCAGACCAAATCAATCAAGGAGCATGTCCCTCCTCCTAACCAAAGATTTGGAGTTAGGTATGGGGTTACTTTTAGGCCCCATAGAGGCTCGGGGAGGCCAAAAAGAGGGCCTCCCGGAGCAGGGTTGCCAGATCGCAGCTTGGCTCTGCAACCAAACTCAAGTCAAAATATGGCCAAATTTGGCCAAATTATTTTCTCTCACGGCCAAATTTTCCAGCCAAAATTTTATGCAATATAACATGAGGATATATTGTTTTTTGTTTTTTTTAACTGTTTTTAAATAATCAAATCATAAAAAATAGTCTTTATTCGACAACGTGACGTGACGTCATGGGAATTTCTGTGTTTCTTTACTCACATCCAGGCTAGGCAGTTCACTTCAAATAACCGCTACTACCGTTTGGAAAGCTCAGGGCGAAATGCAGCGATCCTGAGGAGGGGGGAGCTACAGCATGAGGGTTTTTAGGGGAATTCCCCCCCCCCCGATTGAAAAAATATACATCCAGGTTAACATCCGCTCATATTACGCAGCGCTGTTCACAGTCAGAAGGCTTTGGCCTGTGTATCGCGATGTTTTTCAGAGGTTTTCAGACGATCTGACAATCATTTGCATGCAAATATATTGTATTGAAAACCGGTATTCGGCCAAAATTTCAATTTCACGGTCAAGCAACTTTCATATGGCCAAATGACATATGAGACATGATTTTTTTCACGGCCAAACAGATTTCTATACGGCCAGATTTCTCAAATTTGGCTGGAAAAACAGCCAGATGGAAACCCTGACCCGGAGGCTCCAGAAGGCTGGAAATTGGCCTGTTTCTGGCCACCAGAGGGCCTCTGGAGCCCCGGGAGACCATTTTGTCTTCTGGGAGGCTCAAGGAAAGCCTCCGGAGCCCAGGGAAGTCAACCCCTCCCCCATGGTGCAGGAGGCAGACTGGGCCAAGCCCACCATAGCCACGCCCACCCAGCAACCGAGCAGATAACCAGTTGCTAAAATTTTTGAAGCCCACTCCTGGCAAGATTGTCTTGGTAGATCATAAGGAACTCTTCCAGAGAAGCAAAAAATTGTAAAGGACTCAGAAACGGATCGTGGAAATAATCTAGTCCAATTTACTGCTTAGTCCAAGATGAATCAACTGCCCTTCTCAATAAATATCTCCAGTGATGTTTCTTCCATGCAAGTAGTCCTCAACTTACAACCATTCACTCAGTGACTGTCCGAAGTTACGACAGCACTGAAAAAAGGGACTTATGAACGTTTTTCATACTTACGATTCCTACAGCATCTTCATGGTCACGTGATCAAAATTGCTTGGCAACTGGCTCCTATTTACGTCTGTTGCAGTGTCCCAGAGTCCCATGATCCATTTTTGCCACCTTCTGACAAGCAAAGTCAATGGGGAAGCCAAAATCACTTAACCACCATGTTAGTAACAACTGCAGCAATCCACTTAACAACTGCTGCAAGGGTGGTCATAAAATGGAGCAAAACTAACAAGTATCTTGCTTAGCAATAGAAATGTTGTGTGTAAGTTGAGAGCTACCTTTTCTCTTCAAACCAAATGAGGAATTTTAATTTTGGGATTTTTTTGAAGGGGGGGAATCCTTTCCCTCCCCTTTATATATTTCTCTTTCTTTTACAGTCATAGGTTGTCTGAATGACATACCTGCCTCGTTTCAATATTGAGTCAGAGTTTTATCTCCGAGGTCAAGTACCTGACTTCAGGGACTCTTTTGCTATTATTGTCAATAATAATAATAATAATAATAACAACAACATTGTTTTCTCTAGAAAGGAAGAAAGCATTAATACGCTATCTGGCGACAAAGCACAATATGTCAGTATATTTTTTTGCGGTGCCCCTGTATGCTTCCCTTGGGGAGTTTTCATTATAAAAATCACATGTCCACCTTATCAGATTTCAGCAATCATGGAATGTGTCCTGAATAATTTTAGTTCCCACCAGAAAGGGCCATAAGAAAGAGATGTGACTTTCTCGAGATACGTTTTGATTTGACTGTCTGTGCCTGCCTCCTGGTTCTCTTCTCCCCCAGGTCCCCAAAATAATCTAACTAGGGAAATGCAAGCATGAATGGTGGAAGAGGTAGTGATCAGTGGTGGGATTCAAATTGTTTTCACCAATGTTTCAATGGGTACGGCTTGGGGGGCTTGGCTTGGTGGGCATGCTTTGCCTAATGCCGGTGTGCAGCTTTCCCCACACCAGCGGAGGCCTGCAGCGCCAATTAGCTGAGAGAATGAAAAAAGAGCAAAGCGCAAGGGCGGATGGAAGGGTCGATCTCATGCTTTTCTCTTCTTTTCCCTCTCAGTTGATTGTGGGTGATTTTTTTTTCCCCTCCTCTCAGCTGATCATCAGCTTTTCTTTAGTTTTTTTGTCAGTTCAGGTGAACTGGTCCAAACCAGTAGCATACCACCACTGGTAGTGATGGATTATTTCAAATATCAGGATAATTTTTTTTAGCATTGGAAATTTTGCGTCTTTCTGTATCCCTGATAGAAAGCCGACTTCTTGAGTATTATTTGTGCTAAGAAAAAGAAGAAAAAATAGAATATTTGTATATTCAGACTTGCAAGATTGATGTCAGCCTTCTCCAGGTACATTGGACAGGAATCAGACCAGATAAGTTATTTCTGAACCGTAAAATCAATTATAGAGTCAATATAGAATCATAGAGGTAGAAGGGAACTCAGAGGTCTTCTAGTCTAAACCCCTGCTTAAGGCAGGAGCCTTATACTATCCCAGTCAAATGGTGGCCCAGTTTATTTTTTGAAACCTTCCAGTGATGGAGCATCCATAACCCCGGGAGGGGAGCTATGCCATTGATTAATTGTTCTTGCTGTCAGGAAATTTCCCTTGTTTCTGGATTGGGTCTCTTTTTAACAAGCTTCCATCCATGACTTCTTGTCCTGCCCTCTGGTTCCCTAGAGAAATAAGTTAATCTCCTCTTCTTTGTGAAAGCCCCTCATGGAAAGTAGCTATGAACTCTTCTCTTCTCCCCTCCTATATTCTCTTCTACTATATTCTCTCCTCTCCTCTCCTATTATATTCTCTTCATTTCTCTTCTCCCCTACTATATTCTCTTCTTTTCTCCCCTACTATATCCTCTTCTCTTCTCTTCTCTTCTTTTCTTTTCTCTTTTCTTCTCTTCTCCTCTCCTTTCCTTTCCTTTCCTTTCCTCTATTCTCTTCTCTTCTCCCCTACTATATTCTCTTCTACTATAATATCTTCTCTTCTCCCCTACTATATTCTCTTCATTTCTCTTCTCCCCTACTATATTCTCTTCTCTTCTCTTCTCTTCTCTTCTCTTCTCTAATCTTCTCTTCTCTTCTCTTCTCTTCTCTTCTCTTCTCTTCTCCCCTACTATATTCTCTTCATTTCTCTTCTCCCCTACTATATTCTCCTCTTCTCCCCTACTATATTCTCTTCTGCTATATTCTCTCCTCTCCTCTCCTATTATATTCTCTTCATTTCTCTTCTCCCCTACTATATTCTCCTCTTCTCCCCTACTATATTCTCTTCTGCTATATTCTCTCCTCTCCTCTCCTATTATATTCTCTTCATTTCTCTTCTCCCCTACTATATTCTCTTCTTTTCTCCCCTACTATATCCTCTTCTCTTCTCTTCTTTTCTCTTTTCTTCTCTTCTCCTCTCCTTTCCTTTCCTTTCCTTTCCTCTATTCTCTTCTCTTCTCCCCTACTATATTCTCTTCTCTTCTCTTCTCTTCTCTTCTCTTCTCTTCTCTTCTCTTCTCTTCTCTTCTCTTCTCTTCTCTTCCCTTCCCTTCCCTTCCCTTCCCTTCCCTTCCCTTCCCTTCCCTTCCCTACTCCACTCTACTCTTTTCTCTTCCACTCCATTCCATATATTCTCTTCTCTTCTCTTCTCTTCTCTTCTCTTCTCTTCTCTTCTCTTCTCTTCTCTTCTCTTCTCTTCTCTTCTCTTCTTTTCTCTTCTCCTTTCCTCTCCTCTCCTTTCCTTTCCTTTCCTCTATTCTCTTCTCTTCTCCCGTACTATATTCTCTTCATTTCTCTTCTCTTCTCTTCTCTTCTCTTCTCTTCTCTTCTCTTCTCTTCTCTTCTCTTCTCTTCTCTTCTCTTCTCCTCTCCTCTCCTCTCCTCTCCTCTCCTCTCCTCTCCTCTATTCACTTCTCTTCTCCCCTACTATATTCTCTTCTACTATATTCTCTTCTCTTCTCCTCTACTATATTCTCTTCATTTCTCTTCTCCCCTACTATATTCTCTTCTCTCCTCTCCCACTCCCCTCCTCTCCTCTTCTACTTTATTGTAAGGCTGCATTAATAAAAAGTGAATGAAAAAAATAAAATGTGAGAAGTGGTCATAAGTCCCTTTTTCAGTGCACTTGTAACTTTGAACAGTCACTCAACAAATTGTGGTAAGTCGAGGACTAACTGTGGATATTCCCTGCTGATGCCAAAAAGTCCTTGAAATGCTTAGGAGAGATGAAACTTACTAATTTACCATTGGTTATTCAATAACTTGAAAATCATCACCTATACACAAAAACATATCCATCCCTCAGCTCCTCCTCCCCCAGCACATCCAAGCTTTAAGACTATTAGGAGAAAAGAACTTTGGTAAATGTTATCTTTGGGCATTTAGAAAACGAGAGATTACAGTGTTTGATCCCTGTCGCTTTCCAACTGTCAAATATATATATACAAGGTCTCTGCAGCGACCAGCTGTAATGCTATTATAGCAGAGAAGATGCTTTATTCGGAAGATTTCAGAAACACACAGTCACACAAACACGGGTGCCATAAATAGGTGGTGACCTCTTACGATGCAGGATTTTTTTAAAAATTATAGCACCATCTGGACAATTCGCTTAAAAGCATTTATGGCTTGTGGATGGAAGAGGCTGATATATTTTTCGTGTACATCGATCCATCCTCATCTTTAGTGTTTGCCTAGTGCCCTTTGTGAGTTCAAGACCTGCTTTGGAAACCATCTAGGTAAATCACAAAGGTGGTTTTTTTTCCTAAAGGCAACTGGACTTGGTTTGTTTCCCTTGAAGATTTTTTGCTTCTCACCCAGGAAGCTTCTTCAGTTCGGACTGAATGGTGGAGGATGGAAGAATTTATATTCCTTGTAGTCATCTGGTCAGCACTCTTTCTGAGGGCCGTTGAGGCCGCTTGGAAGCTCATCTGTGGCCTCAGGGTCACCTGAGTATTGCAAAAGTGCAATAGTGCAATTGGGTATGCAAATAGCGCAACTTCATATTCATTTCCACAGATGCACAGATATGTTGGAAATAGTGACTCACATCTTCTGCCTTAGATTATGTTTGAATTCAACCCATAGCCAGTGTTATATTCTTTTATTTATTTATAACAGATAATCAGAGTTGGAAGGGACCTTGTAGGTCATCTAGTCCAACCCCCCAACCAAGCGGGAGACCCTACACCATTTCTGACAAATGGCAGTCCAATCTCTTCTTGAAGGTCTGAAGTGATGGCGCTCCCACAACTTTCAAGGGCAAGCTGTTCCATTGGTTGATTGTTCTCACTGTCAGAAAGTTTCTCCTTATTTCCAGGTTGAATCTCTCCTTGTTCAGTTTCCATCCATTATTCCTTGTCTGGCCTACAGGCGCTTTAGAAAATAGCTTGACCCCTTCATCCTCTCTGTGGCAGCCCCTCAAATATTGGAAGACCGCTATCATGTCTCCCCTGGTCCTTCTCTTCACTAGACTAGCCAAGACCAGTTCCTGCAACCGTTCTTCATATGTTTTAGCCTTCAGTCCCCTAATCATCCTGGTTGCTCTTCACTGAACTTTTTCTAGAGTCTCAACATCTTTTTTATAATGTGGTGAGCAAAACTTGATGCAGTACTCTAGGTGTGGTCTTACTAAGGCTTTATAGAGTGGTATTAGTACGTCCCTTGATCTTGATTGTATCCCTCTGTTAATACAACTTAGGATTGCATTAGCTTTTTTGGCTGCTGCTGCACACTGCTGGCGCCTATTTAGCTGGTTGTCCACTAAAACTCCAAGATCCCTCTCACAGTTACTGCTATTGAGCCTGGTTTCACCCAGTCTATATGTGTCCTTTTGGTTTTTCTTGCCTAAATGTAGGACTTTACTTTTCTCTACATTGAATTTCATTTTGTTAGATGCGGCCCAGTGTTCTACTCTGATCTTGAGCCTATCTTCTTGAGTGTTAGCTATTCCTGCCAGCTTAGTATTATCTGCAAATTTTGTAAGTTCCCCTTCTATTCCCTCATCTAAGTCGTTAATGAAGATATTGAAGAGTCCTGGGCCTAAGACGGAACCTTGTGGCACCCCACTGCTTACTTCCCTCCGTGTAGACTTAGACCCATTAAGGACTACTCGTACCTATATATTGCTTTCATTATTTTTTTACAAATAACTCAAAGGGGTTGAGAGAGGACTGGCCCAAAGTCACCCAGTTGGCCTTCGTGCTTAAGGCGGGACTAGAACTCACCATCTCCTGGTGATTGGCCAAAAGCTGGCTTTCATAGCTAAGGCGGGACTTGAATTCCCGCTTTCTAGCTTGGTGCTTTAACCACTAAACCAGCTTTAAAAGACATACTATCCCTTCCTATAGCTTTGCATTGATCCAGAATAGAGAAAGGATCACCTGTTTTCCTTTTCCCCCCTTTCTCTCTTTTGCTTCTCTAACATACATAAAAGGGCTCAAGAGAGAATAACCGAAGGAAAAAAGAGTTTTTCCATAAGATTGTCCATACTAATTACCTACCGTGTTATTTCAACCTGCTCCAAAATAATCTTTATTTTTTGAGACATAAGCGCAGAAAATATAGACTGCTGATATTAAGCTGACTGCCTTTTTCACCTCCTGCCTGCTGTTCACAATAAATGGAGTTGATGTTTGCTGATGTTTAATAAATAAACATCAAGCTACATTTTTAAAAAACTATTTTATGTCTTTCAGAGTGCTGGAAATTCGATTACTTAATTGTGTACTTTTCTGGGCAGTGACTGTGAGAAAGAGGTTCTATTTATCTAGCCCACGTACATCAAACTCAAGGCCCGGGACTGGATCCAACCTGTAGGGTGCTTAGATTTGGCCCATGGGGCCACCCTCAAAACCGTGAAGAACCAGCCCGTGATGCCTCTGCCAGCAAAAACGGAGCTTGCAAGGACTGGATGCAGCTTTTCCAAGGTCTGTTCCCACTGGCAGAGGGTAGCTGGAGACTGTCCCGGCCAAAAATGGCGCTTGGGAGGCCATTCTCACTGGCAGATTACTCGGCCACCTCAGGCGCCCCCCCCCAACATGAGTGATGTCATGCTGGCCACACCCACCCTGGCCACGCCTCCTCACCTCCCACCACCCCGAGGTCAAACACAAACCTGATGCGGCCCTCAATGATATTGAGTTTCGCATCCCTGATCAAGCCACTCTGATTGGTAAACTAGGGCTTATTGTCACAATGTTAGCGCGTTGTTGTTGATTAAAGGGATCCCAACTCCCATTCCTTCCTCAACCACAGAGCTCACTTTGTGAGTTTGGGCCAGACAATCCCACTCAACACAACTCACTTCCCAGGACTCGTGTTTGGATAAGGATTTGAGAAACTATAGTCCTTGCAAGGTGGTTTGTTAATTTTTTTCCTTCTTATACGACCTTTCTTGTCACAGTTGTTAAATGAATTGCTGCAGTGGTTCAGTTAGTAACACGGTTGTTAAATAAATCTGGCTTCCCCATGGACTTTGCTTGTCAGAAGGTCGCAAAACAGGAACCATGTGATCCCAGA
This sequence comes from Hydrophis major, assembly GCA_033807585.1. Classification (NCBI taxonomy): domain Eukaryota; kingdom Metazoa; phylum Chordata; class Lepidosauria; order Squamata; family Elapidae; genus Hydrophis; species Hydrophis major. Next base: position 207,134,991 of record CM066331.1, on the reverse strand, counting down.
ATGCTGCAACCATCATCAATACATGCCGGTTCCTAAGCGTCTGAATTTTGGTCACGTGTTGATGGGGATGTTGCAATGGATGGTCACTAAATGAATGGTTATAAGTTGAGGACCTGTGGGTTTTCCTGTAATGCTATACCATAACATAGTTAGTTCTTGCCATAGAACAGTGGTCCTCAACCTTTCCAGCTTGACAGACTGGCGATGGGGGAGGGAGATGGTCCCATGATGCTTTATGCACATGTCCACTGTTTGCTCAAGTACACACACTCACCCAGTGCTTGTGCAGCCCGGTTCTGGATAGCAGCTCTGGGGTTGGGTACCCTTGCCATAGCATATATGTGGATTGTAATCATGTGTGTCGACTCTGAAGTGAACCTGGCTGAAGCAACTGATTGCTTCAGTTGCCACGAACTCTAAAAGGAGGAAGGGAGGGGGGAGTAGATAGACCGGTCAAAACAAAAAGTGTTCTTGTGGGAACCAAGGTCATCTCAACAGGTGGGAGTTGAAGGAGCAGAGGAGTGACCAAGCAGCCTGCCAGCCGCTTTCATTGGACAATTTGATCAGTGACACCTGAGGAGGGAAATATTTGCTGTTTTAATTAGGTGAAAACCGTGGGAATTTTTATTTTCACTGGCTGTGCCGATATGATGTATCCAATAAACATGTTCCTTGAGAAATCTACCTGCCTCAGAGTTCTGCTTTTGGTAAATGCATTACTCAAAATGCTGACAGTATGTGGGGGTGATCTTGGAAGATAAGAGAGAGGGGAAGAAATCCTGCCTAGGGAATGATCAGATAAGAGGCAGGATAGCCTGCAGCTGCATAATGGGCAGAGAAAGATATTTCCAAACAGCAATCTTTCTAGTGATGGCTGGAGTTTTTATTACCAGATTTGCATTAATTTAATGACCACAGCAATAAAAGACATAAAATCAAGCACCAACATGTGCCAACCCACTTAATGACTGTCATGACTTATGACCAGGCTCAATTATGGTCGCAAATTGAGGACTATATGTCTAAATGAGTCTTTGAAGAAGTCTAAATAAGCCATTTCTACATTCCTGGATGTAGCCCTACAAGGTTATCAAGGTCTCCTACTCGAAAGGGGGTTGGACTAGATGACCTCCAAGCCCCCTTCCAATTCTGTTATTCCATTGTTCTTAATGTAATGCAATTACTTGCCATGTCTGATAGCCAGTCATTTTCCACCCACCACCACTTCTTTCTTTTCTCTCCTTCTCAAAGTGTTGGCCCAATAGATTAGCCCTTATTTCCATCATTTTAGCACAATAGACAAGAGAAGAAAGGCACTGTTACTTGTAAAGGAAAATTGAGATCAAAGGGGAAAATGGATCATTTGAATTGAGCCGAAAAAGCTTACTTGAAGATCAAAAGAAACCTTACGGCAACGAGATGCTTCGTAATGTTAGAATTGCCAGTTTAAGGGAAATAAATCTCTGATCACTCCTCCATCCTTGAGATAATCAGTGTTGTTAACAGTGCCACCGCATACCATGTTTCTCCCAAATTAAGACTCTGTCTTATAATTTTTTGCCACCAAAAAAGGCCCCAGGTCTTATTTTGGGGGGATGTCATCCACTGACTAACCTCACTTGCACACATTGTCCCCGGCCTCCTTTTTGTTGTCAGAAGCCTTCAGGAGCTTCTTCTGCAGCCAAGAAGGCTTTCCTGAAAGCCTCTGCAGCCAATAAAAAAAAGAGCTCTGGATTGATCCAGAGCTTTGTTCTCAGCTACAGAGGCCTTCAAGAAAGCTTTGCCAACCTTGCCAGCTGCAAAAGAAATGGGCTAGCAAGGCAGGTGTTGGGGTGTGCGAGACCTGGCCACAACTGTCCAAAGGTAAGTAGTGGGGCGGCTCTACCCCCACATATCCTCCCTAGCTTAATTTTTATCCGTCCACTTTGGAGTAGACGGGATCTTAATTAGGGCTTATTTTGGGGGTAGGGCTTATATTGGGTGCAAGTGTAAAAATCAAGCTAGGATTTGCTTTCAGGGTAGGACGTATTTTTGGGAAAACAGGGTAGTCGAAGGAAAGTTGGGAAGTTACCAAATAAATCCAGGAGTCATGCAAGTCTTCATTTCAACAAAGCAAAAAGGCCCCTGTCTTTTATAAAAGAGATGATGGGAACAATTTACAGGTGGTTTTCGAGTTATGATCACAATTGAGCCCAAAAATCTCCACTGCGAACTGAGACAGTTGTTAAGTGAGCTCTGCCCCATTTTATGACCCTTCTTACCCTTCTTATTAAGTGAATCCCTGCAGTTGTTGAGTTAGGGACATGGTTGTTAAATGAATCTGTCTTCCCCGTTGATTTTGCTGGTCAGAAGGTCACAAAAAGGGATCACGTAACCCCGGGACACTGAAATTGTCATAAATGTGAACCAGTTGCTGAGCGTCTGAATTTTGATCACGGAGCCACAATGTGCGACAGCCATATGATAAACCGTCATAAGTCACTTTTCAGTGCTGCTGTAACTTTGAACGGATGGTTGTAAGTCAAGGACTACCTTTAAGTGGCCTCCATCTCCCCCTTCCATCTTCTTCACCAAATTTCCACCAAGCCCCCTGCTTCTACCTCAGATTTTACACTTTCACCTCCATTGGCTCTTCCCAGCCCCAAAGCGTATTCTCAGATCATTCCTATCCTCTACTTAAAATTCACAACCAATAGTAGCAAAACCAACAGTTCTGAGAGATAGAAAATAGAAAGTAAAGTGGATGTCTTCTCAAAATGGTTTATGAGTAGTGAAAACTGAGCCCTTTCCAACAACCTTCTTGCCCTCAACATCTTTTTACAGGAAGTGGATTTGTTTTCAGGAGATGATGTAGGGCACGAGTGCCAAACTCACGGTGTCATATTGCCGTCACGTGACGTTTTGTGATGTTTTCCCCATTCACGGAGCTGGGGTGGGCATGGTCTGTGGGCCACTAGTTGACACCCCGATGTAGGGCAAGGGTGGGAAATGATGGCCCCTTTATGACTTCTGGACTTCAACTCCCAGAATTCCTCAGCCAGCCCCTGATGTAGAGGAAGCAGTGGCAAAGCCTAAGGGCAGAGTTAAGAGAGAGATCAGCCTAGAATCCTTATGTAGTCACAAGTGGACTAACTCCAATCTCTCTTGTATTCCATTGGTGCTTATTGAACACCGAGCAAGCGTTAATCATTCGTTGAGAAAATTCCTGGGCATAGGATTGTTTAGCAATAGAACAGTTTAATAGGACCTTTATGTGGAAACCTTGTTTTTTCTTAGCAATTAAAAAGGTTTATAACCAAGGTTTTTGTGAAGTGTAAAGATGTAAGAGTAATGGTGGCATTTAATGAGTAAGGTCAATATTGTTTTTACAATCCACTTACTTAACAAATGTTTCTGGTTTCTCCAGAATTTAACTTAGCATAGCATGGAGAAGATCAATGAAATTGCCAGTACTTTAAATATTTTTAACACATTTTATTCAGTTTTTCACATTAAAAACAAAAATCTCTTTTAGGTGGACAACATATTTCTGGGTCATCACCTTTACATACAAATATGACAGCAATTATACGTTCATATATGCATACTTTTTTATTATTACCTTTTCCATTCCAAATTTTCAGTAAGGAGAGAAACAAACACATTAATTGTAGCCTCTTTCATTAATCTCAATTGAAACATCTTTTTGTTTCATTTCCATTATTTCAAATATAATCCTTTAATATTTATTTTAAAAATAAAGATAAACAATATGTGTTTGCTTAATAATAATAATAATGATAATAATAAAAAGGTTACCAATGTCTCTACTTGCTTTTAATAGTCTATATTAACTTATTAATTTATTTGGTTCTTTAGTTGGTCATATTTCCTTTCCATTACACATTCTTTTTATAAATTCTAGATTAATACAAATTTTAACACTAAAGGAAAAAAAACAAGTATAGGTTTCCCCCCTTTTACTGCTTTGAGTGTGACACCTCAATGATTAAAATATACTTTTATTCCCTCATCTTGATTCCCAATAAACCATTATTTTTAAGAAGTTACAATAATAATCATTACATCTTTTCATTTGAATTCCGCAGCATATTTTCCCCCCTTAATTTTTAATATCTATATTACCCTATTTTCTAAATATTTTTAATTGCAGAAATATTCTTATTACCCCTTGTCACCTTGTAGAACCCCCTTTTTAATTCATCAACCATTATCTCTGAAAAAACAATTTCTTTTCAATGTTTTACTATTTCCATATTTCTTTATTTCATGCACCTGTTTCTTGCTGCTTCTCCTTCCCCTCTTTTCCCCATAGCTTTTCTCATTCCACATTATATCCCTTTCTTTCTTAATATCTTCCTTTCCTCTTTTCTGCTGGGTCTTTCTGCCTTTCTCGATTGATTTCACATATATTCCCCCTTTTGATTGCCTTCTTAAGTCTCAACTTTTTAACCTTCCTTCTTTCCCCACTTCTTTGTAGCATTCTTTGTGTTAATCGTCTATTTAAAATGTCTTCTCCTTGAGTTGACTCCTCCTCCTCTGAAGCTCTTTCTTCTTGTTCTTCAATCGCCATTTCCATTTTTTCTAACACAGAGCAAAGTGATTCACCTCTTTCCTGTAGTAATTCTCTCATATTTTTAAGTTCCATTTTTAATTCCCGAAGAGATATCATCATTACACACTCTTGTATTTTATGATTGTTAAAGTCCACAAAAAAAACCACTTTTACTTTCCTTCTTTCTTCTTTCAATTTTCTAAAGTTCTCAATTATTCCAGCCCAGGGTCAAAACCAAAAACATCAATCAATCCCACAGTCAGTCTTTCCTTGCTTTTTTCTTTATTCTGGTTCTGCTTTCACTTTCTAAGATTCTTATTTTGCTTCAATATTTCTTTTGTGTTATATCCACACAAATTCATTCAAAAACAGGATACTTTCCCTTTTGTTTGAGCTCAAGTTTTTGTCAAAAGGTGGCACTCCCCATTGTACAAAATCTTCACCTTTTCCCCCTATTTTTTTGTTTAGGGTTTTTCAAACCTCAATGTTCCAGCATAGTCCAGTCTCCAATTTATAAACTTTATTATTATTATTTTTTGACAATCTTAAGTCCAGCTTTATTTTATGCCCGTTTATTGACAAAATATTTTAGTCCAATTAAGTTAAATCTTTAGTTCCGGCTTCTTCCTTTCCTGGTTCGAAGCCCCACTTAGCTGTCAAAAATATTTTCTTATTTTTTTTCTTGTCCCTTTGTAATTTCACCGCTCACTTTTCTTTTCTTAAAAAATCCATGTTACCTTAATCCCGGGATACTTTTGTTTAGTTGTATTGCCCAGTTGTCCCAGTTCAGATGTTATCCACCTCTTTCTTCCCTCCTGCACAAAGCTTAATCCAGCTGAGTCCTCCTCTTCAGGGTAGCCATTTTAAACCACTGCTGCAGTCGTCTTTGGCAGGAAAAAGACCAAGCCCAGGAGGGGAGATGCGGCTTCCCTCAACCTGGCTTGTGGCTTCCCCTTACTCCGCTGCCCCTCCAAGGCAGCTTCATCCCCTAATCGTAATGATCGGGGCTCTCCAACAAAAGAGCATGGACCATAGCCGCAGAGAGTCATGATCTACAGTCCGTCAGTGAGGAGGCTTCGCCTTCTTTCCGCCAGTACTTTAAATATTGAGTTCACTTCCATTGTCGTATTTTAAGTAAAAACGATTGAACATAAATAATGTCAGGACAAATCTCTACATTGTATATTGCCCATAGTTTTAAAAAAATCTGGCACCGGTTCCGGTTTCGCGTGGCTGGTTCCGGTTTTGCGTGGCTTCGGGGCAGCAGGAATTCGCGACTGCTCGCGATTCCTGCTGTGCTAGCCACCGAGGTACCCCCGATCCAGATGGGTCAGGGGGATATGGCTGCCCTATAGGGACAGCCGAAGAGAGAGGGGAGCCGGACAGGAGGTTGGGGGTGTCGCAGACCCCCTCCTCATCCTGTAAAACCCCTTTTTCCCAAGGCGGTGGAGCGGCGGTCAGCAATGGCCGCCACAAAGAAGCCAGCAACCGGGTAAGATTGTGCTGGAGGAAGCAAGAAGAGTGAAAGTGCTGTCTGAGCCGGGTCAATCAACATCTTTCAAATTTGTTGGAACTGAGCTGTTTGAATTGCTGGAGGATACATTGTATCCCTAAGAAGATCGAAAGCGGCGGAGAAGCTGTTAAAGGGAACTTTTTTTTTTTTTCTTCACTCTCCCACCCCATGGAAACAGCAGATATGAAATATGTTTGGACATTGAAGGTGAATTATTCTGAAAGTTGAAGCTAAGGGACAAAAGGGTTCCTGGACATTGAAAAACTTAAGAAATTGGAAAACCCTTATTAGAGGTATGGATTTCTGATTATTTAAAATTGATGTTGCAAGTGGGAAGGGAGAGGAAAAAAAATTGAAGCAGAAGCTGAAAAAGGAGGAGATTGCCTAGAATCCCAAAGAAAGGTATATCGTAATTGAACCTCTTTGATTAAACATTAACCCCAGAAAGAGAAAGAGAAGAAGGAAGAAAAGTATTAATTTTTGGAACTTTTTTTGAATTATTTTTGATTAAAAATACTTGTGATTGTTTTGGGAAAAGTTTCTCTTTTCATGATGGCATTGCTTGTGGATGAACTAAAGACTGAATATCAAAAATATAAAAAGGAAGATACTTTGGGCACTTTGTTTCAATTTTTAGAAATGGCGTTATGTACTTATATGAAAAGTTGACTATGCAGCAGAAGGATTGGGACAAAGAAGAGGAAGAAGAAGCCATCTTTGATGAACAATGGGTTCTTTCCGGGGAGGAGGAGAAAAAGGATAAGAAAAAGGGGATTTTAAGAATTGAAAAAACAACCAAAAAAGAGAAAAATGAGAGGAAAGGTGGAGGCAAGGTTAGAAAGCAAAGGAAAGGGAGTAAGAAAAGGGAGGAGGAGAGACAAAGGGGTAAAAAGGGCAAGGAGAAGAATAAGCAAGAGAGAAAGGGGGGGAGGAGAAGCCTCAATGGTGGGAAGCAAGATCTAAAGAAAAAAAGTTTATTCAGAGACAATGGGTGAATTTAATTTAGGATAAAAGAGGGATTCTGGAGGGTACGTAAGATTGTGTTTTTATATGTGTATTTAGAGTATAAAATTCATTGTGTAATTTTAGAATCTATTAAACAGAATCCCAAGAAAAATTGTTATATGAAGTACTTTTAAGTTAGGGTAATGAGTTAAAGACGTTACTCCAATTGGTGTATAGGAGAAGTATAGTAAAAGAAAAAAGATGAATGGATAGTTGGAAATAGAACAGACAAAGAATGTTATTGAAAATGGTAATAAGATATGGAAGGATATATAAAGGTTTTGTTATGTCTTTTTGGGTTTTGTATATTGATAAAAGGCAATAAAATTTTAATTAACAAGAAATAATTTGGATGAAAAGGAGAAGCTGGGATAAGATATGAAGTTAAATAGATAAAGTATTGATACTATAATTTGGAATTATTATGTTCTATTGGTTTTCTTCTTTTATTATTTTTTCTTAGAAAAGAATTTATAAGCTGTTATGCCTTGATTCTTTGTGCATTGTTTTTATAAAATTGATAAAATTGGTTTATAAAAAAAAAAAAGAAGAAAATGATAATAAGATATGGAAGGATATGTAAAGTGAATATGATGTTTGAATTTGTGTCTGTGTGAAGAGTTTCAACCCGGGATCAGACAGCCTTCAGAAAAGATCTTTTAGTTTTGTTTATGTTTTGTGTTTTGTATGTTTGTGTATTGTGTTTTCTGTAAAATTAATAAAATTTGTTTGAAAAAAAAAAAAATCTGGCACTGAAACACTTTCAATGCTTCTGTCCTATTTTTCCATGCAGAATGAATGGACTGTTTCTTTCTATTTCCATTATCATCATTCCATATATTTCCTTTAAAATCCAGTGCTTATAACACTCTATCTTGAACCCATATATCTGGCGTGTTTCTCACTGTCTATGGATTACAAAAAAACAAATGAGCAAGTCAAATCAACAAGCCCTTTTAGTAGAAATGTTGGGTTAAATTGGGAAATCCATTCCAGATCTTATTAGTTCACATTAATCGCCCAGTTAAAGACCTGAGGTAATTTCTCTCAAGATTTACTATGTGTCACATAAATTACTTTACTGAGTTTCTGAGTAGAACTGAGGACAAGAATATCTAGCCAGAGAATGTATCTTGTGGATTTTGTTGGGAAAAACCTTAAGAACATTTTCTCTTAATTCAAGAGTTCAGCTAACTCGAGAGATCAAAAGGGAAAGAGGAAAGAATAATACAGGTAGTCTTTGAATTACAACCATTTGTCTAATGATCATTCAAAGTTACAATGGCACTGAAAAAAAGTGACGTATGACCATTTTGTCAGAATATTCATGAACTGGAAAAGGCATGGTAACAAGGTCAGCCAATGAATAGGCATAGCAACTAAGTCAGCCAATGAGGACTGTTTGGAAACTGAAACTGGAAGGAGCCTATAGTGACTCTATATTAAGCTCTGAGCTCTGAAGCTCTGAGTCTGGTCTGCTACTGCTGAACTAAAACTGAAACTGTTCTCTCATCTGCTTGTTTTTTGCTTGTGTTACGCTGGAAGACTCTACTATTGGTATTGTAAACTTTACTTCAAATGTTATTATGTATATAAAGAAGTTAATGAATCTTGCTGAATCAGTCATCTGTGTATGTGTTTTCTGGATTTGAATAATTGCTGCAAAATCTAACACATTTTTTACACTTATGACCTACACTTATTACATCCCCAAGATCGCATGATTAAAATCCAGATGTTTGGCAAATGTTCTTATTTATGACGGTTGCAGTGTCCCTGGGTCATCTGATCACCTTTTGGGACTGTCTGACAAGCAAGATGTTCTTGCTTGATGGTATTAAAGGTATCGTCTTATAATCTGACCTGTTCCAAGGTGGAACTTGGAAAAAATTCTATATTGAAGGGATAGAGAACAATTTTGGAGCTATTGTGAAGAAGCAAAGTTTCAGCCTTCAAGGGAAGAAACAGATATTTAAGATAAATAGTGATTCTGTAAGGACAGGGAGTTGCAACAAGAATTAAAAGAGAAAAGACATTTTTCTTGGAATCTGAGAACTTGAAGAGAACTAATTTTATCTCTAACTATTAAATAGAGATAAGAGAGGGCCGGGGCAAAATGTACACTAGCCAACTTAATTTTCAAACATTTTAGAATAGAATAGATATAGAATACTTCATTGGCCAAATGTGATTGGACACACAAGGAATTTGTCTTGGCGCAAATACTCTCAGTATACATAAAAGAAAAGATATATTAATCAAGCGTCAAGAACCATCAGGTCCAACACTTAATAATAATAGTCATAGGGTACAATAAGCAATCAAATCATACTAGGAAATTGTCCATATAAATTGTAAGGATACAAGCGACAAAGTTACAATCATACAATCACAAGTAGGAGAGGATGGATGATAAGGAGTGATGAGAAGATTAACAGTAATAGTTAATAATCTATAAATAGTTAACCTTTGTAATAGTTGAACAATGTTGAGGGAATTATTTGTTTAGCAAAGTGATGGCTTTCGGGAAAAAATTGTCCTTGTGTCTAGTAGTTCTGGTGTGCAGGGCTCTATAGTGTCGTTTTGAGGGAAGAAGTTGAAACAGTTTATATCCAGGATGTGAGGGGTCTGTAGATATTTTCACAGCCCTCTTTTTGACTTGTGCAGTATACAGGTCTTCGATGGAAGGCAGGTTGGTAGTAATTGTTTATTCCACAGTCCTAATTATCCTCTGAAGTCTGTGTCTGTCCTGTTGGGTTGCAGAACCAAACCAGTTATAGAGGAGCAGATGACAGGCTCAATCATTCCTCTGTGGAACTGGATCAGCAGCTCCTTGGGCAGTTTGAGCTTTCTGAGTTGGTGCAGAAAGAACATTCTTTGTGGTGCTTTTTTGATGACATTTTTGATGTTAGGTGTCCATTTTAGGTCTTGTGATACGATAGAACCTAGAAATTTGGAGGTCTCTACTGTTGATACTGAAACCATGGTGAAAAACACAATGGATTAATTTCCAGACAGTGCCAAGGATTTGCCATGAATACATCTGATCAAAGCGAGCTCATTTTAGTAGACTGTGGGAATGCTGAGGATGTAACATAACTTGATTTCAACAAAACATTGGACAAAGGATACAATATGACATTCTGTTTGGATGGGATTTTGTGACAATTAAATGAATACTAGTTGGCTTGAAAATTGAAAGAAAACGGTGCTCATCTTCAGTTCCTGATCAAACTGGAGAGATTATTCATCTAGGGAACAAGGTTTAGTCTTGGACCTTTTACTCTTCAAACTTTAATCAATGATTTAACATTAAGGCATGAAAGGAATGTTTATCGGAAATATCATTACAATCTACAACTGAGCTCAACATTTCTGTTGCTAAGTGAGACAGTTGTCAAGTGAGTTTTGTCCCACTGTATGACCTTTCATGCCACAGTTGTTAAGTGAATCACTGCAGTTGTTAAGTTAATAATATGGTTGTTAAGTAAAACTGGCTTCCTCACTGACCTTGTCTGTCAGAAAATCAGAAGGTAGGTAGGTAGGTGGATGGATAGAATAGGGTAGGGTAGGGTAGGGTAGGGTAGGGTAGGGTAGAATAGAATAGAATAGAATAGAATAGAATAGAATAGAATAGAATTCTTTATTGGCCAAGTGTGATTGGACACACAAGGAATTTGTTTTTGGTGCATATGCTCTCATTCATCAAGAATTGTAAGATACAACACTTTGTGATAGTCATAAGCAATGCTCTCATTCATCAAGAATTGTAAGATATAACACTTAGTGATAGTCATAAGCAATCAGATCATACTAGGAAACAAACAAAGCAATATAAATTGTAGAGCAACATGGTTATAGTCAGAGATAGGTACTAGGAAGGAGGAGAATAATAATAGAAATACAGTCTTAGTAAATGTTGACAGTATTGTGGGAATTAGTTGTTTAGCAGGGTGATGGCATTCAGGGGAAAAACTGTCCTTGTGTCTAGTTGTTCTGTTGTGCAGTGCTCTATCGCATTGTTTTGAGGTAGGGTAGAAATTGAAACAATTTATGTCCAGGATGTGAGGGGTCTGTAGATATTTTCATAGATAGATGATAGATAGATAGATAGATAGATAGATAGATAGATAGATAGATAGATAGATAGATAGATACATAGATAAATGTAATAGTAAAATGCACAATATTTCTGTAATAATTAGAGATCTAGTCATCACAATGCTAAAATTCTTGAATTCTCTGTTCATATGTATGGGGCACAGAATAAATAAGAATGATTTTGGCCTTTCTCTAAGATGCCCCTCCTCTGACTTTTCAACTATATGTGCAGGTGGCTTTTAACACGTGAGATCAACCAACTTTCCAAAACTAGAGAAAAATGCACATCCTTGGTTCAAACTCATCTCATTATCCTTGTTTGCAATTTGATAAATGTGCAGCTTGTAAAGCTCTTGCTTCTTTGTTACAAACATCTGAGTTCCTTTGCAAATTCCCAAAAGGAAATTTGGATACAGGAAGGTTTATTAGAAGCAGATGCCAGAGAAAACTTGACAGTAGGAAGCTGGTAAGAGCAACATTATCATAAAGAGAAGGCCATGAAAATGTCACTTGCTGTTTGGTGCTTTTGTCGTTAATACACACTGCACAGAGCATGAAATATGACGTCTATGATGGATGGAAGAGCTAACGGTATTGCTGTAGCCTCCAGGTATAATCAGTTTCTCCTTATTAACATAAAGCTAATTAGTAAAGATTTTCTGTGATCAAATAGCCACCCTGAGAGCTGTTTTGAAAGCAATCATATTTAGCTGAATGTGGGCTGGGTAACTGGGAATTATGGAAATAAGTTCCTGGTGACTGGGTCATTGGCCCAGATTAGGAGAAAATTGAAAATAATCTAGAAAAGGGAGGGAGGGAAGGAAGGAAGGAAGGAAGGAAGGAAGGAAGGAAGGAAGGAAGGAAGGAAGGAAGGAAGGAAGGAAGGAAGGAAGGAAAGAAGGAAGGAAGAGGCAAAGAAGGGAAGGGAAGAAAGAGGGAGAGAGGAAGGAGGAAGGAAGAGAAAGAAAGTAGGAAGGGAATGGTTTGCATCCAGACTGATAAATATTCAACAGCTGAAAGAACTATCTGTGAGAAAACCCACCATAAATTCAATCTCTTCTTCTTGAAAGTCTCAAGTGATGGCGCTCCCACAACTTCCGAGGGCAACTTCTGTTCCATTGGTTGATTGTTCTCACTGTTAGAAAGTTTCTCCTTATTTCGAGGTTAAATCTCTCCTTGTTCAGTTTCCGTCCATTATACCTTGTCTAGCCTTTTTTTTTTTAACCATGTGTCATTTTTTTCAGTTGGTACATGCCAGAGGGAGGAAATGAAAGAAATCTTTACATTTTGACATTCCTCATGCAGAAAGAGAATTCTTAAACCCTTCGGATTAGGAAAGAGCTCATCTTTCAGGTAACAACAACTGAGAATCTGTTTCACATGGATGTGGGCATCTGACGTGCCCACCATTTCCAAGTAAAGACAAAGAGAAACTTCTACTTTATTTATTTTATTTTTATTTATTTGATTTGTCAGTTGCTTATAAGATAATAAGTATAAGTATATACATAGTTATGAATACATGAAATGGGTACATGTAAGAAAAATAAAAGAAACAATAGGACAGGGACAGTAGGCACGTTGGTGCGCTTATGTACGCCCCGTACAGACCTCTTAGGAAAGAGGTGAGGTCAATATTAGACAGTCTAAGGTTAAAGTTTTTGGGGTTTGGGGAAGAAACCACAGAGTCAGGTAAAGTATTCCAGACATTGACCACTCTGTTGCTGAAGTCATATTTCCTGCAATCAAGTTTGGTGCGGTTAACCTTGAGTTTGTATCTATTGTGTGCTCTTGTGTTGTTATGATTGAAGCTGAAGTATTCATTGACAGGTAGGACATTGGAATGTATGATTTTATATACCATACTTAGATCAGACTGAAGAAGGCATGATTCAAGGTTTTCTAGGTCTAGAATTTCAAGTTTTGTGGCACAAGGTATTCTGCAACGAGTAGAGGAGTGGAGAACTCTTCTTGTGAAATATTTCTGGACTTTCTCAACTGTGCTAATATCAGATATGTAATGTGGGTTCCAGACTGATGAGCTGTATTCAAGTATTGGTCTAGCAAATGTTTTGTATGCTCTAGTTAGTAGTGTGATATTACCAGAGAAAAAGCTACGTAGGATTAGGTTAACAACTCTTAATGCCTTTTTGGCTATGTAGTTACAGTGGGCTCTAGCACTTAGATCATTAGAGGTGAGTATTCCAAGGTCCTTTACAGGGCTTGGATCATCAACAAGATCTTGACTATTCAGCTTGTATTTTATTTTCTGTTTTTTTTTTTGCCAATATATGGGACAGAGCATTTATTTGTTGAGATTTGAAGTTGCCATTTGTTTGACCATTCTGATACATAGTTGAGGTCTTTTTGAAGGCTAGCAGTATTGTCTGTGGTATTGAACAGCTTTACAACATCAGCGAAGAGAACGCAGTTGCTCTTAATATGATCACAAAGGTCATTTATGTAGAGTATGAAGAGAGTTGGTCCTAGAGAGTTGGTCCCAGTTAGGTCCTAGAGAGTTGGTCCCAGTTAGGGTAAACAATGTTATCCCTAACACCTGTCAACAGTGGTGTCCCCCAAGGCAGTGGCCTTGGGGGACACCACTGTTGACAGGTGTTAGGGATAACATTGTTTACCCTAACTGGTTTAGGTAAAATAATAAATATGTAATCATAGTTTGTTAGTTAAAGTGTCTGCAACTTTAACTGTAGGACTGTAATTAAGGGAGTGGTTGTAAAAAGCACCATAAAAGAAGCAAGGTACCGCAGCTTTTATCTCTGGCTTTATGATCCCTAATTACTGGATGGATTCAAGACTGCGTTTTTCCCCTACTGGAACGAGAGAGAGAAAGGACTGATTTGTAAGTAAACTGACATAGGATATTCTACACGGACTTTGCTAACTGAATATCCTTGAATGGACTGACTAAAATGATACATGACTAATGGACTGTTATTTTGACTATGCTATAAACTCTAAATGGAATAAACTATCTTTTGATAGCACAAGGGTATCTGTTATTTTTACTGTATGTTAACAAACATACAAACTTATCTCACTCATTTATCTGTGTGCCTATCTGACTAACGCTGCACATTCTGTTTAGCTTGTCTCCTTAACCCTGGTTGGGGAACACAGGCTTAACATTGGTTATGGGCCCAGAATTTACAAATAATAAATTCCAGAATAGACTTAGAATGTTAGGTATTCAACATAAAAAGTCTGTACCATATAGGCCACAACATAATGCCTTTATAGAGAGACGAGGCCAAACATTACAATCAGTGACACGAACTATGATGTCTGATTCAGGATTGCCTGACAATTTATGGGGAGAAGCAATAATGTGTGGTTATCATATATTAAATAATGTTGTTAATTCAACAACAGGTGAATTACCATTCACACTGTGGCATGGTACAAAACCTGATTTAAGTTACATGCACACATTTGGTGCACCAGCATGGGTGCATATCCCTTCACAACTTAAACACAAAGGACAGCATAGAGCTAAAAGATTATTTTTTGTAGGATATAAATTTAATCATAGATCTTATAGATTCTTTGCAACCAGGTACATCTAGAGTTTACACCAGTGCTAGTGCTAAATTCCTAGAACATGTAGGATGGAATAGATTAGAGCAAGATTTAAATAATGAAGTAATTATTGAACCCTACAAAAGGCAGAAAGAACAGACTTGTTATAAGAAGAGTCCAATTAAAGAAGAAGTCCACGAAGAGCAAATAGGACCAGAACAAGAGGAAACAGTTGATCAGGAACAGTTAGATAATCAAGAAGACTTCATAAATGAAAGTCCCCCTGTAAGTCCTGTAATACCTAGACATACTACACGTGTAACTAGACCACCTGATAGGTATCAAGCAAGTATAGTTTGCCAAGTAACTAAAATTCCAACTAGTGTAGATGAACTTAGGAGGTATCCTGCTAAGGATCAGGAGAATTGGCAAAAGGCAATGGAAAAAGAACTAAATTCATTAAAGGTAATGAAAGTATATGAAGATGCTAAATTACCTCCAGGAGAAAAATCCATTGGGTGCAAATGGATATTTAAAGTAAAAACTGGAAATGATGGGATTGTTACCCATAAGGCTAGGTTGGTAGCTCAAGGATTTAATCAAACTGCATCTGATTACGATGAAGTTTTTGCACCAAGTCTTAAAGCAACAACTTTGAGAGCAGCTTTAGTGTGGGCAGCTAAGAAAAACTATGTCATTAACCATTTAGATGTAGAAACTGCTTACCTGCATGCACCATTGCAGCACACTATATATTTGAAAAAGCCAATTATTATAAAAGACAATAAAGTAAATAGTAATGATTGTTGGAAATTAAAAAGAAGTCTTTATGGATTGAAACAATCTGGCTTTGAGTGGAACCAATATATTGTGAAAGAATTAAACAATATAGGTTTTAAATCTGGTTTAGCAGATCCATGTGTATTTAAAAGAGAAAATAATGGAACGGTGTCATTATTGTTATTATTTACAGATGATATTGCTTTGATAACTAAGACTAATAATGAAGCTAATGAGATTATATCATTATTAGCCAAAAAGATAAAATTAAAGCATTTAGGTGAAATTAAAAAGTATCTAGGATTGACAATTAACAAAACAAAAAATTGATTTAAGATATCTCAAGAAGATAAAATTTGCCAATTAATTAAAACGTATAAAATGGAACTTTGTAAAACGGCAAAGATTCCAATGAGTCAGGAAGTTTGCCAAACTGATGATCAAAGTCCAAATTTGATAAGTCTATATATCAATCTTTGATTGGTAGCTTATCATATATTAGCAATTGGTCAAGGCCTGATATAGCTTATAGTGTAAATCAGCTGGCACGTTTTAATTCAGATCCACAACAATGTCACTGGCAATCATTAAAGAGAATTTTAAGATATCTTAAAGGAACAATGAACCATGCATTGTATATAGAACCAAAGGGTGATTTGAGTCTTTGTGCCTATGCAGATGCAACTTTTGCAACTGACATAAACACTAGAAAATCAACATCTGGGATGGCTATATTATTTGGTAAGACACTAATAGGGTGGAGGTCAATCAGACAACAGCATATCAGCTTGTCCACGATGGAAGCGGAATTTTCATGTCTGTCATTACTATGCACTGACTTAATTTTGTACAAACAGCTATTATTAGACATGGGTATAATTGTTAAAGATTCCATTATTGTGTACGAGGACAACCAGGCAGCCATAAAGTTTGCTACTAATATTGCTGTAAAAACTAGATCAAAGCATACCGATTTAAGATACTTAAATGTTAGATAATCTGTAAAGAATGGGCTAATTAAATTGGAATACTGCATGACGGAAGAAAACATTGCGGACCAATTTACAAAAGCTCAAGGAGTAATCAAATTTAAAGAGAGTTGTAACAAATATGATTTAAAGATGTAAATAGTTATATTTATTATTATTTCCTAAAAGGGGAGAATGTTAGGGATAACATTGTTTACCCTAACTGGTTTAGGTAAAATAATAATATGTTATCATGGTTTATAAGTTAAAGTGTCTGCAACTTTAAATATGGGAATGTAATTAAGGGAGTGGTTGTGAAAGCACTTTAAAAGAAGCAAGACAACAGCTTGCTCTCTCTCTGGCTTTGATGATCCCTAATTACTGCATGGACTCAAGACTGCGTTACTCGAACGGGAGAGAGACAAAGGACTGATTTGTAAGTGAACTGACATAGGATATTCTACACGGACTTTGCTAACTGAATATCCTTGAGTGGACTGACTAAATGATACATGACTAATGGACTGTTATTTTGACTATGCTATAAATGGAATAAACTATATTTTTGATAGCACAAGCGTATCTGTTATTTTTACTGTATGTTAATAAACATACAAGCTTATCTCACTCATTTATCTGTGTGCCTATCTGACTAACGCTGCACATTCTGTTTAGCTTGTCTCCTTAACCCTGGTTGCGGAACCTAGGCTTAACACTGAATCAAAGGCTGTACAGAAGTCTATGTAGATTGCATCTATTGCTTTGCCCTGATCGAGTTGTGTAGTCCATGTGTTTTTGCAGTGTAAGAGTTGCAGATTACAGGATAGTTTTTTCCTTAAACCAAATTGTTTATTGGAGAGTAGGTTGTTTGTCTCTAAATGGAGGATAATGGATTGGTTAATAATTGATTCCATGACTTTACAGGTGACGCAGCATAAGGAGATTGGTCTGTAATTTTCAACTAGGCTGTGGTCTCCAATTTTGAAGATGGGGATGACCGTGGCTTGTGACCATAGTTTTGGCAAGGAGCTGGTCCTGAAAGATTTTTCAAAGATTATGCTTAGAGGTTCAGTTATGGCAGTGGATAGCTTTTTTAAGAAGTAGGCACATATTCCATCCGGTCCAATAGATAGAGATGGTTTTAGATTGCATAGTGCTTTTTCAACATTGTCTTCTGTAAAATCGATATGTATTAGATCATTGTAGTTGTCTGTGGTTCGGCTAAGAAATATTGGGCATGATCCATTGCTGTTTACAAATATTGAGCTGAAGAATGTGTTAAAGATGTTGGCTTTAATGGTGTCGTTGTTGCAGTCTTTACCATTAGGTCTTATCAGGGGTGGGATGGACCTTGAGTCTTTTAGTTTGTTGTTTACAAAATTGTAAAAAGCGCGGGTGGAATTGGTGCATAGAAGATTTTCCTTTTGTTTAATGTGATAATTGTTGCATTCAGTCTTTATCTGGTGGCATAAATTTTTGTATCGGCTTTTGAAATTGGCAACGTGACCAGATTTGTTTTTCTGCCAAAGTGATCTCTTTTTGGATTGAAGCTTCCTTATTGTTATGGGTAATCTGTTTTTCCTGGTTTTGGGAGTTGTTGTTGGTACATATAGTTTGATGACTTTTTTGACTTCAAGTAAAAATATGTTGTATATACTTACTTGGGAATCAATTTTAAAATATACTTGGGAATCAATTTTAAAATCCCTGCCTTCCTGTTTTTTTAAAAGAAAAAGAAAAGTGGTATTGAACAAATCTGAAATTCCAATACTTCAGATACTTTAAATGCAGGTAGTCCCCGACTTACAACAATTGATTTAGTGACTGTTCATAGTTACCACAGCACTCAAAAAAGTTAATTTTTTCACACTTATGGCTGTTGCAGCATCCCCAGGGTCACATGATCAAAATTCATGCACTTGGCAACTGACTCATGATAGTTGCAATGTCCTGTCTTGCTTAGCAACCAAAATTTTGGGCTCAAAATTGACCCCTGGGACATGGAAACCATACTTGGTAGTTGCCGAGCATCTGAATTTTGGGCATGTGACCATTGGGGATGCCATTAAACAAGTGGTTGTAGGTTGAAGACAACCTGTATTGCACAGAATTCCCATGCACAGATAGTCCTTGCCTTACAATGGTTCATTTAGTGACTGTTCAAAGTTACAACGGCACTGAAAAAAGGGGCTTACAAAAAAGGGGCTTGATCACCCTTTCAGCGTGATCAAAATTCAGGTTCTTGGCAACTGACTCACATTTATGATGGTTGCAGTGTCCTGGGGTCACATGATCTGCTTTTGTGACCTTCTGACAAGCCAAAGTCCATGGTGAAGCCGGATTCACTAAACAACCACATTCCTAACTTAACCAATTGCAATGATTCACTTAACAACTGGGACAAGAAAAGTTGTAAAATAGGACAAAACTTGCTTAATATATGTTTCAATTTGCAACATGGATTTTGGGCTCAATTATGGTTGTAACCCAAGGAGTACCTGTACATAGAAGCTGGCACAGCTAAAGCTCTGCTCTAGCCTTCATTTTTATCTCTGCTTAATGCAACTACTCTGCTGAAGTTGTTACGGTCCACAGTGTTAGAAGTAGTCCTGAAAAAACCAGTGCAAGATCTTGCCTTTAGAACAGAGGTCGCCAACCTTTTGGACCTCAGGGACCACCAAACTCATAATTTTAAATCCTGCAGACCACTAAAATGAATTTTGACTGACCGTGGCTTGCTGACATTGGTGGGAAAGTCAGTCCCCTATTCCAGAGCTGCAGTAGTCACAGGACTGGCCCTTTGGTCATCCCGAAGCAGCTGTTCCTCCACCCATGTGCACCAGCCTGCAACTCTGGAAGAGCTGCTCTGGGATGACTGAAGGGCCAGTCCTGTGACTACTGCAGCTCTGGAATATGAAACTGACTTTCCCATCAATGTCAGCAAGCCACCCCAGGGCGGATTTTCCTCCCCTGCCATTGGTCTTACCTTCCCGTTCCTGCTCGTATGGCTCTACTCAAGGTAAGCTTTGCACTCGGCCGAATGATGGGGGACAGCAGGTGGGCGGGCCATGTGGGTGGCGCAGCCTTGAATTCCTACGCAGCCTGGATTAATTGCTTTGGAGGGAGTGCTTGGGGGGAACATTTCTCTGAGGACCACCAGCAGTTCCTGGCCCACCAGTTGGTGACCACTGCTTTAGAAGGTTGGCTGCTTCATCTCTGACAGAAGAGACTGGACAGACAAATTGTTTCAAATTGTACAGAGTCCCTAGTACAAGGTTGAGCTAGAAAACCTCCAAGATACTTTCCAGCTTCTATTCTATTCTATTCTATTCTATTCTATTCTATTCTATTCTATTCTATTCTATTCTATTCTATTCTATTCCACAATTTTATTCTTTTCTGTTCTGTTCTGTTCTACTCTACTCTACTCTACTCTACTCTACTCTATTCTATTCTATTCTATTCTATAATTCTCTTCTCTTCTCTTCTCTTTTATTTTCTATTCTGTTCTATTCTATTCTATTCTACTCTACTCTGAAACATGAAGAAGAGAAGCAACCTAAACTAAGAAGAAATTTCCTACCAATGAGAACAATTAACCAGTAGAACAGCTTGCCTTCAGAGGTTGTGGGTGCTTCATCACTGGAGGTTTATAAGAAGAGACTGGACAGCCACTTGTGTCAAATTGGACAGGTTCTCCTGCTTGAGGAGGGGGTTGGAGTAGAAGGCCTCCAAGGTCTCTTCCAGCTCCATTCTGCTTGATTGAAAGCAAGGTCCTTCTGTGCCCCATGTTTACGTTCACGTGAAGATAATCTGCATCGGACTAAAATTTATGTTGACTCAATGGCTGTTTCTATCCATTTGAAATCAGCCATAGCTTGTATTCTGTTGCTAGGGAGCAACAGTGTAATAACAAGTTGTGAGTTGTGTGTGGGCTTGCAGAATAAATATCTGGTTGTCCCCAAGTGGCCTTGAATAGGAGATAAGATAGACCTTTGGCCTGATTGGAAGAATTCTTCTTAAATTCTTACCAGCAGGACCTTCTCCTAGCTCTTGATTAACATTGTCCTGAGGGTTTTCTCAGGTCATTGCACCTTGTGGATTGTCAAACAAAGAAAGGATGTTTACAGCAATAGTTAACAAATGATGGGTCCCTCTCTAAGCATTTACTTCAGGCATTCTTTATGTTGCAAGTAGTTCTCAACTTGCAACTGCAATTGACCCCAAATATCCATTAGTTAGTTAGTTAGTTAGTTAGTTAGTTAGTTAGTTAGTTAGTTTACTATTTTCATTGCACCTCGTTCAACAAAATCAAACACCATCTTCAATGCATATCATGACATGAAAATAAACACAAACACACATCCTTCACCCTCCACACATTGAACTGGAAAGCCCCAACACTGCACCAACAGTGAACTATGCAGTAGAATTCAAAAGAGTTACTGCCCTGGGATAGAAGCTGTTTTTCAGCCTATTTGTCCTTGTTTTTATTATTCTGTACCATCTGCCAGATGGTAATAGTTCAAAAAAAAAAAAGGGTGCCCAGGATGAGATTGATCTTTGAGGATGTTTTGAACTTTCTTAAGGCAGCAGGAGCTATAAAGCTCTTCCGAAGAGGGGAGAGGGCAACCCAGGATCTTTTGGGCAATGACATTAGCCCTCTGGAGTGCTGCCCTATCTGCCACTGTGCAGTTGGCAAACCATACAGAGGTACAGTGAGTTAAAATACTCTCTATGGTGCATGGTAGAAGGTCACCAGCAGTTTCTCATTCAGTTGTTTTCTGAGAAGCCTCAGGTGGTATAATCTCTGCTGGGCTCTTTTGACCAGGGCTGCAATGTGGGCACCCCAGGTCAGGTCCTCTTTTAGGGTAACAGCCAGAAACTGGCCACTTGCTCCACTCAGTCTCCATTGATAAGCAAGGGCTGGATGTCTGATCTGTTCCTTCTATAATCCACTATAAGCTCCTTGGTCTTATTGGTGTTGAGGACCAAGTTATTGTCTCCACACCACGAAAACAACAGGTCCACCTCATCTTGCCAAGTAAGGCCATTGTTAAGAGAATGTTTCCCCATTTTACAACTTTTTTGACCATCGCTGTGAAGTGAATCACTGAGTTGTTAGTGACACAGTTATTAATTTCTTGGCCATTAAAATAATCAATCAGTGGAACAACTTGCCTCAGAAGTTGTGGATGCTCCAACACTGGAGGTTTTAAAGACAAGATTGGATAGTCTTAATGGTATAGGCTCTCCTGCTTGAGCAGGGGGTTGGACTAGAAGACCTCCAAGGTCCCTTCCAACTCTGTTATTCTGTCATTCTTTTATTCTCTGAAAAAAGCCAAAATAGATTTGGCCAAGAAATCCTTTTTTATGCTGCTTTCCCTTTTAAGGGGCCATATTCTTGATTCTCCTGCCATATTTCATTGAAGATGATTGTAAACCACTCTATGAAACAAGGTGAGGTGTACTATAATGGAAATTAGTTTATTGCCATGAGGAATGATACGACTATTGATAAAAAAGAATGAAAGGGGCAAGACAAAAGATATAGGATTTTGGATGGTCCAGGGTGCAAGATGTATGTTTATTCTGGATGAGATCTACCAAGAACATTCAAGGTTTCATGTGTATGGAGATTCTCAGTCACCTGAAGTCAGAACTGAAGAAGCTCCTTAGATGAGAAGCAAAAGATCTTCAAGGAAAAAAACAAAGTCCAGTTGCCTTTTGAAAAACATCTTTGGGACAACCTAGATTTCAGTGGACTCTGCTGTATCTCTTATAACCTACCAGCTGGAGCAGGCCAGAGGTGGTATTCAGCAGGTTCTGACCAGTTCTGGAGAACCGGTGGTGGAAATTCTGAGTGGTACAGAATACCCCCTCTGACTGGCCTCACTCCCATCTAGGGGTGGGATTTTACCAGTTCGCACCTATTCGCTAGAACCGGTTGTTAACATTCTAAGCAGTTTGGAGAACCGGTTGTTCGAAGGAATTGCTGGCCTAATCCTGTAAGGAAGGCAGGAAGGAAACATTCTGGTGTTGCTTACAGAACTGCTCACCATTAACCCTTATTACATTCCTGGCAGGACTAGATTTCCTGTCTCAGGAATATCTCTGGAGTTTTTTCTCCCTCCTTTGCTGGTACTTTGCTTGTGTGGAGGGACCATTCAAAGTTACAATGGCACTGAAAAAGGTGAGTTATGACCTTTTTCCACACTTACGACTGTTACAGCATCCCCACAGTCATGAGAGGCCAGGCAAGGAGATGCGTGCCTCAATGTGAGTGATATTGAGTTGGCCACGCTCAGCCAATAACATGACCACCAAGCCACAACCACCTGGTCACATGACCATCAAGCCATGCCCACCAACTAAGCCAGGCCCACAGAACCAGTTGTTAAAAATATTGAATCCCACCCCTGCCCCCATCTATTCTTTGCCTCCCGAGTCCTACCTGATCAGCTGGGTCTGCACAGGAGAACAGAGCTGGAAAGCAGGTTAGTGGGGTGGGGAGGGAATGGAGATTTTACAGTATCCTTCCCCTGCCATGCCTCCCAAGCCATGCCCATAGAACCGGTAGTAAAAACAATTTGAATCCCACTACTGGAGCAGACTAACTAGTTTGTTTTTGAGTTAATGTTTTCCTAGAGGCTGATTTAATACTGGAAGGAAAGGCGTAGAGTGTAAATTAATGTTTCTTCCAGGCCCAGCAATCTCATCAAAGCTGTTGGTAAGAGGCAAAGCAGACAGGTCCTGATTTGGAATCAACATTTTTTCCATCCCTACCAAGTGCTAGGTTTATAATCAAATGTGAAATATAGACTTGGCAGTTGAAATGGATTAGCCTCCCTTGTAAGTAATTCTTGTCTGTTTTAGTCAACAATGGGGCAGCTATTTTTCCTGAAATTTCACACTTAGCAGAGTCATTTTTAAAAAAACTTCATCGGTTTAATGGGCTTTTGCAAGGCTGCCCTGTCTTTTGTGATTGATGTTTTTAAATGCTGTCATTGAAATGCAAGCAAGTGCTGTCCTGGTTGAATTTCCCATGAAGATGTGAAGGTCTCTGGAGATTCTTTCAAGAAGAGGAAAAGCTAGCTGGCAAATGTAGATGGGGTGGAATGTACTCTGGATTCCGAGGAGGGAGGGGCCACATTCTAGGGAACAGACAGCAAACTTGAGATACCAATAGTAGAGAATATTTAGAGTAGAGTAGAGTAGAGTAGAGTAGAGTAGAGTAGAGTAGTGTAGAGTAGAACCGTAGAACAGAATAGAAACAGAATATAGTAGAGTAGAATAGAGCAGAGCAGAACAGAACAGAACAGAACAGAGTAGAGCAGAACAGAACAGAACAGAACAGAACAGAACAGAACAGAACAGAACAGAAATAGAAATAGAAATAGAAATAGAAATAGAAATAGAAATAGAAATAGAAATAGAAATAGAAATAGAAATAGAAATAGAAATAGAAATAGAAATAGAAATAGAAATAGAAATAGAAATAGAACAGAACAGAATAGAACAGAATATAGTAGAGCAGAACAGAACAGAGCAGAACAGAAATAGAAATAGAAATAGAAATAGAAATAGAAATAGAAATAGAAATAGAAATAGAAATAGAAATAGAAATAGAAATAGAAATAGAAATAGAAATAGAAATAGAAATAGAACAGAACAGAATAGAAACAGAATATAGTAGAGTAGAATAGAGCAGAGCAGAACAGAACAGAAATAGAAATAGAAATAGAAATAGAAATAGAAATAGAAATAGAAATAGAAATAGAAATAGAAATAGAAATAGAAATAGAAATAGAACAGAACAGAATAGAAACAGAATATAGTAGAATAGAGCAGAGCAGAACAGAACAGAAATAGAAATAGAAATAGAAATAGAAATAGAAATAGAAATAGAAATAGAAATAGAAATAGAAATAGAAATAGAAATAGAAATAGAAATAGAAATAGAAATAGAAATAGAAATAGAAATAGAAATAGAAATAGAAATAGAACAGAACAGAAACAGAATATAGTAGAGTAGAATAGAGCAGAGCAGAGCAGAACAGAACAGAACAGAACAGAACAGAAATAGAAATAGAAATAGAAATAGAAATAGAAATAGAAATAGAAATAGAAATAGAAATAGAAATAGAAATAGAAATAGAATATAGTAGAGTAGAATAGAGCAGAGCAGAACAGAACAGAAATAGAAATAGAAATAGAAATAGAAATAGAAATAGAAATAGAAATAGAAATAGAAATAGAAATAGAAATAGAAATAGAAATAGAAATAGAAATAGAAATAGAAATAGAAATAGAAATAGAAATAGAAATAGAAATAGAAATAGAAAGGAAAGGAAAGGAAAGAAAAGGAAAGAAACAGAAACAGAAACAGAAACAGAAACAGAATAGCAGAGTTGGAAGGGATCTTGTAGGTCATCTTCTAGTGTACAATCCCCTGCTCAGTAGACCCTACACCATTTCTAACAGAGGGCAGGCAGTCCAGTCTCTTCTTGAAAACTTCCAGTGATGAAGCTCCCACAACTTCCGAAGGCAACTTTTGTTCCATGAGTGGATTGTTCTCACTGCTTGGAAGTTTCTTCTTACTTCCAGATTGCTTCTCTCCTTGGTTAGCTTCCATCCACTGCTTCTTGTCTTGCATTCTGGTGCTTTGGAAAATAATAATCTTCATCTCATTTTCTGCCAGAACTGCAACCAAATAAAGTGCTTCAGAGATTCCCTCCCACACAGCACACACTTCAAAGTGTCCCTGCTATCTCTCTTTTTTCAATGGCATTTTTTTTTCATGCTATCTTTGCAACCCAAATGTCTACAGAACCATTCCAGTATGGATGTGGCCATGTCTTGGTCCTTTTCACACTTCAGATGGATTTTGTTGAAAGTTCCCTGTGCCTGCTAATGTATTTTAAAAAGTTAACAGGAGTACCTTCTCTCTAATGTGGTACTCAAGGTTGCAGGAACCAATCTGGATCTTTTTCCACTTAAAATTTTGTTCAGGTACTTGAAGAGTAACCTCATGTCACTGTGCAAGAGGTCTCCATCACCTTTCTCAAGGCAAACATCCTTAACTAATTCCGTCTCTCTCTTGAGAGATGTAAATCTTCTTAATTATGAAGCCCAGAGGTGATTTTGGAACTTAATCCAACATTTAGGACAGAAATGTTGTGTTGATAAAACCAAAGGGGAGTGTGTCGGATTGTGTCCCATGTCTTTTAGATCTCCTGCAGGAGGCAAAAATCCTTATCTTTAGAGAATAACAGTAAGGACATTAACAAAACTCTTCCATATCTCTTAAGGACCGTTCTTGTTTTCAGCTATAGTGAATTGCACATGCGGTCACTAATGTTAAACAACAGCTCCATTGACAAATCCAACTGGAATCTGTATATGAAATAGCATTGAATATCATCTTGCCTTTGACTTTTAGCAGTGATGTCTTTAGTCAGCCCTCAATACATTAGCATTTTTATCAAATCAAATCAAAAACTACTTTTGAACATATCTGAATAGATATGGAGGTGTTTGCTCTGGGTTTTAAGATTTATTTATATACCCCTCATGAAAAATTTTGCACATTTGTAGACTTGAGTTGTGGAAGGAAGGAAAGAAAGAAAAATGAAAGAGGAGGGGAGGGAAAGGAAAGGAAGAAAAAAGAAAGAAAACGAAAAGGAAGAGATGGAAAGGAAAGTGTTCCATACTAGCAGGTTTGAAGGCCTGCGTTCCTATTGGTCCAGAAAAGCCGGGCCGTGATTGGACAAAATAAGCAATCCTGATTGGTTCGTATTTGGGCTGCCACGATTGGGTAAAACCAAGCGCAGCAAGCTCAAAAGCATGTCATAGGCTGCCTAGCCGCAGCCAGTTCTATAAGAAGGGCTGCTGCGGCTAGCATTGTTGTCTCAGTATCTGACTTCCTAATAAAGAGCTGTTGTTACTACCTTGAGTCTCGTCTCTCCTTGGGACCCACTGCCCAGACATAACACTGGCGACGAAGGTGGGATTCTGAGACAACAAGAGCTGATCAGCCCGTGGCAGAGAGAGCGGAGACAACCAGCAAAATGGCTAGCAGTGCCGTGTCACCCGCACCCTTCGATCCGGCCAGCGAGGACTGGGATTCCTACATTGATCATTTCCAAATGTTTTTGGAATCAAACAACCTAAAAGACACCACCGAAAGCAAGAAGCAAGCGGTCTTTCTGACGCACTGCAGACCCACCATTTTTAAAATGGCCAAAGCACTCGCAAAGTCCGCAGAAGTCAAGACGATGGATTGGGACACCCGGGCTCCCATCCTTAAGAACCACTATGCCCCGGCAGTACCAACTCTCATCCGTAGGCATGACTTTTACCAGAGAGATCAACATGAGGGTGAGAGCATCGGAGAGTTCGTAGCTGACCGGAGGGACCTAGGAGGCTTATGCGGATTCACCAATCTAGATGAGGCTATGCGAGACCGAGTCGTCCTCGGCCTGAAAGACCCAACCCTACAAAGCAGGTTGATGGCAAAAGGGGACATCTCCCTCGCCGATGCCATAGCCGAAGCCGCCAAAGCCACCCGCAAGTCAGTGGAACGAATGCGGCATTCCATTGAAACCGACCACCTACCCACCAGCGAGACAGCAACCACATCAGAGATAAATCCACCCACCACGGCGACATTGAATCCCCTTCCGACAGTGATGAAGAAAAAATTCACAGACTCCAGTCAGAACATGAGCGACAAGACCAGCGCAGTCCTAAGTCGAGTTACCAATGTGCCGGCTGCGGAGGAAATCACCTGCATTCTGAATGTAAGTTCCTGGATGCTGTTTGCTGTTTTTGCGAGAAGAGAGGGCATATTGCCAAGGTATGCTGCAACAAATGAAATTCAAGCCCCTGATGATGAGGAAATAGCCCAAGAAGGAATGATGGCACCCCCACCATGAACTGAGACCGCCAGAATGATAGCAGATGGAACCAGGACAACCGACCCAAAAAATTAAGCAATGTGCCCAGACGAGAAGAAGCGCACCAAACAGTCATCATCGGCCATGCTTCATCAATAGATGCATGAAAAATACATGTAGAGGTCACCATCGAGAATCAACCTTGCACCATGGAGGTAGACTCCGGCTCCTCCCTTTCTATGGTCTCCTGGAGGACCATAAAACAACTGATTCCCAGCATCTGCCGCCAAGAGCTCAGTGACCAGAAACTAATATTAAGGGACTATCAAGGTAACCGCATTCCGGTCACAGGCATTAGGCATTTTAAAGTGTCCTTCAAGAACCACACCACCATCTTACCACTCACCATCGTTGACCGGGACCAACCCAGCCTACTCAGGTTGCAGTGGTTCGCAACGTTAGGGATCGAGATAGCAGGCATCAACCATACAGAAGACGACGACTGGGAAGAAATGCTCATCCGCGACTTCCAAGAAGTCTTCAGTGAAAATCTAGGCAAGTACAAGGGGTCCCCTATCTCCTTTAATCTTAGCCCTGACATCTCTCCCATCCACCTCAAACCACGCCGAGTGCCTTTTGCACTCAAGCCTAAGATAGACGAACAATTAGACAAACTAATAGCACAAGGCATGCTTGAACCCATTGATCATGCCCGTTGGGAGACCCCAATTGTCACCCCCATCAAACCAGATGGCTCCCTGAGAATTTGTGGGGACTACAAGGCCACCCTCAACCACGCATTGCAGCAGAACGCCTACCCGGTGCCGGTGGTCCAACATCTTCTACACTCACTAGGGGGTGGCAAAATCTTTGCAAAGCTCGACCTGGCTCAAGCTTATCAACAGCTGCCAGTCGATGCTGAAACCACGGAAGCTCAAACTATAGTGACACATAGAGGGGCATTCAAGTGTAACCGCCTCCAGTTTGGGGTCAGCGTCGCACCTGGAATTTTTCAAAGTCTGATGGAGAGGTTTCTGCAGGGCATTAAAGGAGTTGTGCCTTATTTTGACAATGTTTTACTAGCAGCCCCCACCCAAAAACAATTAGAAAAGCGACTGAGGGTGGTCCTACAGAAATTCAAAGACGCTGGCCTCAAAGTGAAAAAGGAAAAGTGCCAATTATGTACTGAAAGGGTTGAATTTCTTGGATACCTCCTTGACAAGCAGGGAATTCACCCCACAGACAAAAAATTGAAAGTTATCAAAAACGCCCCCAGACCAAAGAACAAAGCGGACCTCCAAGCATTCCTCGGACTCATCAATTTTTATAACATTTTCCTACCCCAGAAAGCAACTGTTGCAGAACCCCTGCACTGACTCCTTCACAAAAAGGCTTCCTGGATATGGGGACGGAGAGGGAGCACGCTTTTCACCAAATAAAAAATCTTTTGACTTCAGACACAGTCCTTATTCAATATAATGAATTACCATTGACTGTTACTTGCGACGCATCGCTGTTCAGGGTTGGCGCCATCCTGAGCCACGTTTTACTGAATGGAACAGAAGCCCCCATTTCCTTCTTTTCTAGAACCTTGTCCAAGCCGGAGAGAAACTATAGCCAGCTGGACAAAGAAGCCCTCGCCATCATTTCCACAGTAAAGAGATTCCACGAATACATTTATGGTAGGACATTTTCCATCATTACAGACCATAAGCCCCTACTTGGTATATTGCAGGGTGACAAACCCACTCCATACATCTTGTCACCCAGAATGACAAGATAGTCTGAATTTCTTGCCGCGTACAATTACAAATTGATACATCGCCCAGGCAAGACTATCTCGCATGCTGATGCCTTAAGCCGTTCCCCATTGCTGGACTTGCAAGATGACCCGGCACCCACATTACCAGTCTTGCAAATTGAAACTATCCCAATACCACCAGTCACCGCGCAAGACATTGCACATGAAACTAAAAAGGACAAACGCTTGGCGCGAGTGCTCAGCTGGGTGGAGAGGGGATGGCCAAAAGCCGAGCCAAACGAACCTTTTAAACTATTTAAAAACAGGCAAACTGAACTCTTTTCACAGAAAGGTTGCATGTTGTGGGGAGACCGGGTAGTCATACCAGAGACACTACAGAAAAAAGTTTTAGACTTACTACATGAAGGGCACCCCGGTATTGTGCACATGAAAGCCCTGGCTAGGAGCTATGTTTGGTGGCCAGGCATGGACAAGCAAATTGAAACCTGGGTCGCCGCTTGTAACAGATGCCAAGAGACTCACTCGGCTCCCCCAAAAAGCCCCATCATTGGAATGGGAACACCCAGAGGCCCTTGGTCGTGCATCCATATCGACTTCGCAGGGCCAACCAAGGGCCATACCTTCTTAATTACTGTTGACGCATATTCCAATTGGCTCGAAGTGAGCACTATGAAGACAACCACCATGGAAGCTGTCATCAAAAAATTAAATAGACTTTTTGCCACACATGGTCTGCCAGATGTTATAGTATCTGACAATGGTGCACAATTTACTGCCTTGGCATTCGAGCAATACTTGGCAGACCGTGGCATCCGACATGCATTAACCTCGCCAGCTCACCCAGTGGCGAATGGTAGAGCTGAACATGGCAACATCCATGAGAAGATCACCAAGATGCTTCTCCTATAGCACATCACACCGAATACCACCACCAACAAGACCCCAGCAGAACTTCTCATGGGCAGAAAACTCAGGTCACCTCTAGACCGCCTGCACCCTGCCTACACTCAAAAAAACCCCATTGGTTCCAGCAGCAAACACTGTGCTTTCAAGGTAGGAGACACTGTGTTTGCCAAAAACTTCACAGGGGACCCAATTTGGATCCCTGCAAGAATCACGCAAATCACAGATCCCCGCTCCTACTGGCTGGAAACCACCGACGGGAGATCGTGGAAACGCCACATTGACCAGCTAAGATCCAGGCTGGCCACTTCCACCCTCATAGATTCTAACCAAGAAATCAGAGGGGGGGGGAATCTCAAGTGCAGGAAAAGAACAAACACCTGTGCTAGCAGAACACCCTCCACAAACATTAAATAAAAACCAACAATACTTACCAGCCAGAAGGGAGCCATGGCAGACGGGTACTTCACCTGGAAGCAGCAGCCGGACAAGCTCTACCAGCCCAGAGAACCCAGGCGGGAGCAGCAGAGCGAACGACTCAACCGACCCGGGATCACCAGGTGGGAGTCGCAGCTACAGGATCGGCTCACCCTTCCAGGCAGTTCCATCTAGCAGCTTGAGAGCGACGCGGAGCCCGTCCGAACCCAATGGCGAACAGAGACTTTGTGAACTGCGCAAGTCCAGGTGGCAGGTACGAAGACCTGCCTACCTGCGTGACTATGTTACCCCACCCCTTGGACGAAACCAAGAGGGGAGGGGTGTTCCATACCAGCAGGCTTGAAGGCCTGCGTTCCTATTGGTCCAGAAAAGCTGGGCCATGATTGGACAAAATAAGCAATCCTGATTGGTTCGTATTTGGGCTGCCATGATTGGGTAAAACCAAGTGCGGCAAGCTCAAAAGCATGTCATAGGCTGCCTAGCCGCAGCCAGCTCTATAAGAAGGGCTGCTGCGGCTAGGGTTGCTGTCTCAGTATCTGACTTCCTAATAAAGAGCTGTTGTTACTACCTCGAGTCTCATCTCTCCTTGGGACCCACTGCCCAGACATAACAGAAAGGAAGAGGAATGGGAGTTATATTTCAAAAGCTGCCAGACATGAGTAACAATTCAATCTTCAAATATCTGGGATTTGGGGGGAGAAATGGGATATTGAAATGTAAAAATGGTTTTTACATTTAACACCCTGGACTGCAATTAGTTGTAATACCGGCACCGATTTAAGTGAAGCAAAGTTTATTTCTGGCTCTCAGTTCTTCTACCAAGGGGATAAAAAATGAGGTAGAAAGAAGGCCCAATAGAAGAAGCTAAATGATTATCAGCATTCCAGTAAGAGGCTGAAGGGTTTCACAAATAGAAGCCGCCATTTTGTAATCGGATATTTTATGTCCTTTTTTTAAAAAAAATCCATAGTATTCAAATCAACAAGAACTTTTTCAGCATCTACAAGAAGGAAATGATTTCCTTTGCGCTCCCTCACTGTTCCCAAGCAGGACACATTATTAGGTTTTTTTATATGTCTGCAACTCCGAGCAGCCGTTTGAGTTTTGAAGTCAAGTTTGAGGAGATTTACTGATGGTAATTGCTGTGCGTGGTCTCTAACGTGCAGCAACTAGAAAAATTAACAGAACCACAAACAGCTTGTGGAATTACCTAGTGCTTTAATTTATCAAACAGCAAGGAAGTCGACCAAACCTCAGTGAAAATATTTGGTTTTAAGAAGCTGCAATAAATTAATCCAATAGAAGGAAATGACCAGGGACAAATGCTCGTTGGGAAAAATGAAACCACAACTATGTCATTTGAAGAAAAGGAAGGTTTTTTCCCTGAAAGGACCGTTCACTTCTTCCTTCAAATTCTAGATCAATGTTTTTTTTAACCTGGAAAACTTGTGTGGACTTCAGCTCCCAGAATTCCCTAGCCAGCATTGCTGGCTGGGGGAATTCTGGGAGTTGAAGTCCACATATATTAAAGTTCCACCGATTGAAAAAAATATTCTTCTAAATAACTGTGCAGGTGGTTCTTGACTTACAACAATTCTTGACAAATGTGTCAAGAAAAAAGTCGTAAAATGGGGGAAAATTCACTTAACAATTGTCTCACTTAACAACAGAAACTTTGGGCTCAGTTGTGGTCGTAAGTCAAGGTCTACCTGTTTCTGAATGGGAAAAACAAAACCACCAATTATGTCATTTGCCATTCATCAACTGGGTTTCTCAATCTGGAGAACTTGCATGGACTTCAACTCCCAGAATTCCCCAGTAGCCAACAACAACAAACATCTTCAAGTTCCCATGGTTGAGAAACACTGCACTGGATGATTGTAATTATATTTGGCTTGAACCACAGGTCCTTTTTTCAAAAGGCAACTGGACTTTGGTTTTTCTTGGAAGATGTTTTGCTTCTCATACAAGAAGCTTCTTCAGTTCTGACTGCATTAGTGGGGAATGGAAGGATTTATGCTCCTTGCAGACAGCTGGTCTTTTGCGTCCTTCTAGAGGGCCGTTGAGGCCACCTGGAGGTTTATCTAGGATATCAGTGTCACCTGAGTGGTGCAAATGGGTGTGAGGCCTTCCTTTGGCCAAAACATTATTTTCTGTTTGGGTAAGATCTCTGTCAGACAGCTTTCTCACCCATCGGTCACTTCTGTTGGTAGAATGAGAGAATTAGATTAATTTCACAACTGAGGTTTTGAACGAGAGCGTGAAACACATACTCCAAGACCTGAAATCACTTCTAACAAGTCACAGAATTGATAAAGAAGGCATAACTAACACCACACAACAAGAGCGAAGAACGACAAAAAGGCAAATTTTTTACCCTACAGCTTAGACGGGAAAAACCACACAAAACAGGAAAAAACAACACAGATGAACAGGGACATGTCTCAGAAAACGGACTGATCAGTGAGAAATCTGCCTGACAGAGACCTTAACCAAACAGAAAACAATGTTTTGGCCAAAGGAAGGCTCCACACCCATTTGCATCACTCAGGTGACCCTGATGGCACAGATAAACCTCCAAGTGTCCTCAATGACTCTCTCAAAGGATGAAAATGACCTAAAAGTTTGCAAGGAGTATCAGTCCTTCCATTCACCACCATCCAGTCAGAGCTGAAGAAGCTTCTTGGATGAGAAGTGAAACGTCTTCAAAGAGAAACCAGAACATCCAAAAAGCACCTTTGGGACAACCATGATCTGCATGACTGAGAATCTCCATAGACAATTTGCCTTGAATTTACTTGCTGCCTACTGCACCTTTGGCGGAGTTCTGATTCGTTTGAAATTAATGGTTTCTTTACTAAAGACTGCCCAGGTCTCTTGTTTTATAGTAAAAGGAGGCTAAAGGCAGGTTAAGAACATCAGAAAGGTGGACTATAATTAAAGGCCCCAACTACAATAACCCCAAAGTGAACACATGAAAAAAAGATCTTCCCCATCACTTCCACTTTTTATTATTTATGCCTCTCGTAATTGGATTCCGAGGGAATTCCAATCATGAATGTTCAGCGTAGGAGCTCAGCTTATAACTATTGGCAGTTCTGCCTGTGAATTCGTCTAACTGTTTTGTTTTTTTTAAAGCCGTCTCAACTAATGAATATCTTTGAACTAGAATCTCCCATTTAATCTTTGGGATGGGGGAAGTAACTTATTCTTTTGCCGGCCTTCCCTAATCCAGGGAATTTTGCAAACACTAAGCTAAAATGTTTAGCAAGAAAACCCAGATTAAAGATTAACAGAGTTGGAAGGGACTTATGAGTCATCTAGTCCAACCCCCCCACACCCAAGCAGGAGACCCTACATCAATTCTGACAAGTGGGAGTCCAGTCTCTTCTTGAAAGTCTCCAGTGATGACGCTCCCACAAGAAGGCAAGCTGTTCCATGGGTTGATTGTTCTCTAAGGGTTAGAAAGTTTCTCCTCTCTTTGATCAGTTTCCATCCACTATTCCTTGTCTGGCCTACAGTCGCTTTAGAAAATAGCTTGACCCCTTCCTCCTCTCTGTGGCAGCCCCTCAAATACTGGAAGACTGCATTCATGTGTCCCCTGGTCCTTCTCTTCTCTTCACTAAACTAGCCTGCAACTGTTCTTCATATGTTTTAGTCTCCAGTCCCCAAAAGTACACAAATAGATTGGTGAAACCAATAGCAGTAACTGGGAGACGGATCTTGAAGTCTTAATTGACCACCAGCTAAATAGGAGCTAGCAATGTGCAGCAGCAGCAGCCAAAAAAGCCAATGCAACCCTAAATTGCATTAACAGAGGGATTCAATCAAGATCAAGTGAGGTACTAATACCACTCTATAAAGCCTTAGTAAGACCACACCTAGATTGGCCCAAAGTCACCTCGCTGGTTTTCATGGCTAAGATGGGACTAGAACTCATAGTGAGCTGGTGATTGGTCCAAAGTCACCTAGTCAGCTGTCATTCCTGATGCAGGACCAGAACTCACTTTCCCCTGGTGATTGGCACAAGACCCATCCAACTTGTTTTTATGCTTTATCCACCTTTTTACAAGAATCTTCCCAGATTAATGACATTCGCTGCAGAAGAACTAGATAAACACTGCAAGATATTTTGCTTCTGATCCTTCAGGAATTCAGGCTGGCCAGTCTTTAAACTCCTCTCTTACTTCAGCTACAGATCATTACCTTGTCTTCCTGCCTCCCAAGGCCAATCCCACATACCGCTGCAGGCTTCTTGCATAAGAGTATCTTGATTAGTTTGGGGATCAACTCCAATTGGCTAGAGAAGCCATCCTGACTACTGTCTAAAATATGTGAGCGAATGGGATTATTGTGTCAGACAAGGATCCCTCTTGCAAATGAGGGTGGGCTTCCCAGGGATATTTTTATATATCAACTTGGAAAAGAGGGAAAGGGATAAAGGAAAAGGGGAAAGGAAAAAGAAGAGTGGGAAAGAAAAAACAAAAGAAAGGAAAAGAAAGGGAGGAAGAGGAGGAGAGGAGAGGAAAAGGGAAAAGAAAAAGAAGAGTGGAAAAGAAAGGAAGAGAGCAGGGAAGAGAAGGGAAGGAAAAGAAAGGGAAGGGAGGGAGGGAGGAGAGGAAATGAGAGAAAAGGGACAGGAAGGGGAGGAGATGACAGAAGGGGAGGAGAAAAGGAAAGGGGAAAAGGAAAGAAAGTGGAAAAGAAAAAACAAAAGGAAGAGGGAAAGGAAGGAAAAAGAAGGGAGGAAGAGAAGGGAGGAAAAGAAAGGGAAGGGAAGGGAAGGGAAGGGAAGGAGAGAAAGGAAGGAGGAAAGGAAAGGAATAAAATTTATCTGAGTTTTGAGTTCTTGTTCTTGGTTATAAGTGTATCAGTTTAAGCCCAGTGCCAAGAATGGACAACTGATCAATAAAACACAAATGCAAAGCACAAGGTCAGAGCTGAAATATGTATATGACACAAATAAACAAAGAATCCCAGCAGGATATTTTCCTTCTAACGATGAGCCACAAAAAGCAAAAATACTTGTACTTGCTTTCCCAGTGGTCATTGACTCTGACAAGCCCACCATTGAGATTGTTCCTTGCACTCTTACTCAAAAAAAAAAAAGGGGGGGGGCATGTGAACATTCACAAACAGAGAAAAGTACCTGCCCATAAACATGAAACCAGAGGGATGCCTTCAAGAACTTTCGTTGCGTTCTGTTCAGGTTGTAGGAAGGTGGGAGGAAAACCCAGATTTAAAACTGCCACAGGAACAGAATTCACTCCGAGATGAGGTTCCCACTCTAAAGGTCTTGTTGAAATAACCTTAGAAGTGATTTAATATGAATTCTCAAAAGGGACGGGGACACACACACACACACGTACACCAGAGGGTGGTCTTCAGCAGGTTCTGACCAGTTCTGGAGAACCAGTAGCAGAAATTATAAGTAGTTCGGAGAACCGGCCAACCCCACTTCTGACTGGCCCCGCCAACCCCATCTCTTCTCCGCCTCCCGAGTAGTGGTGGGATTCAATTTTTTTTACTACCAATTCTGTGGGTGTGGCTTGGTGGGCAGGGCAACCAAAGAAGACCGAGCTGATCATCTGGGACTCGGGAGCCAGAGAAATAGATGGGGGCGGGGCCAGTCAAGGGTGGTATTTGCCGGTTCTTTGAACTACTCAAAATTTCCGCTACCGGTAACTGGTCAGAACCTGCTGAATATCACCTGTGCTCCTGAGTCCCAGCTGATTGGCTGGGTCTTCTTTGGTTGCCCTGCAGAGGAGAATGAAGCTGGAGGGAATGGGAATTTTGCAGTATCCTTCCCCTGCCATGCCCACCAAGCCACACCCACTGAGCCACACCCACAGAACCAGTCGTAAAAAATTTGAATCCCACCTCTGGTCATTTAATGACCATTCCAAATTACAATGTCTTCGAAAAGGATGCTTTACAACACATCCAGCCATCATAAAATGTTGCACCATCCTTAGTCACATGACCAGATTTTAGATGCTTGGTTCACATTGACAACTTATCACAGCATTCTCTGGTTGTGTGATCACAACGTGCAATATATATATATATATATATTTAACTGGTTTCTATTGTTTTCTACTAGTTTCTGGCAAAAAAATATGGCAAATCGGCAGAATGGATTTAGACTTTCAACTGTAGGATTTGTTGAACAGCTGCTGCTGCTGCTGCTGCAAAAAAAAACAGTTGTAAAACTGGATCCAGTCACATCAGTGCCTCGACTTATGACCGTCATGAGTTACAAACAAAATTCTGGTTCCAATTGTGGACATAACTCAAGGACTGCCTGTGCCGGCTAGTTCCTGCTGACATGCTAACGTAATAGGATTAAGGTGATATAGTCTTCAGCACATTAATATAATAAAATCCATACTTTCTAGATTAGCCTTCATTCAGTGTGACATCTAGATTATTAAAACACACACACACACACACACACAATTTGTGCCTGGAAGCTGTTTTGCTGACTTTGTATGTTGGGGACCAGGGAACAGAATTTTATGAAGCTCGGTTTTGATTATTGTGAAATATTGATTTGGGTGCCTTTATGTAAAAACAAAGACAAATCTCTTTTCCTTCCTTCACCAAAGCCACAAGAACAAAAGCCATCGGGTTTTTTTGCTGAACGTTATGCATTAATTCAAATCCCCCCCCCCACTATTAAATATCTAGCATCTTGATGTTTACTGGAATGTCATTCATAGAGACCTTGTTACTTTTTGCCTTATCTTTCTCTGGTGGGTTGAGGGTAAACCTATGTTTGCTTGAAATGACTAAAAAAAAAAATGCTTGGAATCCCGTTAGACCTCGTTTGGCCTAGGTAAATGCAGAGATCTGGGGCCAACCAAGATTAATCTTATCATTTGAACTTTTTTGTACTCTGCATTCATTGATTATTTGAATTCCCTGCCTGTGTAAATGGACTCCAGGATAGGAAAAGAAGCTCCTACAATAAAGTGTTTCTAATTCTGCAGTGGTGCTTGTGTAACAAGCTTAACATGATACGTTTACAATACAAAACACAGAATGTAGAATAAAAGGGATAGAATAGAATAGAATAGAATAGAATAGAATAGAATAGAATAGAATAGAATAGAATAGAATAGAAGATGCTTTTCAGGAGGCAACAGGACTTTCTTGGTTTTTCTTTCGAAAACATTTTGCTTCTCATCCAAGAAGCTTCTTCAGCTCTGACAGGATAGTGGGGAACGGAAGGATTTATATTCTTTGCAGACAGCTGGTCATTTGCATCTTTTTTAGAGAGTCATTGAGGCCATTTAGAGGTTTATCTGTGTCCCCAGTGCTCCTGGTTTCTGTAGCCTGCACTTTGATATGGTCTATATGGGCTAATCAGTAAACTAAACTAACTCCCGAAAGTAAAAAAAGGATGAACATTTTCCAATTTGTTCGCCTCGTGAGCATGCCTTGTGTTTAGATGATGGAGCAGACGGCCCTTTAGAAGAATGTATACACACAGGACATGTATTAGTGGGCACCCCCTTTCTAAAAACACACCCCCTAGGAAAATCAGACAAAATTCTGTAAATAAGATGCTACATAGTACTAACACTTTGCTCCTGGTTTCCATCTCACAAAGATCAGCAATGAGGTCTTTGTACGTGAGTGGTAAACTTACAGCAATTGTTTATAAGTTTGGGGTGTTACTAACTCTTGGTGAAAGGTTATGTGGTTTCTAGAAATGCCAAGTTTGAAAATTACAAGAAAAAACTGTCCTTGTGCCTAGTTGTTCTGGTGTGCAGTGCTCTATAGTGTCGTTTTGAGGGAAGGAGTTGAAACAGTTTATGTCCAGGATGTGAGGGGTCTGTAGATATTTTCACTGCCCTCTTTTTGACTCATGCAGTATACAAGGATATAACAATATTTAGCAACTTCTGAAGAATGGTTGAAAGAGCATCTTACAAACTTACAAAAAGGAGGACCACATGATCATTGCTATCACATCACCTGAAAGTTCTCCAGAACTTTTATTTGATGCCCAGGCAACTTTTCCAATAGTTTAACGTGACATACAATGTTGCCACAATTAAACCCCCAATGAAGGTTTAACTTTTTTCCATGTAGAAAAGTTTGGTTATTTTTAGAACTTTGTACACTTACTGTTAATTGAGATCTTCTTTAAGTGCCAGGAAATTGGCTTATTCCCCCACCCTCACCCCTTTCAATCCATTAATAACAATTAAGATTTAAAATAAATGGCTGCACATATCATTAAACTACACTTAAGTAACTTAGAATTGACAATTAACTCAGCATGGTAATGCATTATCATAATATTTTCTGGTGATGAGTTTTCCTCTCCTTTACACAAGAAAAGGAAAAGGATTAGATCCTTTTGATTCTCACATTAACTCTTTTTCAAGGGGAACTTGTTTGTGGTGGTTGTAATTACACCAAGGGAAGAGGCAGAAATGTCAGAACTGGTGAAGGGCAATAAATAGAGACAGTATCCTAGTCCATCAGAAATGGTTTTTGTTTTTATAAATAAAACCATCTCGTTCATAGAATCATAGAGCTGGAAGGTCTTCTAGTCCACACACACACACCCTGGCCAAGGTAGGAATCCTTACACACCAGCTTATCATGAACAGGTAATCCTCAACTTACAATCAACAATTGAGGCCATGGGACAACCATGATCTGGATGACTGAGAATATGTACAGACTTTTAGCTGTACAAGTTGGGATGGACACCTTTTGGGAGTAGGAATGGTGTTAAGTGTGGAGCATGGGTGCGAAGAATGGAGACGAGCCAGTGAAACAGTGAACTTCAACTCTTTATTTACATGGTGTGACAGCTCAAACTGGATGGCTGCTATAGCCTTCCTTATAAAGGCAACTTATTAACTATTCAACCAATGAAAACCTGGGAGCGCTAGCTCCGTTGACCAATGAGAATGGCTCGTTAACGGCCAATCAGACTCTCCTGAACAGACCAATCTGATCTCACCATTTAACAGCCAATCAGAAGTGCAGGGCCAGAACCCTGCACTTGACTTCAAGCTCTAGATAACTTTATTACACATTTATTCATTCCCGGGTTCCATTTACAGGGTGCGGTCACGTAGTCCTTGAGGTAGGACGGTTGTTTTGTTAGTCTTTTTGATTTTCATTGTGCACCCGGTATTTGGCTGCACTCTTGTTGGGGTAGGGCGTTGTTTGGCAAAAGGGGTGTCTCTGATTCTGAGTTTGTGTTTTCATTGTCACCAACATCTTCGGTATCACCCTGAGGTGAACTCACTCCCATCCCTGATTCCTGTTCTCGTGTTTCCGTTCCGCTATCGTTCCCTTCAAAAAGGTTTTCTGCTAATTGAAGTTCATCTTCCTCTGTATCTCTCCCCCCCTCAGTTTGGTTATTAGGGGACTCGGAGATCCCTGACTGCAGCCTTGATCATAGTTGATCAATATGGCGCTTCCAAAGTCTATCGTCAGGGCATTGTACAAGGTATGATCTCGGGCCAATTACACGGACCACAGTCACTTCTACCCACAACGGATCGCCCGATAAATTTTTAGCGAATACCAAGTCGCCTACCTGGAAGGTATGGCATCGGCCGCTGGATCCGAGTGGTTTCTCCGATTCGTACGCTGGGTGTAACCGGTCGAGGTGGGAACGGAGCTTTCGTCCCATTAGCAGCTCAGCGGGAGTTTTGTTGGTGACGCTGTGCAGAGTGATATGCTGTAAAAAGAGGATTCGGTTTATCTTTTCTTCGATGTTGTCATAGTCCACTTTCTGTAGCGTTTTCTTGACGAACTGTACCATGCGCTCAGCCCTTCCGTTGGCCACAGGATGAGCAGGCGAAGTGAGCGCATGTCGAATACCGCGGTCCTCCAGGTACTGTTCAAAGGACAGCGCGGTAAATTGGGGCCCGTTGTCGGATACCGGAACATCTGGTAATCCATGGGTTGCAAACAGTCTTTCTAGTTTCTTAATGACCACTTTGGTTGTTGTGTTGCTCATTCGGTGGATTTCGAGCCAGTTCAAGTAGGCGTCCACAGTTAACAAGAAGGTGTGGCCTTTGGTCAGCCCAGCAAAATCCAGATGGATATGGGACCAGGGTCCCCGCGGTGTTTCCCATTCGGTTGGGATTGCCTTTGGTGGGGCGTTGCTTACTTCCTGGCATCTATGACAAGCTTTGACCCAAGTCTTGATTTGCTTGTTGATGCCTGGCCACCACGCGTAGCTTCGTGCGAGGGCTTTCATGCGCACGATGCCGGGGTGGCCATCATGCAAGGTTCTCAGTACTGCTTGTTGGAGTCGTTCTGGGATAATGACTCTATCGCCCCAGATGATGCAGCCCTTTTGAGAAAACAACTCTGTTTGTCGACTTTTGAATGGTGCTAAGTCAACTGATATTTGGTCCAATGGCCATCCGTGTTCCACCCAAGTGAGGACTCATGCTAAGGCGGGGTCGCGTTTTGTTTCTCTTGCGATATCACAGGCGGTTAATGGCGGTGTACGAAGTGCCTCGATCTGCAATGTTGTCACTGTTGATGCGGGGTCGTCAATAGTCTCTGGAAGAGGTGCTCGGCTCAATGCGTCGGCGTGGGGAATGGCTTTCCAGGGGCAGTATAGCACCGATAATTATAAGCAGCCAAGAATTCTGACCAGCGAGTCATTCTGGGAGATAATATATAGGGGGTTGGCTTATCCCCTGCTATTATTCCCAGCAAAGGTTTGTGGTCAGTCACTATAGTAAAAGCCCGGCCGTACACATACTCATGAAATCTTTTGACAGCAGACACAATTGCAAGGGCTTCTTTATCAATCTGGCTATAATTTCGCTCAGTTTTCGAAAGCATCTTTGAAAAATAGGCAACAGGGGCTTCGCTACCATTAGGCAATACATGGCTCAAAATGGCGCCCACTCCGAAAGGCGATGCATCACACATGATAGTTAACGGCAAGGTCTCATTGTACTGCATTAGTACAGCATCAGAAGTCAGTAGTTTTTTGACATTACGAAATGCCTGCTCTTCTCTATGACCCCATACCCAAAGTGCTTTTTTGTCCAGTAAACGATGTAAAGGTTCAGCGACAGTTGCCTTGTGTGGCAGGAATACGTTATAAAAATTGATAAGGCCTAGAAAC
The DNA here is from genome assembly GCA_033807585.1 of Hydrophis major. NCBI lineage: Eukaryota > Metazoa > Chordata > Lepidosauria > Squamata > Elapidae > Hydrophis > Hydrophis major. The sequence goes on along the minus strand of CM066331.1, from coordinate 207,093,403 downwards.
GCCTGGAGGTCGGCCTTATTCTGGGGTCTGGGAGCATTTTTTATTGCTCTCAATTTGCTATCGGTAGGGTGAATGCCTTGACTGTCAATTAGATACCCTAAAAATTCAACATGATCTGTACACAGCTTACATTTATTTTTCTTCACTTCACCTGCGTCTTTGAATTTCTGGAGAACCAATCTTAAACGATCCTGTAAAATTTTTGAAGTAGGGGCAGCAATTAACACATCGTCAAAGTAGGGGACAACGCCTTTAATCCCTTGTAATAGTCTTTCCATCAGGCTCTGAAAGATCCCCGGGGCTACACTCACTCCGAATTGGAGCCGTGTACATTTAAAGGCACCTCGGTGCGTCATGATCGTCTGTGTCTGTGCCGTTTTTTCATCAACCGGCCTGAGCTAAGTCTAGTTTAGCGAAGACTTTTCCACCCCCCAGGGAATGGAGGAGGTGTTGCACCACCGGCACCGGATATGCGTTTTACTGCAGGGCGTGATTCAGGGTGGCTCGGTAGTCCCAACAAATTCTAATCGAACCATCCGGCTTAATGGGTGTCACAATTGGGGTCTCCCAGGGAGAGTGATCGGTTGGCTCTAACACTCCCTGGGCTATTAACTTATCAAGCTGTTCATCGATTTTCAGTTTTAGGGCAAATGGAACTCGACGAGGCTTAAGGCGGATGGGAGCTATTTTTGGATTAAAGTTAAATGATATCGGGGTCCCCTTGTACTCACCTAGCTTTTCTGTGAAGACGTCCCTGAATTCATGGACGAGGTCCTCCTCCCAGTCACTGCCACTGATTCGGTTAATGCCTGCCACTTCAATGTCAAGTGGCGCGAACCATTGGAGGCCTAACAGGCTAGGCCGGTCCTTGTCGATCACAGTCAGGGATAGGTACGCTGTGTGGTTTTTGAACGAGACCCGGACTCGACTGGATCCTACGACTGGAATCCTATTCCCCTGATAGTCTTTAAGTATGAGTCTTTGGGAATGGAGGTCTTGGCACCAGATAGTAGGGATGAGTTGCTTGAGAGTCTTCCAGGAAACCATCAAGAGAGATGATCCCGAGTCGACTTCCATTTGGCAGGACTGATTTTCGATGGCCACTTTAATTCGGATTTTCTTGGCATCCAATGAAGAGGCATGACCGATAGTGATAGTTTGGTGAGCCTCTTCTCGCTTCGTTGGGCGATTTATGGTTCACTTTCTGTAGGAGTGGTTTACAGGTTCTCCCTTACAGGAGGGTTTCCTGTCGATTGGCGATAGTTAGCCCCCTTCGAGGTCTGGCTGGGTCCTAGGAGGCTTCTACAGACCCGTCCTATATGGCCTCGTTTCCCACACTCATGGCAGAGCACGTCACGGAATTTGCATTCAGACCGAGAATGGTTGGCTCCACAACCAGCGCATGGGTGTTGGGACTTCAGGTAATGGTCCAGATTGGACCGCAGTCGATGGACCTCTTCTTCGTTGCTGTCTGACGACGAAGAGAGGTCCTCATGGTGGGCCGTCGATAGCTGTCCTTCTGACTTAGGTGAAATGTTGCCGGTCGGTTGGTGTACCGGAGCACGGTTGCAGCGCAGTTGGGCAGCCGACTTCCTGGTTGCTTCTGCTGCAGTAGCATCAGCGATGGCATCGGCAAGGCGAATGTCGCCTTTCACCATCAGCTTGCTCTTCACGTTTAGTGCATCTAATCCCAGAACTATTCGGTCTCTCAAAGCCTCTTCCAGGTCGGCGAACCCGCAGAGGCCTCCCAAGTTTCGGAGGTGCGCAACGAAATCAGCAACGCTCTCTCCTTTCCGCTGGTTTCTTTGGTAGAACTCGTGCCGCCTTACGAACGTTGGTACGGTCGGTGTATTGTGGGCCCTCAGTAGGGGTTCGAGGACGTCCCAGTCCATAGCCTTCACTTCAGCCGGTTTTGCTAGTGCCTTGGCCATCTTGAATACGGTCGGCCCACAATGCGTTAGGAATACCGCCCGTTTCTTCCCGGTTGTGGCATCCTTCAAATTATTGGTTTCCAAGAACATTTGGAAACAATCCATGTAGGACTCCCAGTCTTCTTGCACTGGGTCGAATGGAGCGGGTGGTATGGAGCGGACATGGTTCCGCTGTTGTGTGTTTTCAGCCATGTTCTCGGTTATCTTTTTCGTTGTTCAGTCAGCTCTGACATCTCCACATCCCACCTTCGTCGCCAGTGTTAAGTGTGGAGCATGGGTGCGAAGAATGGAGACGAGCCAGTGAAACAGTGAACTTCAACTCTTTATTTACATGGTGTGACAGCTCAAACTGGATGACTGCTATAGCCTTCCTTATATAGGCAACTTATTAACTATTCAACCAATGAAAACCTGGGAGCGCTAGCTCCGTTAACCAATGAGAACGGCTCGTTAATGGCCAATCAGACTCTCCTGAACGGACCAATCTGATCTCGCCATTTAACAGCCAATCAGAAGTGCAGGGCCAGAACCCTGCACTTGACTTCAAGCTCTAGATAACTTTATTACATATTTATTCATTCACAACAAATGGATTTCCAGAGGGGAAAAAATGCAGACTACAGGAACCATTTGCACCACACATGTGACCCTGAGGACACAGATAAACCTCCAAGTGGCCTCAATGACCCTCTGAAAGGATGCAAATGACCAGCTGTCTGCAAGGAATATAAATCCTTCCATTCCCCCAACATCCAGTCAGAGCTGAAGAAGCTTCTTGGATAAGAAGCAAAACGTTTTCAAAAAAACCCAAAAAACCAGAAACTCCAATTGCCTCCTGAAAAAATCACCTTTGGGACAACCATGACCTGGATGACTGAGAATCTCTACAGACTTTTAGCTGTACAATTTGGGATGAACACCCTTCGAATGGTGTGGGACTAGGAATGAATTTCCAGAGGGAAAAAAAATGCAGACTACAAGAACCAGGAGGACCACTCAGGTGACCCTGAGGACACAGATAAACCTCCAAGTGGCATCAATGACTTTCTAAAAGGAAGCAAATGACCAGCTATCTGCAAGGAATATAAATCCTTCTATTCCCCGCCATCCAGTCAGAGCTGAAGAAGCTTCTTGGATGAGAAGCAAAACGTCTTCAAAAGATGGGATGAAAGAGCCACATGCAGCTCCAGAGGCGGGAGATGCTGACCCCTGCCTTAGAAACTTAGGAAAGGGTGAAGACTTTTCATCAAACAGGCAGAGGAAGTGACAAAATTCAAGTTGGCTTGTTGGCCAAAATAGTTTTGAATTGGTTGGCACTTCCTTTTTTTTCATAATAGAATTTGTTTTCAGTGTTTTCTCATATTGAACCCATTTAAACTCATATTGAACCCATTTAAACCTATCTTAAGCCCCACCTAACCCTAAGGGAGTGAAGCGAACCAGAACATTTTATCCCTATGTCTATCGAAAATGCGGCTCCGTTTCAACAATCCACCATCTGCAGCCTTTCGCCTCTTCCCAAAATGTTAACTGTGTGTAAGAGAGATCTCTGCAGCTGCAAAAAAAAAAAAAAAAAGTGAAGTATTTCAAAACATTAATAAGCATAATGAGCTGTGAGGAATGGAATGGAACGGAACAGAATGGAACAGAACTGAGAGGAACAGGATAGAATAGAATTCTCATTCTGTTCTACTACTGATGATGTTACCTAGTTGGGTAGTGAAACAACTGCAAGAAAATATTCAAGCTCAGAAAGCACCATTTCAACCCTGAGCTATAAATATTCTTTGCTATTAGTACCTTAGATCTATATCTGCCATTTTCCAAGGAGAGATTATTGTAGGCTGGTTATCAATAATAAAGGAAAGCTATTTTATCCATTCTTGGAAATGTTCTGGTTGCTTACACCTGACACTGAACGATGCAACAAACACAAAATAAGGGGAGAGAGTAAGAAAATTTGCAGATGAAGTTTGAAGGGCTCTCTTATCATTTTGAAGGATGTGTATACTGAATATTTCAAACCTGATTAGGGCTCTGCAAAATAAGCACTTCAAGCAAGCAGGTTCAATGGGAATATTCTTTTATCAATTTTTCCCCCCAGCTCACGGGATTGTAATAATTTACAACAGCACTTAAGGAGATTGGAACCTCTTGCAGAAGATGAGGGAGAAGTGTTGAAACGCAGATAGTTAAACATGGGCTGTTCACTATCTGCAAGAATTCCCATTTGCCACTGACCAACGAATGCCCATGGAGACACCTGACTTCACATGTTGCCATGATAACAATATTTCCCTAGGCCTTCCTATTCGTATACAACCAGTGAGAAAAATGTGCATGTCCAAAAGAGTGTCAAAAGAGGGATTGGAACACCAAAGCATTTTATTGAGTGATCACAATTAAATTGTCTTTGCAAAATGTACTTTTGCAGATAAATATTAAAGAACTTGAATAGGCTAAGATTGCATAGACAACTTTCAAACACCGTTTCTGGGAATCCAAATTAAAAAAAAAAATACAAAAATTGTTGTGGGAGAATTGTCTGGAATGCACTACCTGACTCTATTGTTACATCCTCTAACCCTCCCACTCCTTTAACCTTAAACTATCCAATATTGACCTCACCCTATTCCTAAAATGTCTGTAAGGGGCGTGCATAAGTGCACCATCATGCCTACTGTCCCTGTCCTATTGTCCCCATTTATTTGTGCCTATTTCCTGTATTCTTACTCATGTTTATACTTATTCCTATTATCTTGTAAGCAATTGACAAATCAAATAAATCAAATCAATCAATAAGAGCATAACAGAATAACAGAGTTGGAAGGGACCTCGGAGAGCTTAAAGTCCACCCCCTGCTCAAGCAAAGACCCTATCCCTGTGATGGCGAACCTATGGCACGTGACCTAGAGCCATTTGTACAGGCACACCAGCCCCAGCTAAACTTACCTGCAATGCGCATGCGCAGGCCTCCCAGTTGATTTTTGGCCTGTTTGAGGCCATTTTCACCTTCCCAGAGGCTCGAAGGAAGCCTCTGCAGCCTCGGGAGGCCAAGAAATAGGCCCAAGATCAGCTGGGAAATATGTGCATGCGCAGTGCAGGTAAGGGGTTGTTGCCTGAGCATGCACCGGGGGGACACATTGCATTGTGAGTGCCGGCATGCGCATGCTTTGGGCACACCACCACAAAAAGTTTTGCCATCACTGTCCTATCCCATTCCAGACAAAGGATTGTCCAATTTCTTCTCAACTCTTTCCAATGATTGAGCAACTCACAACTTCTGGAATCAAGCCTTTCCACTGATTAATTCTTCTCAGTAACAAGACCTTTCTCCTTGTTTTCTAGGATGGGTCTCTGTTTGATAAGCTTCCCTCTGTTAAATGTCTATGGAGATCCTCAGTCACCTAGGTCATGGTGGTCCCAAAGGCAGGGGTGGGTTTTCACATTTTTTAGCAAGGGGGGCTCTGCCCTGATGACTGTGGCAGCATGGAATGTGGCTTGCTGGAACGCTGACAGACTGGCTGGGTGGGAGTGGCTGGGTGGTCATGTGGCTGGGTGGTCATGTGGCTGGGTGGGCGTGTCTGGGTGGTCATGTGACTGGATGGCCATGGCTAGGTGGTCATGTGGCTGGGTGGGTGTGGCCTGCACAACATCGCTTCTCTGCCCTAATTACCTAAAAAAAAGATATATACCAAAAAGTTATTTATTTAATACTTAAATAAAAGACTGGGTGAAACCAGGTGTAATAACAGTGACTGTGAGAGGGGTCTTTGAGTCTTAGTGGAGTTTCTGGTCAGTTACGTGATTCTTATTATTTGGGAATTAATCCCTTTGGAGGCTCGTGGCTATGTTATCTGGTTTTCTCAATGGCTCTCCCTCGCAAGCTTTGAGTGGATTGTTTATCTAGCTTGCCACACTTTTACAAGGTGTAAAATGCTCTTGGCTGAACACCCAGAAGTTCAATTAAACCTATTAAGAGCTTTCCCTTGCTGCTTGTCTTTCTGAAGTTATTGGGGGATCTCCCGAGCCCCTGCAAGCCCCCAGCAACCCACCCTGGCCAAAAAGATGCATTTTTCAAGAGGCAATTGGACTTTCTGGTTTTTCTTTGAAGATGTTTCACTTCTCACCCAAGAAGCTTCTTCCATTTCCCACCATCCATTCCCCAGAATGCAGTCAAGAGCTGAAGAAGCTTCTTGGATGAGAAGCGAAACGTCTTCAAAGAAAAACAAGGAAGTCCAGCTGCTTCTTGAAAAAAAGGCACTTTGGGGGCTACCTTCTGTGACTTCTTGTGTTGCTGCCACAGGTGCTTTGAAGAACAGATGGATCTCCTCTTGTGTGACAGCCCTTAAAATATTGGAAGACTGTTATTACATCACCCCTAATATATTTCTTCTTCGAGAGACAAAGCAAAATGGAGCTGCATGTAAAAAAGGGGGGATGGGGCTTCATACAGTCACAGCCAGCATCTTGGTCATTTTTCATCACCCCGTAGGGAGTCCTGGGTTTTGGGCGAATTTGAGGCACTTTTATGAGAAGTTTGCCATCTCTTAAAATTAAACTCTAAGCTCAGCAGCTTTTTAAGCCTCTTTGTGGCAGTAAATTCTTCTGACTCAAAGAGATTATCTCATTGACTTTGTTATCTGCTTCTCACAAAAATTACATCTTTTGTAAATAGGATTAGCCTCATCCTTTAGGACCGGCCCAGAGTTGAACCCTACTTTTTGAAGAACTGTTATCATCCTTAATAAATGTTTGGGAGCAGAAAGCTTGTTTGCAGTCCAGGAATATAAAATGATGTGGGCGGGGGTGTGTGTGTGACTAGGGCTGCCTTCACTCATCGTGCTTCCATTGAAAATTCACACCAGAAAATTTACAAAGAGAAATTTTAAAAAATAATAATAATAAAAATAAATAAAAATTCTGCAGTGGCTTAACTGAAACGGTGTGTTGGGGGGTCTCAAGAGGATTCCCAACCCAGCCTCATCTTGCAAACTTGCAAGGGGAAATGGCAGCAGTGTCTTAACTCCCTTCAGCTTTTGCCCAAATAAGTTCAGTGTGTATTTGTGGTTCCTATACCAGGATTTGTCCTATAGTTGGATTTGTCAAACTTGATTTCATTGAGGGCTGCATCAGGGTTGTGTTTGACCTTGGGGGGGGGGCTGAGGGAGCATGGCTAGTTCAACGTCACTCATGTCAGGGGCACTTGTGGTGGCCAAGTGCTAAGGCAGGATTTCCCTCACACCCTCCCTCATTCTTATTATAATCTCCTTCCTTCCTTCCCTCCCTCCCTCCCTCCCTCCCTCCCTCCTTCCTTCCTTCCTTCCTTTCTTCCTTCCTTCCTTCCTTTTTTTCTTCCTTTTTCATTCTCCTTCCTTCCTTCCTTCCTTCCCTCCCTCCCTCCCTCCTTCCTTCCTTCCTTCCCTTTTTTCTTCCTTTTTCATTCTCCTTCCTTCTTCCTTCCTTCCCTTTTTTCTTCCTTTTTCATTCTCCTTCCTTCCTTCCTTCCTTCCTTCCTTCCTTCCTTCCTTCCTTCCTTCCTTCCCTCCCTCCCTCCTTCCTTCCTTCCTTCCCTTTTTTCTTCCTTTTTCATTCTCCTTCCTTCTTCCTTCCTTCCTTCCCTCCCTCCTTCCCTCCCTCCCTCCCTCCTTCCTTCCTTCCCTTTTTTCTTCCTTTTTCATTCTCCTTCCTTCTTCCTTCCTTCCTTCCTTCCCTCCCTCCTTCCCTCCCTCTCTCCCTCCTTCCTTCCTTCCCTTTTTTCTTCCTTTTTCATTCTCCTTCCTTCTTCCTTCCTTCCCTTTTTTCTTCCTTTTTCATTCTCCTTCCTTCCTTCCTTCCTTCCTTCCCTCCCTCCCTCCCTCCCTCCCTCCTTCCTTCCTTCCTTCCCTTTTTTCTTCCTTTTTCATTCTCCTTCCTTCCTTCCTTCCTTCCCTCCCTCCCTCCCTCCCTCCCTCCCTCCCTCCCTCCTTCCTTCCTTCCTTCCCTTTTTTCTTCCTTTTTCATTCTCCTTCCTTCTTCCTTCCCCTCTTTCCTTCTTTCTCCTGCCTTGCTCTTTTCCTACCTTCCCATCTTTTTCTTTGTCTTTCCTCTTTCCCTTTCTCCTTTCCTGACCCCTTCTTGCACGCTCAAATGCAAACGGGGAAGCATTTTGTTTTGTTTTTAGTTTGTTTTGCTAGCCCTCTGCCAGCAGAAACAGAGCTCGGGAGGGCCTCCTGCAGCCCTCTGCCAGCAAAAACGGGGAACTGTGCATGGTTCCCCGGGCTCTGTTTTTGCTGGCAGAACACTGCAGGAGGACGTTGTGTCTGAAAACAGGGCCCGGGGGCACCCGCAGCCTCCCTGAGCTCTATTTTAGCTGGAAGCGGGCTGCAGGGGGTTGTCATAGGTGAAAATAGGGGCCGGGGGGCACGGGTGCTGCCTACTGAGCTCCGTTTTGGATGGCAGAGGGTTGCAGGAGGCCATTCTGACCAAAAAGGGAACCTAGGAGAGCTATGTGCAGCCCTCCAGAACTCCATTTTCACTGGCACAGGCACCGCAGGCCGGTTCTTTGCTGTTTGCATGACGCCCTTGTTCTATAGTAACCCCTCTGTGATACATAGATGAACATCTGATTCTTAAAACTGAGTGATCTATTGGAAAAATGGAGAATAAAGTGTGACTGCGGTTTCCATAATATCTTAAAATTCCGATCTAATATCTTAGTTTAGTTTAATTTATTGCTCTTTGCACCTCGTACAACAAAATCAAACACCATCTTCAGTGCACATCATGACCATGACCATGAATATAAACACAAACACACATCCTACACTCTCCACACATTGAACCAAAAAACCCCGACACCGCAGCAATACTGCACTAAACAGCAGAATTCAAAAGAGCTACTGCCCTGGGATAGAAGCTGTTTTTCAGCCTATTTGTCCTTGTTTTTATTATTCTGTACCATCTGCCAGATGGTAATAGTTAAAAAAAAATGGTTCCCAGAATGAGATGGATGTTTGAGAATGTTTTGACCTTTCTTAAGGCAGTGGGAGCTCTAAAGCTCTTCCAAAGAGGGGAGAGGGCAACCAATGATCTTCTGGGCAATGTACCCTCTGGAGCTCTGTCCTATCTGCCACTGTGCAATTGGCAAACTATACAGAAGTGCAGTAAATTAAAATACTCTCTATGGTGTAGTGATAGATGGTCACCAGCAGTTTTTCATTCAGTTGTTGTTTTCTGAGAAGCCTCAGGTAGTATAATCTCTGCTGGGCTCTTTTGACCAGGGCTGCAATATGAGCATCCCAGGTCAGGTTCTCTTTTATGGTAATACCCATAAACTTAAAAACTGGCCACTTGCTCTACTCGGGGCTGGATGTCTGATCTGTTCCTTCTATAGGTCACCATAAGTTCCTTGGTCTTATTGGTGTTGAGGACCAAGTTATTGTCTCCACATCACGAAAGCAAAAAAAAAAAAATTTCTTTAGAGTCTGGTTGAGGATATTCTCCAAATGAAATCCATTGGTCTGGAAATGCAAGAATTTTGTTAAATTGTGTGGGAAATCTTAGACACTAATTGGGTTCGCATGTTGTTGTGCTGAGCCAGATGGGTTCACTCAATGCACTGCAAACTAAACTCATATTCACAGAACCAAAGGTTGTTACCATGTACAAAAACCCAAAGGTGCTTTTTTAAAAGGCAACTGGATTTTGGACAGAAGCTTCTTGAATGAGAAGCGAAATGTCTTCAAGGAAAAAACCAAAACAAATCCAGTTGCCTTTTGAAAAAAGGGAGAACCATGACCTTAATGTCTGAGAATCTCCATAGAAATTTAAAAAAAAATGTGCAGAGGCCTTTTCTAGTTGTCTCTTCGTTATTCCAGGAAACTTAACTGGGAAACTGACCAGGGGTGGGAATCAAAAATTTTAACAACCGGTTCTGTGGGTGTGGTTTAGGTGGTGGACATGATTTGGTGGTCATGTTACTGGCTGGACATGGCCAACTCAATATCACTCACATTGAGGCACGCATCTCCTCTCCTGGCCTCTCATGACTGTAGGAATGCTGCAACAGTTGTAAGTGTGAAAAAGGGTCATAAGTCACTTTTTTGTGATTTTGTAACTTTGAATGGTCCCTCTACACAAGCAAAATACCAGCAAAGGAGGGGAAAAAAACTCCAGAGACATTCCTGAGACAGGAAGTCTAGTCCTGCCAAGAATGTAATAAGGGGGAGAGGCAGTTTCTGTAAGCAACACCAGAATGTTTCCTTCCTGCCTTCCTTACAGGATTAGGCCAGCAATTCCTTCTAACAACCGGTTCTCCGAACTGCTTAGAATGTTAACAACCGGTTCTAGCGAATAGGTGCAAACTGGTAGAATTCCACCCCTGTTTCTAACCCAGGTCAACTTAATGGCAACACTACAGAAAGGATTTATTTTTCCTTGGGGAATATATTTTCAAATTTCTAGTTTGTCCTAAAGCTCTGAATTGGCTTCAATAGGTCCATGATGGCGAATGTATGGCACGCAGAGCCACTTCTACTGGCATTCAAGAGGTCACTTGGAAGAGCCTCACTGCGCATGCATGCACGCCGTCTGCCCGACAGCTATTGTTAGGTATTTGGCATGCATGGGTGAGGCAAGGGACATGGGAGACATGCGCAAATGTGCAGAGATGCAAGTTGCGCACAGGGGGATCATGCATGGTGTCATGAACTGACTCTGAGGAAGAGGAGAAACAGCCAACAGGGAGTGGAAGTGTGGCTCCAGAGGTGGTGAAGGAGGCTGGGGCAGAGGCCGGCTGAGCAGTCAGAGGAGGACCCAGGCCCATCCCGTCTCCATCCTAGGGCATGCACTGAGGAGAGGATCACGGTAAAACGTGGTCTACTTGGGAGGAGAGGGCCATGAACCTCTTCATGGGTTGCAGGTGGGAGATTTGCATAAGAGTCTGCCAACAGATGCTGGAGACAAATTAGTGTTTTATTCCTAAAGAAGGATTATCTTGGTTGGCGTTCTTCCAACGGACTGTCCCTGGTTATCTTCCTGAAGTTGGCAATTATCTATCCTGGTCTGTCATGGAACTTTATTCAGTGCGGTTTGTTTTTGGTTTTTTGCTTCGTTATCGTCTCTTTGAATTTGAACTGTGTTTCTTTCCCTTGAAATGTTAGTTTGAAAATAGTCTACTCCTCCATTGTGAACAATTAAACAGTGAAGCCAAGTTGAAGGCATGAAAGGACTTTTAGTTAACGTTTTGGGTTTTGTTATATTTCTGATATACTCTGGGTCATCACACATGCATGCGCAGAGATGCATGGCATGGGAGGATCACGTGTGCATGTGCAGAGGGTATGGGGGAGGTCATGTGCATTGCCTTCTGGGTGCTGGCATATGAGCATGTACACAGTTTTTGGCATGGGAGCCCAAAAAGGTTATCTACCACTGATATAGGTCATGCCAATATGTTCGCTCCTAATAAATTCTTTGAAGGGCTCAAGGCTCATGATTATATAATTATGGCAACTGCTAGAATCCTGACAGCAAGCCGATTCTGAGACATGTAATTTACTATCACCTATGACCCTGTATGATACGCCCTCTGGGTGGTGTATCATAATTCATATTCTCCAATGAAACATGTTCATAGCTGAGAGTCAATAATGTTCTCCAATTAGGGATTTTCACAGGCAGAAACGCCGGTAGCTTAGTAACAATCTTTGCAAGATAAGAATGGAATGCGCTTTTGGTTTTAAACTGCCAACCGTTCATGGCAACTCTAAAATAGGCATAGAAATGTTTTATGAGTTGACAAAGAGATTGGACAACCATTTTTCTGAAATGGTATAGCATCTTCTCATTGAACAAGGGGTTGGACTAGAAGACCTCGAAGGCCCCTTCCAACTCTGTTATTCTTTAATCTAGGAGATATTAATGCTACTAGGGCAGGCTGCCGATAGAGGCTATCAGGGATGACATCCAGATTCAGAAAAATAGACAAAGAGGGAAACAAAGGAAATGGGGAAGGGGCATAGAAGCATGTGTGCCAGTTGTACGTGTTGTCCAATGTCTTACACAGCCGACTGCTTAAGAAGAAAGGTTGGAAACAACCGCTTGTAGAAAATGGGGAGGCTCCCATATTTTAAAAGCTCGCCTGCCTTCCAGTCTATTTGCAGACTTGCTTCAAAATGCTGGTTGTTCTCTTTTGAAGATGGACAGCTGGCCTAATTTCAAAGCCTTCTGCAAGAGAAGGCTTCAGACCTCGGGGCAGGAATAACTGGCCCCTTTTCCTGGTAGCCCACTGGCCATGGAAGGAAAAGGTTTGGAGAAAGGGAAGGTAAATCTCGCTTTGACCTTAGGTGGCCCTTAGGATATAACCTTCATATTAGCTCCCTGAGGACTTCAGTAAAAAAATAGTGGAACTTCCCCGCTTCTAGCATAACAGAATAACAGAGTTGGAAGGGACTGTTCGGACCAAGGTTTCCCAATAGTAACAATCACACGCTCAGTCCCAAAAATCCTCTTTTTATTTCAACAACTGTGAATTATATTCATTCACAGCCCATAATGCATCCCAAACAGTTTGTGAATTGTCCAACAGAAGTCTGCCACAGTCTTTTCGGGATAAGGCTGGTAAGCACCCACCTTTATCTCCCTTGAAATGCTGCCAACGACTAAATTGCCAATTAGTTGTACAAGGCCAAGCAGCACAAAGTCAACATGGAGCTTCAGAGTTTAAACCATCAGAAGGAACAAAGTTGCTTCCTGCAAAGGCTCATGTCCCTTTGCTCCTCCTTTATGCCTTATGGGAGGGGCGAATCATCTCCAAGCCTTACTCCCGACTCACCCCTTTTGTCTTAACTATTCTTGCCTTCTGGCAGCTCTGCGCATGCACGCACTGGGAACAGGCTCCCCCTGTTCCTCTGCCTTGCTGATGTCAGATTCTGGAGGCTCCGGAGTCAGCACATAACTCTCAGGTGGCCCTGGCCCCATCTTTGTGTTGGACACAGATATCTCATCCGAGTCCTCCCCAGACTCCAGAACTGGCCCATGTACCTCCCCACTGTCCAACTCTGCTGCCAGCTCTGAAGGCCTCCAGCATACCACAACAGGAGGTCTTCTAGTCCAACCCTTGTAGGGATTATTGGGAGTCTTATTCTTAGGATCATTATATCCATAGCTATCAAGACTTGACAGGATTATAGGTAGTGCTCGACTTACAACCATCCATAGCTGTCAAGACTTGATAGGATTATAGGTAGTGCTCAACTTACAACCATTCATTTACTGACCATTTGAAGGGATTTATGACTGTTTTTCACCATTACAGCTTCTCTATATGGCCACGTGATCAAAATCTGGGCAAAACTTGGGCTCTTATTTACCAAAGAAAGCTCATTCTTTCCCATTATTCCATTTTTTTTTCTCCTTATCAAAACCACAAACTGTAAGTTCCTTTCCCCCTGCCCCTATTTTATGCAATACATTTATACATTGTTCTTGACTTGGGACCAGAATTGAGCCCAGAATTTTTGTGGCTAAGAAAGATAGTCGTTGAGTGAGTTTTGCCCCATTTTATAACTTTTCTTGCCCCAATTGTTAAGTGAATCAACTGCAGTTGTTAAGTTAGTAATAAAGTTGTTGATCGGGCTCCCCCATGGATTTCGTTCATCCATTGCAACCGTCATAAATATGAGACAGTTTCCAATCATCTCAATTTTGATCATGTGGCTATCGGGATACTGCAAAGGTTATAAGTGTGAAAACGGTCATAAATCACTTTTTTCATTGTAATTTTGAAAGATCGCTAAATGAATTATTTTAAGTTCAGGACTGCCTATATAAAGTTTTCTAGTCAGCTATAAATTTAGAATAGAATAGAATAGAATAGAATAGAATAGAATAGAATAGAATAGAATAGAATAGAATAGAATTCTTTATTGGCCAAGTGTGATTGGACACATAAGGAATTTGTCTTGGTGCAAATGGTCTCAGTATACATAAAAGAAAAGTGTACATTTGTCAAGAGTCAAGAATCATCAGGTACAACACTTAATGATAGTCGTAGGGTCCAATAAGCAATCAAATCATACTAGGAAACAGTCAATATAAATTGTAAGGATACAAGCGACAAAGTTATAGTCATACAGTCACAAGTGGGAGGGAATGGGTGATAAGGAGTGATGAGAAGATTAATAGTGACAGTATTGCAGACTTTGTAAATAGTTGGACAGTGCTGAGGGAATTATTTGTTTAGCAGAGTGATGGCGTTCGGGGAAAACCTGTCCCTGTGTCTAGTTGTTCTGGTGTGCAGTGCTCTATAGCGTCGTATTGAGGGTGGGAGTTGAAACAATTTATGTCCGGGATGTGAGGGGTCTGTAGATATTTTCACAGCCCTCTTTTTGACTCGTGCAAGATACAGGTCCTCGATAGAATGCAGCTTGGTAGTTGTTGTTTTTTCTGCAGTCCTAATTACTCTCTGAAGTCTGTGTCTATCTTGTTGGGTTAGATATTCAGATATTGTCTTTTCTCTATTGGAGGGGATCTTCGCCATTCCTTACCTATAAACCCAACCTTGGTTCGGTTCACCATCTGGAAAAGTTTTTTTATATATAATATTTTTATTGTATACACATTGAAAACATGGAACATGGTGGTCTTCTTTGATGTGCATTTCTGTCATTACATATTACATTTAGAGAACATTAAAAAGTTTGTGTGTGTGTGTGTGTGTTTCTTAAGTTTTCGCAGGTTTTTATATGTATGGTCATCAGCTTTGTTCGGCTATTTTCCCAGGTCATTATAGTTTTAAAGTTGTATTGGTGTTTCTAATATGCCCTGCCACATACATTGGACAGACCAATAGAAGAATAAGTACTCATTTGGATAAGCACAAAAATGCAGTAAAAAAGCTGGAACACACTTCCTGACTAGTCCAACACATGAAAGCCACAGGTCATACCATCAACTTCAATGGCACCCAAACCCTAGCCACTCTAGAAAAACCCAACTACAGAATTATCAGAGAAGCTGTAGAGATTGAAAAACGACCTGAAAGCATGAATAGAAGAGATGATTCCACCAGACTGTCAATTATTTGGAAGCTTGCACTCACAAACAAAAAAATCACCACGCCACAAGCCAGGCAAACACCTGGGCACAAACAGATCCTCCCTGATACCTCCAGCTCAAACACACCCCAACCAAGCACCCAGATGAAACCTAGCTTCCTAGTAAACGATAGCCGGCCATTCACCCAAAGCCAAGCCTTGCTAAAAGCGCCCAATACACGAAACACAATGTTGCCAGCCAATCAAGACAAAAAAGCACTACCAAACAAACAGAAGGTATTAGAAACACCAATCAAGCAGAACACAGCAAACTCCAAGACCAATAAACGCAGACCAAGATTCCCAACCAATCAGGATGAAGAAAAAAACCATTCCAACAAAGCAAGAGGCTAGCACCAAATTTAAAACAGAAACGGCTGCAAAGCCTGACACACAGACGAACCCAATACACAAGACTTTGGTCACCTCATGAGAAGGAAGGACTCACTGGAGAAGAGTCTACTGCTGGGAAAAATTGAGGGCAAAAGAAGAAGGGGACGGCAGAGAAGGAAGTGGCTGGGTGGAGTCACTGAAACAGTCGGCATGAGCTTAAATGGACTCTGGAAAATGGTGGAGGACAGGAAGGCCTAGAGGAACGTTGTCCATGGGGTCGTGATGGGCTGGACAAGACTTCGCAATAACAACAACAACAACTTTCTCTCTCTCCCTCTTTCCCCCTGTTTTACTTCATGGTCTTAGTGACTCAGTTTTTAATAAAGTTTGTTGTTAGTCAACCATGTTAAAATGTTGTTGTCATGGGCACAATGATTGGGTTCAATAAATCTCATGGAGGGCTACATATTTTCGGCATTAACCAAAGCGTCATGCTGAATTTTTTGAGTCCCCCCCCCCTCTGTTTCACATTAGGTTATTTTCTAGCTAGCGTTAGGGCAGGAGGGAGTGCAAATGTTTTGAATAAAATAACTTCCAAAAGTGGACCAAGATTCAGTCTGAGAAGAATCCGAAAGGGGTGTTTTACTTCTTTAGACAAATAACGAGAGGAAAAAACACAGGGTTGTGTTCAGGGGGAAAAAAAAAAAAAAAAGGTTCCTGAACATAGGTTGATTTCACAAAAAGGATTTATTTCTGCAGAGTTCTGCAGAGGAATGATTGAGTCTGTCATCCGCACCTCTATAACGGTCTGGTTTGGCTCTGCAACCCAACAGGACAGACACAGACTTCAGGGAGTAATTAGGATTGCAGAAAAAAACAATGGCTACCCACCTGCCTTCAGTCGAGGACCTGCATACTGCACGAGTCAAAAAGAGGGCTGTGAAAATATCTACACATCCCGGATATAAGCACAAGCGGGCTTTAAAAATTTTAGCAAAGAGGTCCCTGGCTGGTTGGTGGGTGGCCATGGCCATGGTGGCCATGGCCTAGTTGGCCTCCTGCACCAGGGAAGGGAGTTGTTTTTGCCCTCCCCGGGCTCTGGAGTCTTTTCTTGAGCCTCTGGGAAGGCAAAAATGGCCTCCCCGGGCTCCGTAGGCTCTCTGGAAGCCAGAAACTGGCCCATTTCTGGCCTTCCCGAACTTCCCGGAGGCCTGTTTTTCAGTCTCCCTGAGCCTCCTTGCACGCCCTGCACTTCCCTGCACCCAAAACAGGCCACGTGGGGATTCCTGGATAGGGTGGGGCCAGCCAGGAGTGGGATTTGGGGGTTCTCCAATCTGCACAGAATCTTAGCTAGGGGCTCCCCCGAACCCCCAGCAGCCCATCCCTGGACATTCGTTGTTTCAACTTCTACCCTCAAAATGGCATTATAGCACACCCAAACAACTAGACGCAAGGACAGTTTTTTCCTCCACATGCCATCACTCTGCTAAACAACTAATTCCCACAACACTGTCAAACTGTTTACTAAGACTATATTACTGTACTTCTTCTCATCCTTCCACCTATCTCTTCCCACTTGTGACTATAACCATGTTGCTTGCATATCTACAATTTATATTGTTTTATTTAGTTTCCTAGTATGATTTTGATTACTTATTCAGTATCCTATGACTATCACAAAGTCTTGTATCTTATGATTCTTGATTAATGTATTTTTTATGTACACTGAGAGATTATGCACCAAAGACAAACTCCTTGTGCATCCAATCACACTTGGCCAATAAAGAATTCTATTTCCATTATTGCCAAAAATTTTGTGGAGTGCAGGAGTGGGCAATTAATTTCCCCAAGGGGTCACAGAAGAAACTTCGACTCTTGTGAAGGATCAACACACCATCAGCCATGCCTTCACAGCCCCCACTGACACCCCACTCCCAACAAATTAGCCCACTGACACCCTGCACACCAGAATTTGCTGGAAGTGGCCCTCAAGCTATAAAATGCCCAAGTCTGGTTTAGTAGTTAAGACATCAGGCTAGAAAGCAGGTGATTATGTGTTCCTGCTGTTAACAGAGTTGGAAGGGGCTTTGTAAGTCATCTAGTCCAACCCCCTGCTGAAGCAGGAGACCCTACACCATATCTGGCAGATAGCAGTCCAGTCTCTTCTTGAAAGCTTCCAGTGATGAAACTCCCACAACTTCCGAGGGCAACTTCTGTTCCATGGATTGATTCTTCTCACTGTCCGAAAGTTTCTCCTTATTTCCAAGTTAAATCTCTCCTTGATCAGTTTTCATTCATTGTTCCTTGTCTGGCCTTCAGGTGCTTTGGAAAACAGGTTGACACACCTCCTCTCTGTGGCAGCCCCTCAAATTTGGAAGACTATCATATCTCCCCTGGTCCTTCTCTTCACTAGACTAGCCATGCCCAGTTCCTGCAATTGTTCCTTGTATGATTTAGTCTCCAGTCCCCTAATCCTCCTGGTTGCTCTTCTCTGTACTATTTCTAGAGTCTCAACATCTTTTTTATAATGTGGTGACCAAAACTGGATGCAGGACTCTAGGTGTGGTCTTACTAAGGCTTTATAGAGTGGTATTAGTACTTCCCTGGATCTTGACTGTATCCCTCTATTAATGCAGTTTAGGATTGCATTGGCTTTTTTGACTGCCGCCTTAACAACTGGTTGGACTTGGACCAGTCCTTTTTTTTTTCTTCTCTCTTCCACTTTCTTTCTCTTTCTTCCTCTTGCTTTCTCTTTCTCCTTCTCTCTCGCTCTTTCCTGTTCCTTATTCTATTTGATTACATACACAAAGGCCAACAAAAGAGAATGCTTATTATTTGAAAAGCAAGTACATTCTATTTGCAAGACATACCATCTCCCAGGTGTTTTGATTCATTCCATTACTATATCAATCTGCAATTAATCTAACACCCTGCATTATTTCTCAGAGCTGATCTTAAAATAGATGTCAGCATATGCTTCTTACCACATATAAATTGTTTTTGTATACATCAACTCCCGTGTTTCATACATTTTAATTTAATTTTATTCAAGGTAGGGGGAGAAAAACCTGTAGCGCAAAATGGCAGAAGTGTGAAACCTGAATCATCACAGCAATCAAATTTGTGGATCCATCGGAAAGTGCAAAGCAGAACAGTTAATTTAAACAAGCAGGTCATGGCAAATGTTGCAACAGCAGCTTGATATCAATGTTCAAACTCAGAGAATAACAATCCTGGAAGGGGAAAAAATGGAATAGGAGCTATGATATATTCTGTTGCTGTCAATACACAATGCATTTAACAAACTCATTTGTGTGACATTGACTATCCTGCCTCTTTGAGTTTTGTTATCTCTGCCAAAAAATGTCTGGCATGATGACAAAATCATACAATGCCTTTTTTTTCCCTGAAAAAATAAAATAAAATAAAACAGAGGGAAGGGAGGAAACATTTTAAAGTTATCTTATTGCCATTGCATTTTGATTTTTTTTTTAAAAAAAAAAGAATCAGCTACCCTGTATCTTCAGGACAGGTGATCAGAAAGCGGGGGGGAAATACAGACCACTAAAATTTTGTTGGGTTCCTAAAGATGCTTTTGGAGACTGCTATTGTTAACCTTCCATTGAAAAAGAAAGAAAGGAAAGAAAGAAAGAAAGAAAGAAAGAAAGAAAGAAAGAAAGAAAGAAAGAAAGAAAGAAAGAAAGAAAGAAAGAAAGAAGTACACCTTTGAAGTGTGTACAATGACTCTTTGCAAAGATCCAGGAGGGGTGAAGAACAGGGGAAAAAGCCTCTATGAATACCTAAGACAGCAGCTTTAATCTCCAACGTGATTGACATCAAACAAAAGTGAGGAAAAGTCGCTTTGTTCTCTACCACAAAGGCAGAGTGTGTTTGTTTGTTCGGTTTGAACGCGTGAACTCCAAGGGATGATTTTTAATGAAGTTGGCAGGCCTTGGAGTTGTCTCCTCCATGGAATAATTCTAATGACAGAGTCATCGCGTACAATTTAACTGAGGATGACATGAGAATTTCTGCATCGGGAGAGAATGAAGTGTGGGAAGAAACAGTACTACAGAATGAAGCACCCTTGAGGCTGAGGTAGCAAAGAGGCCTTGGAAGATCCAAGGAAACTTCTCCTTTTGTGTTCTAGCACCGAGGGTTTTGTAGTTATGTACCCTGTCAAATAAAAGGGTTGCCAATTATCCATCGCATCTGCCTCTTGGTTCTTCTTCTAAGAAACTCGGGGTGAAGTCTCTACATTTAAACAATATTTCCTGAAATTGAGAGAGACAAATAAACATCTCTTAGATTTGTAAAGCAGAGTGGAGGAGTAAGGCTGTTACATTTGGGTTATTGTTGCTGCCTACAACTGAACATTATTATTGTTCTCAGTTGTCCCATCAATATCAGATTGTTCCAAGGTCAATCAACTGGCCTAAGGCAGGACTCACAGACTCCTAGTGATTGGCTCAAAGTCACCCACCCAGTTTTCATGCCTAAGTGCACTTGTGATTTTTTATTTTTATTATTATTATTATTATTATTATTATTATTATTATTATTATTATTATTATTATTATTATTATTAATTATTATTATTATTATTATTATTATTATTATTATTATTATTATTATTATTATTATTATATACTCTGTAATGTGATTATGATGTGGTGTTTGCGGCACTGTGCTGGAGTAGCTTTCAAATTTCATTGTATTCCATGAATGGAATACAATGGAATAATCATGGAATACAATGACAATAAAGGTATTCTATTTCTATTCTATTCTAAGGCGGGACTAGAATTCACAGTCTCCTGGTGATTGGCCCAAAGTCAACCAGCTGGCTTTCATGCCTAATGCGGGACTAGAACTCACAGTCTCCTAGTTTCTAGCCTGGTGCCTCAACCACTGCACCAAACTGGCTGTCTATGAAGCTAACAGAGTAGCCCCATAGTGAGATAGGCAAATAAATTTAACAAGAATAATAATAAAGGTAGTTCTCCACTTTCAACCATTCATTAGTGACTATTTAAAGTTATGTCAGCATTGAAAAAAGAGACTTATAATAATAGTCACAGGCTAGCATCTGGCAAATTCAGGCACACTCCTACCCACCCACTCCAGTTACTGCATTGTTTTTATATATTTGTTGTTTTTATGTCTTGTTGCAGATGTCACAGAGTCATTTCTTGCGAGACAGGCGTCCATAACAGTGTTGCCAATGAATTACTTAAACAAATATATACATTACATTTTCTACAGCTTCTGCTTGCAAGTTCTTGTGCAATTATTACATTTTTAGCAAAATTCAATCAAGCAACTAGAACAGTGGTCACCAAATGGCAGGCCGGGGACCACTGGTGGTCAGCGAGAAAATGTTGGTGGTCCGCAGAGAAATGCCCTCCCCAAAGCACTCCCCCCAAAGCAATTAATCCAGGATGCATGGGAACACAAGGCTGGGCTTGCCTACCTGCTGGCCCTCACCCTTCAGCCGAGCGCAAACCTTACCTTGAGTAGAGCCACCAGTGGGGGAGGGAAATCCACCCTGGAGTGGCTTGCTGACGTTGGTGGGAAAGTTGGCCCCATATTCCAGAGCTGCAGTAGTCACAGGACTGGCCCTTTGGTCATCCCGGAACAGCTGCTCCTCCACCTTGAAACACTGACCTGCCATGGACTGGAGGACCTGCTCCAGGATGACCAAAGGGCCAGTCCTGTGACTACTGCAGCTCTGGAATATGGGGCCAACTTTCCCACCAACAACAGCAAGCCGCCATCAGTCAAAATTCATATTAGTGGTCCGTGGAATTTAAAATTATGTGTTTGGTGGTCCCTGAGGTCCAAAAGGTTGGTGACCCCTGAACTAGAGGTAGTTCTCAACCTGCAGTCATTCTCTTAGTGACCAAAAAAAGTGGCAGTTTTTCACACTTTTGAACGTTAGCAACTCACATGAGAGTCATATGATCAAAATTCAGACGTTGGGCA
The DNA here is from genome assembly GCA_033807585.1 of Hydrophis major. NCBI lineage: Eukaryota > Metazoa > Chordata > Lepidosauria > Squamata > Elapidae > Hydrophis > Hydrophis major. Next base: position 207,072,075 of record CM066331.1, on the reverse strand, counting down.
ACTGGCTCATATTTATCACAGTGGCAGAGTCCCGAGGTCCCCTTTTGCGACCTTCAGACCAGCAAAGTCAATGTCAAAAACAATTGTGTTACTAACTTAACAACTGCAACAACTGATTTACTGAACAACTGTGGCAAGAAAGATCGTAAAACGAAGCATATAGCTCACTTAACAACTGTCTTGCTTAGCCACAGAAATTTGGAGGTTTCAGTTGTAGTCATAATTCGAGGATTACCTGTAGATAATTTTAGAGTTCTGATCTGATTTTTCTCAACATTCACAGGGAGAGATTTCGGTAAAGTTGTATTTTCTAGCCAGCAAATGACCAAATTAGCTATTGCTTTATCTTTTCCCTCCAGCAATGTTTCTCAACCTTGACAACTTCAAGATGCATGGACTTTTAACACCCAGAATTCCCCAGTCAACCATGGGGGATTCTGGGAGTTGGAAGTCCATGCATCTTAAAGTTGTCAAGGTTGAGAAACACTGCCCTACAGAACAGCCCTACCAGAGATTTCTACCCCATAAGGCAGGTTATAGGGCTAGAATTATAGAATAGAATAAAAGAGTTGGAAGAGACCTTGGAGGTCTTCTAGTCCAACCCTCTGCTTAAGCAGGAAACCCTATAGCATTTCAGACAAATGGTTATCAAATCTCTTCTTAAAAACTTCCAGTGTTGGAGCATTTACAGCTTCTGGAGGCAAGTTGTTCCATTTACCATTTGTATATCTATCAATCTGTATATAATTAGTATATATGTATTTATATCTTATCTATCTATCTATCTATCTATCTATCTATCTATCTATCTATCTATCTATCTATCTATCTATCTATCTATCTATCTATTCATCTACCATCTATATCTATGTTATGTCCAGCGCGGCAAGGAGACCAGGACTCAGTGACTTGGTTCAGCTCATTTATTGGTCCCGAGAACGGCTCGGGTTCCGGGGGAAAAACTGTGGCTTTTTATTCCCAAGCCGCCGCAGCCGCGGCCAATGGCACCACTTTGAATCTCCCGTGATTAGTTTCCACCAATCGCGGGAGATCCTCAGCAGGCCAATCAGAACGGCTCGCTCGACCAATCGGATCCCTGCGCGCTTTGACCAGTCACAGCGCGGCATTTACAAGAATGTAAATGACCGTACAGAACACCCCTCCCCTCTTGGTTCGGTCCTACGTGACGTAGTCCTGTAAGTAGGCGGGGCTCCATACTTGCCTACTGGACCTGCGCAGGTCAGTTGTTGTTTGGCTCCCGACCAGTTCGGTCGGGTTCTCTGTTGCTCTCGGGCTCGTCGATGGAACCGCCTGGAAGGTGTCGCCGGGCCTCTTGTTGCAGCTCCCTCCCGGTCTACCCGGGCTGGTTGAGCTGCGGTTTCCCCCGCTCCCGCTTAGTCTTTCTGGGCTGGTTGAGCTGGCCTGGCTGCTTCTTCCTGGTGAGGCTTCGAGCTGGCTGTCGGTCAGTAAGTGTTGCTGGTTTCTTTCTATTGGGTTTTGGTTCCCAGGGTATTCCCTCCCCTCTTGGCTTGTATTAAAGGGGTTGTCTGTGTTTGGTTGCGTGTCGGTTGTGTTTCCTGTGGTTGTTCTCGATCTTAGTTGATCGATGTGGCGTTTCCAGGCTCGTCTGTCGGTTGTTTGCAGCCGGTATGAGCGGAGGCCTGTTAGTTGGGTTATGGTTGCTGGTCCCCACAGTGGGTCTCCGGTTAGGTTCTTTGCATAGACGGCGTCGCCTGGTGCAAAGGACCGGTGCTTGCTAGAGGAGTTGGGGGGTCTCTCCGGGTTGTATGTGGGGTGCAGCCTGTCTAGTAGGGACCTTATTTTCCTCCCCATTAGTAGCTCTGCTGGGCTTTTGTTCGTTGTTGTGTTCAGGGTTATATGTTGTATGAAGAGCATTTTATTTATTTTTTCTTGGATTTCCCCGTGTTTGATTTTTTGGATGTTTTTTTTCGAAAATTGAACCATCCGTTCCGCCCTTCCGTTCACTGCCAGATGTGCCGGAGCTGTCAATGCGTGTCATATGCCCTGTTCCGCTAGGAATTTTTCAAATTCTAGCGAGGTGAATTGGGGCCTGTTGTCCGACACGATGACATCTGGGAGGCCGTGGGTTGCAAATAGCTTGCTAAGTTCCTTGGTCACGGCCTCTGTGGTGGTGGTTTTATGTTGCTTACCTCCAACCAGTTGGAGTAAGCGTCTACCGTTATAAGGAATGTATGTCCCTTAGTGGGCCCGGCAAAATCTATGTGGATCCTGGACCATGGTCCCCTGGGGGGTTTTCCATTCCAGGATCGGTGCCGTGGGGGGGCTCGGTCTGGTTTCTTTGTAACATTCACATCTTGCCACCCAGGCCTCAATTTGCTTGTCCATCCCTGGCCACCAAGCGTAACTTCTGGCCAGGGCTTTCGTTCTAACTATGCCCGGGTGCCCCTCGTGTAACAACCCCAATACCTTCCCTTGTAGTTTTTCCGGAATAACAACCCTATCCCCCCACAGTACACACCCTTTTTGCAACGAGAGTTCTGTTTGCCGGTTCCGGAATGTCTTGAATGCTTCGTTGTCATCTTTTTCTGGCCACCCTTTTTCTACCCAATGTAACACCCGCGCCAGACGTTTGTCTTTATTAGTTTCTCGGACAATGTCTGACGCGGTTATGGGTAGATCGGGCAGAGTCTCTATGCTGAGGGTGCTCATTGTGGGTGCTGGGTCGGTGTCTAGGTCGGGTAACGGTGAGCAGCTCAAAGCGTCTGTGTGGGTGATAGTCTTACCAGGTCGGTGTGTGAGCCGGTAGCTGTAGGTGGCAAGGAATTCGGACCACCTTGTCATTCTGGAAGATAGGATGTTCGGGGTGGCCCGGTTCCCTGCCAGGATGCCCAGCAGCGGCTTGTGGTCTGTGATAATGGTGAACGTGCGGCCGTAGAGGTACTCGTGGAACCTCTTCACTGCTGCGACGATGGCCAGAGCCTCCTTGTCCAGCTGGCTATAGTTCCTCTCTGGTTTGGTAAGTGTCCTCGAGAAGAAGGCGATGGGTGCTTCTCTTCCATCTGGGAGTGTGTGACTGAGGACGGCGGCAACGCCGAAGGGTGAGGCGTTGCATGTGACAGCAAGTGGTAAGGTCTCATTGCATTGGATGAGGAGGTGAGCAGGTCCTTGGTTTTCCTGAAGGCGGCTTCCTCACGTTTCCCCCAAGTCCAGGTGGCTGCCTTGTCCAAAAGCCTATGCAAAGGCTCCGCTGCGGTCTCCTTTTGGGGCAGGAAAACATTGTAAAAATTAAGCAGTCCCAGAAATGCCTGCAGTTCAGTTTTATTCCTGGGCATGGGGGCCTCCTTAATGGCTCTGATTTTGTTTGCGGTTGGGTGGATGCCATGCCGGTCTAGGAGGTATCCTAGGAACTTGACCCACTCTGTGTAAAGCTGGCATTTCTCTCTCTTCACTTTTAGACTGGTTTCCTAAAATTTCGTTAGCACCTCCCTTAGACGACCCTCTAGTTCTAGCCGGTTGGTTGCCAACACCAGCACGTCATCGAAGTAGGGCACCAACCCTTAATTCCTTGCAACAGCCTCTCCATGAGGCTCTGGAAAATCCCAGGTGCCACGCTGACTCCAAACTGGAGTCGGTTACAGCAAAATGCTCCCTGGTGGGTGACTATGGTTTGCGCCTCCGCGGTTTCTGCATTGACTGGCAGCTGTTGGTATGCTTGTGCCAGGTCAAGCTTCACAAAAACCTTGCCTCCCCCCAGTGAGTGTAGAAGGTGCTGCACTACTGGGACGGGGTAGGCGTTTTGTTGTAAGGCGCAATTTAGGGTGGCCTTATAGTCCCCGCAGATTCTTACTGACCGAATGGGCTTGATTGGGGTGACTATTGGGGTCTCCCACCGGGCGTGGTCGATTGGTTGTAGGACCCCTTGCTTGACGAGCTTGTCAATTTGCTCGTCTATTTTTGGCCTGAGTGCAAAGGGTACCTGCCTTGGTTTTAGGCGTATCGGGGGAATGTTGGGGTCTAGGCTGAAGGAGATGGGGGGCCCTCGGTACTTGCCTAGGGTGCCGTCGAACACTTCCTGGAAGTCCCGTGCCAGTTGCTGTTCCCAATCGGTCTCGGCAGTGTGGTTGATGTCCGTGATTTCGATGCCGAGCGGTGTGAACCATTGCAGTCCCAAAAGGCTGGGTCGGTCTCGGTCCACGATCGTCAGGGGAAGCTTTGCGATGAGGCCCTTGAATGTTACCTTGAATTGTCTGGTTCCGACTACCGGGATGCGGTTTCCCTGGTAGTCCTTGATTATTAGTCTCTGGTTCTCCAGTCCCTTCTTGTGGATGGTAGGCACCAAGCGCTTGATTTCTTGCCAGGTGACCATAGAGAGGTAGGACCCGGAGTCCACCTCCATTTTGCATGGCTCGCCTTTGATGCCTACCTCCATGTAGACCTTTCGGGCATCGGTGGTTGATGCGTGGCTGATGATGACCGTCTGGTGGGTTTCCTCCTTCCGCCGGGTTTCGCCACCTCGTCGGTTCCATCTGCTCTGGTCCCATCGGCTGTCAGCTTGGCAATCTCTGGCTCTGGGGGGTGTGCTGTCCCATCTCCGCTCACTGTGGTCCCACTGTCTGGGGCTGTAGGCCTTTCTCAATCAGCAGACTTGGGCGATGTGACCCTTTTTGTTGCAGTGCTGGCAGACAGCATCGAAGAAACGGCACTCTGCTCGAGGGTGGTCACCTCTGCACCCGGCACAAGCGGTCCCCAACTTACGACCCCGCCGATTGCACTGGTCACATCCCGTCTGGAGCTGGTGGATCTCCTCCTCCTCGTCCGTGGCGTCGGAGGCGGAGTGGAATTCGCCATGATGGGTGGTGGTCTCGCGGTGACTTGCTTCCGGTTGGACTTCGGTTGCCCGTCCTGGGTCGGCAGTCACGGTGCGGTCTCCGATGTCTGGTCTCCGCATGCGGTTCGCCGATTTCCGAGTTGCCTCGGCTGCGGTGGCTTCAGCGATGGCGTGGGCGAGGGCGATGTCTCCTTTGGCCATCAGTCGGCTCTGTAGGACTGGGTCTCGGAGTCCGAGTACGACGCGGTCCCATAGGGCCTCATCCATGTCCGAGAACCCGCACATGCCCCCTAGGCTTCGTAGCTCAGCCACAAAATCGCTGATGCTCTCACCCGCTCTCTGGTCCCGCCGGTAGAAATCGTGCCGCCTGATGAGGGTGGGCACGGCGGGGGCATAGTGGTTCCGGAGCAATGGTTTGAGGTCGGCCCAGTCCATCTCCTTGACGTCCGCGGGTTTCGCTAGAATTTTCACCATCTTGAACACTGCGGGCCTGCAGTGTGTCAGGAAGACGGCTCTTTTCTTCGGCCCGGCAGCGTCCTTCATGTTGCTACATTCGAGGAACATGAGGAATCTGTCAGTGTATGATTTCCAGTCTTTGGTAGCGGGATTGAAGAGTGCGGGCAGTGTGATGCTGGCCATCTCGTCGGTCTCACTTCCTCCGGACATGTGTTGGTGGGGGATTAGCCTTGGTATCCCATCCTCGTCGCCAGTGTTATGTCCGGCGCGGCAAGGAGACCAGGACTCAGTGAATTGGTTCAGCTCATTTATTGGTCCCGAGAACAGCTCGGGTTCCGGGGGAAAAACTGCGGCTTTTTATTCCCAAGCCACGGCGGCCGCGGCCAATGGCACCGCTTTGAATCTCCCGCGATTAGTTTCCACCAATCTCGGGAGATCCTCAGTGGGCCAATCAGAGCGGCTCGCTCAACCAATCAGATCCCTGCGTGCTTTGACCAATCACAGCGTGGCATTTACAAGAATGTAAATGACTGTACAGAACAATCAATCTATCTATCTATCTATCTATCTATCTATCTATCTATCTATCTATCTATCATCTATCTAACTAATCTTGGATTTTTAATCCCATCATTATTAATTTATAAGTAACTCAAGAAGGTGAGCATACCTCCCCTATGTGTGAGTGAACCCAATTCCCAGAAACCAGCAAGCATTTAAATGAGAGCAAACCTGATGATAGAGTTAAGAAGCGTGCCAAGAGCCTTGTCCAAGCAACTTGTCCAAACTAGACCCCAAAATCAGGGATCAAGTGGCAAATTAGGACCAAAGAAAAATAAGAAGGTGGGAATTTCCCAAAATCTAGGGGCAGTTTGTAGTTCAAAGAAGTTTTTAGTGGTACAGGAAGCTCTTAATACTGTTGTTCTAGAATCTAGCCCACAAAAAGCCAACAACAGGTATGGATGGAGGAATTCTGGGAGTTGAAGTCCAAAAGTCTTAAAGTTGCCGAATTTAGAGACCCCTCATTTAATGTTTCAGCCTAAATTGAGGACTGCCTGCAACACTGAGACACAGAAGGGTGTGTGTGGAAAGGTAGATGGACAGACAGACAGACAAACTCTACCCAATTCCCATCATAGTTTCTTTTCTGTCCCTTTGTCCTTCCTACCTAATATTCGGAGTTGAATTGGTTTTGATCAGCGTGCCCTAAAACCAATAACAATTTATATTCAACTTATTGAGCAAAGAACAGAAGTGTCTTTTTTAACACTGTTAGCAAAAAAATAAACCAATTTTGGGTTTGCATGCAAAGCTATTCAGGCCAATTAGCATGAAATTTAATTTGCATTAATCACTGTGAGGTCAGCAAGAAATTAACTCAAAGTGGGTGGATTTCACAGTAATGTTTTTGTAAAGAGGAACTTCGTTCTTTTTAAGTGTCTACCATTCCTGTTACTCCTCTGGGTGGTTGGCATATTTGTTGTAAAAGAAAAATAATCAAGTGGTCACATAAGCTGATTCTGGGAATATATTTCACACAAGAGGTCCATATTGGAGAGCTTTTTTTTTTCTTCTGAAGATTAAATACTGGTTAATTTCTCAAATTAATTAGTTGTCCTACAGCTGCAAGTCTCAAAGTCAGGTGCCAAAAAGAAAATTTCTTTAAATCCAACATTCACTTAAAAAAAAAAAGACCATTAATAAGCTGAAATAACAGGCAACTATTGAATTACAATAATACAGAAAGTTCTTGACTTACAACAGTTTATTTAATAACTATTCAAAGTTTATTACTGTTTGTCTCACTTATGACTGTAGCAGCCTCCTTGTGGGGCACAGTCTGGCTGGGCATTCAGAGGAAGACCCAGGGCCATCCCCTCTTCATCCCAGGGCACGCAGGGAGGAATGGAGAAGGGAGCAACATGGCTTACAGGAGAGAAAAGGGCCCTGATCCCTTTCATTAGTTACAGCTGGGAGAACAGGATATAAGAAGGGCGTTTGCACACAGCACCTTGCTGGAAGCAAAGAATGCATTATCTTTGTCAAGGCTTATCTGGATTTTGGCATCCTCCTAACTTTGGGTGCTGCGTTTTCCTTTGAAAGTCTGCAATTTATCATCCTGGCCTGCCATGTTAATGACTTCAGTGTGGTTTGTGTTGGGTTTTTTTTATTTCTAATTATCTTTACTTTGGGTTTGGACTGCATTTCTGCCCTTCGTAGACTGTTTTTGGAAGAGTTTGATATCCAGCTGAGGATAATTGGACATTGGGGGTCATGTTGGGGGCATCAGAGGGAATTTATTTTACTTTGGTGACTTTGTTATTTGTATGTCATGCCCCGGGTCATCACAGCCAGATTCATTTAACAACTGTGTTACTAACTCAGCAATTGCAGTGATTCACTTAACAACTGTGGCAAGAAAGGTCATGAAATGGGGCAAAACTCCCTTGTCTCGCTTAGCAACAGAAATTTTGGGCTCAATTGTGGTCGTAAGTCAAGGACTACCTATAAGGGTTTGGGATAGAAATCCAGGCTAAAATGAAAAGTTAAATCTAAAGATTAGTGTAAATCTTAACACCTGTCACTGGATAGGCAAATAGACAGCATATAAATTTAATACATAATTGGCTAGTCAGTACAACAGGTTGAATAAGGAGAACTTAACCTTAGCAAATGAGAGCCAGGTTGGTCTAGTGCCATGATGGTGAAGCTATGCCACACGTGCTGGAAGTGGCACACAGAGCCATCTCTCAGGGCACACCAGCCATCACCCGTTGTTCTTCTGGGTTCTGGCGCACATATGCGCGCTGGCCAACTGGTCTTTGCATGCATGGGAGCGCCGGAAATCAGAAAAGCAGCTCCCGGTGAGTGCATATGCATTAGAAACTGGCCGGCCACCTGGTCTTCGCGCACACATGCCCCTTAGAAGCTGGAAGACCAGGTGATTGGTGCGCGTGTCTATGCCGGAAGCTACTCTTCCAGTTTCCAGTGCACACACCAGTAGTGGGATCCTTCCTTAGTCGCTACCAGTTTGGTGGGTAATCGCGCATACATGCACGCACCTATTGGTCTATTATCCTCTCAGCTCATTGTCGGAGGATTTTTTTTCCTCCTCTCAGCTGATCGGAGGCCTTTTCTTACTACCAGTTTGGCCAAATGGTAGTGATTTTTACTACCAGTTCACCTGAACCAGGTTGAACCAGTAGCATACCACCACTGGCGTGGACACATTTCAGCACTCAGTCCCTTTTTTTCTGGGCGCATGCTCCCATTTTGGCACTCGGTGCCGAAAAGGTTAACTACCACTGCTCTGATGGTTAAGGCGCACCAGGCCTAGAAATTTAATTGGCCAAGAATTGTACTCACTCAAATAATGGATGGGTTGGGGAAAAGAAATTAAGCTTGGTTTTATTCTGTTTCCATTAATATTACATCAAATTAATTTAATCGCAGGCTAAGCAGGTATTGAAGAAGGTTCCTCTCATCCCCCCCATTTTATCCAATAACATTTACAATTTGAAATCTCTGAGGGCAGACCCTAGGATGGATGCGTGTGTTCTTGAATTGTGCATTCTGGATTAAATGGATCTCAGATCTCAGCTAACAATCCCCCTGCACAGATCTCGGAAAATCATTACTAATATCAGCGGAGAATATTTTGACTGATAAGCTAATGAGCTGACTCAAGCGTGTTTTCAGCATGTTTTCATTCCAGGATTTGAGTCCGGCGTTAAGCTCATGATCTCCATATCTTTATGACTGACTGGAATATGCATTACCATTTCATATATCATCTCTTAATATTCAAGCAAGTGGGAGCACCTACCTGATGTGGGCAAATCTAAAAAAAAATAAAAATAAAAATAAAGCAAAAAAATCCAGGCAGAATCAAACTTGACTATGTCTATAGCGATTCTCAGTCATCCAGATCATGGTCGTCCCAAAGGTGCTTTTTTTTTTGAAGAGGCAACTGGACATTTTTATTTTGTTTTTCCTTGAAGACATTGCACTTCTCATCCAAGAAACTTCTTCAGTTCAGTTCTTCGGTTCAGTCAGAGCTGAGGAAGCTTCTTGCATGAGAAGCAAAACATCTTCAAGGTAAAACAAAGGAAGTCCAGTTGCCTCTTCAAAAAAACACATTTTTTGACACCCGAGTTACAGATTATTGCGGCCCATCGGTGGCTAACGGAGCTGGCAGCAGAGTTGGACAGTGAGGGGATTGGGGAGGAACATGGGCTAGTCCTGGAGGCTGAGGAAGACAAGCGCTGCAGCTGGAGCCTGTTCCCAGCCTGCGCATGCACAGAGCTGCCAAAAGAAAAGAACGATTACAAAGGGTCGACGTGGGAGTAAAGCTACCTGTGGACAGTGAATGGCCCCTCCCATATGGATTAAAAGAGGAGCAAAGGGGGAGGAGCTTTTTCAGGAAACAATTCACTCCTTGCAGCAGTGTGAAGATTTGTCTATGAATCTCAGAGGCTCTGTGCCGAGTCCTTCCTTGTCAGCACTGCAGTTAAAAATATTTACTTGGCAGCTCTCCAGGTTAGATAAGGTTTGTGCTCCTAATTACACCCTTGAAAGACTGTTTGCCAGGCCTTTGGGTTGAATGTGAATGCAAGAAATTCACCTTCGTTTAATAAAAGGGTTTTTGCCGGGACAAAGAGTCTGCTTAGTGCTTTTGGGGGAAGCTTAGGTCAGAACACAGTTATTCACCACTATTGCTAAGAAAAATATGTATATATCTGTTGTTGTTTTTAAAACTCAAAATTCAGAGGTGTGTAAGATAAGCATACAGAGTGAGTGTACCTATTTGTCTGAATTGAGTACGATCTGTTCTTTCCACAGAAGCATTGTTAGCAAATTTCATCCAATTCTGTGAAAAAGCAAACAACCCTACAAGAAATTGGACACCATTGGGAGAAGCAGATATTTGAAAAATCTAAAGATTGATGTTTCTGTTTTGCTCTGGAATGAGATTAGTACACTTTGTGAAGAGATCTTAGCCAAGCTGGGCTATTATTCAACTCTATTTATGATTAACATCAGGATAGTGGTATGTTTTATACTTCAGTAGCATTCAAAATTCTATTTGACTTAACCAGTATAAAAGATATCTTGTGGGAAGTTAGAGATTTCTGTATTGTTCTGTACATTTATATTAAATGTTCTTTATAGATTTTACTATATATATAATCTTTTAATCATTGAATCAAATCCCAAACCGAATTTTAGCTGGGGTTGGGTCATTTTTTTTTTAATCTTGCAAATCTAGGCCAAAAGAGATGAAATAGATTTTTAGGAATGAATAAACTGAAATATGAATAGATGAATTCACCCATATTAGGCCTCAAGGCAGATGTAACATTCAAAGAGCTCTTATAAATGTATGCCCATTTTATTAAGTATATCTCAAAATTAAGGCATAACTCAGGGGCAGATCAAATGCAGGAATGGGCATTAAGTTTATAACAGGCGTCTGCTTTTGCCAAGTTAAAGCCTATAAGATTTCTCCTCTCTTTTCTTCTCTTCTTTTCTCCCCTACTATCTTCTCTTCTCTTCTCTTCTCTTCTCTTCTCTTCTCTTCTCTTCTCTTCTCTTCTCCAATACTATCTTTTCTTCTCCCCTACTATATTCTCTCCTCTCCTCTCCTCTCCTCTCCTCTCCTCTCCTCTCCTCTCCTCTTCTCCCCTACTATCTTCTCTTCTCTTCTCTTCTCCAATACTATCTTTTCTTCTCCCCTACTATATTCTCTTCTCTTCTCTCTCCACTGCCCCTGGTATTATGCAACCACAGAAGACCTAGTCAGAATGCTTTCTCCATCTTCTTCCACCCCATCCTCAGCCTCAGGGGGACTAAAATCTCTCTTACAATCTAATAAAAGGACAATTGTTCCGAGCTTCATAGTGTGCTGGTCTCCATCACAAGAGATATAATGCTGGGACTTCCTCAATGAACATGAAGAGTCCATTTGTTCCAAGAGCGTTGTCTACAAGCTCTGCATGGAGACATAACCAAAGTGTCCAACCTTGGCAACTTTAAGACATGTGGACTTCAGGGTTGGACACCCCTGCTATAAAACAACTTTGCGGATGTTAGCTCACAATGTACTGTAGGAAGTTAGCACCCACCCCTCTCCTAGGAAAATGAAATATTTTAGGATATATTAAAAAAAGGCAGAATATTTCCCCTAAAAGAGAAGTAGAAACTCAGAAGCAGAAACTCATCTCAGAAGCAGAAGCTAACTCCCCACACACACACTTTGTTAGTGGGTGGGCCATTAAGGCCTGGGCCAGAATATTCTACATAACAAAGGCCTCTGCCCATCTCACCACCTGCCCTGGGAAGATTGCATCAGCCAGCACTCAGGTGAAGCCATGTGGTCCAGACAAAGTCTACAAAGTTAGCTAAGACCCTCCCACCCCTGGGAGTCTGACAGCCAATGGAATACATTTCTTACACAGGAACAGGAAACACTAAGGTAGCGCCTAACAGAGGGTATATAACTAAGGGTCTCTCAGCATCTTGCCCCTCTTCTGCTTTTCCTTCACCCAACATCCTGAAGCAGGTGATCATCCTTTTCACTTTGGAGCTCCAAGCCAGGTGGTCCTGTCCACCATTAAACCATCTTTCCAAGCAGCCTCCATGTTTCCAGTGTCCCACCTGGAACTGAACCCAGAAGGATATTTTCTTCCAACAGTATGATAGTGTTTCAGGAATTCACCCGATTTCCTGGTTTGTGCAAGATCAGCTCCCCAAGAGCTTCTATCCAAATTCATTATTTAAAGAACATTCCCCTTGGTGCTTCCTTTCTAAGATGGCATTTTGCCCACTGACGGATTGTTAGCAGAGAGCTCCTCCAAGATTTGGGACCAGCACGCAAAGGTTGTCCTAGTTTTCCTTTGCCTGCAAAATGGCTGATCCCCTTTTTGAATATGGTCTGTTGACACTGTGGTTCTTCTTGGCTTCTAGGTGCTCAGAAAGAAAGGATTTTTCAAAATGACCATCAGAGTATTAGTATTTCATGTATTATTATTAACACGCTCTGATGCTAAGGAATTCTACTCCCCCTCCCCACCTGAAAAGAAATCTGTTCCAAATGCAAAACATAAGCAGGGGAGAGGAATTTCAGTTTCAGTTTTACTTTCACAGTAGCAACCAGATTTAGTACAGAACAGCTGAGCTAAGCCACGCCCAGGCTCCTTGCTGTCTCCTTCCTCACCCAGCAAATACTGCTTCAGTTTCCAAACAGCCCTCAACTCTCTCACACACTGACAGGACGCTAGTCAGATGAACACCAATGGATGCTGGTAGGCAGAGGCACAATTTTGTTTCTCCTTGTTTTCCTCCCCCAAAACTAAGCCCGATCATATAGTTTCTTAGCGAAGTACGGGTATAGAGCTAATTTATTTATATTTATTTATTTATTTGTTATGAGTTCTAGTCCCACCTTAGGCATGAAAGGTGACTGTGTGACTTTGGGCCAGTCATTAGGAGACAGTGAGTTCTAGTCCTGCCTTAGCCTTGAAAGCTGGCTGAATGACTTTGGGCAAGTCCCGCTCTCTTAGCCGAACTTTCCTCACAGGGTTGTTGTTGTGGGAAAAATAGGAGGAGGAACATGTGTGGGATATGTTCGCCATCTTACTTGTAAAAATAATGAAGATGGGATATAACTAAGTAAGTAAATAAATAAAACTAAATAAAATAATAAATGAAAATAAATAAAATAAATAAATAAAATATAAAATAAATAAAATATAAAATGAAATAAAATAAATAAAATAAAATAAAATAAAATAAAATAAAATAAAATAAAATAAAATAAAATAAAATAAAATAAAATAAAATAAAATAAAATAAAATAAAATAAAATAAAATAAAATAAAATAAAATAACAAATAAATAAATAAATAAATAAAATAATAATATGAAATGAAATGAAATAAAATAAAATAAAATAAACCAACACTCTGAGGTTGTACTCTGAATAACAGGTGGTCCCCATCAAGTCAATTAGGTTGAGTTACAGCTAATTCGCTGCTATCCAATTTTCCCAAAATCAGGGAAGGATCCTGAAAAGTCCCAAAAAGTGCCCCAAACAAAATAAATTTCAGCGGCCCTAAACTTAGAGTTCATTTCCCTCTCGGCCCCTTGAAGTGGATTACACACAGAGCCAGGCCTTGCAGCTGGAATTCAGAGCAGTGGCTCATTAGAGGCTGAAGCTGTGGACGCATCCGGTAAGGAGGACAAAGAAGGAATACCCTCAAAGCCCTGGCACAAAAGCCTCCCTCCGCTTCCTGGAGCCTGGCCAGCGCAGGTCACATCAAACTATTCAGCCTTGAATGGTTCAGGGTGTGCAAGAGCCTCACGCTAGCTGGTCCCTCGTCTCAGACAAAAAGTCCTAGAGGCTGGGAGATGTCGACTGGCAGAAAGAAAGTGCTGTCCGCCTGAAATCATTAAAGCATCCCTGGATTAACTAGCGGTTTGTTGGTTATGTAAATGAGATTTTTGCCAAGGATCAAAGAAAGATGCCCTCTTGAATGCCCTCCCCTCTGCTTCTCTCTCTCCTCCTCTCCCTCCCTCCCTCCCTATCTATCCATCATTTTCTTATATGTATCCATTTCATGTATTCATAACTATGTTTATACTTATACCTGTTATCTTATAATCGCTTGACAAATAAATAAATAAAATAAATAAATAAAAATCATCTCTCTCTCTCTACTATGCCTCTATCTTCTCTCTCTCTTGTTCTCTCTCCCCCTCCTTCCCTCCCTATCTATCTCTCCATCTATCTATCATCTACTTCTCTACCATGCCTCTATCTACCTACCTACCTAACTACCTACCTACCATACCTCTATATTATCTCTCTCTCTCTCTCCATCTATCTATCTATCATGCCTCTATCTTCTCTCCCTCCCTCCCTCCCTCCCTCCCTCTTTCTCTTGATGCTAAATTTATCCCCTCTTTCTTCCCATGTCAAGGAGAGGGGGGGAATAAAATACACCAGGTAATACCAACTCAGAGGAAGAGTGAATGCAAACAGAGCCCCGTAGGTATGCTTGCGCATTAATGTGGAATCTGTCCAGACAGCTAACTTGTCAGAGATTATCATTTCTGTTCGTTGAACCTGCACGGGTGAGGGGAGGGCTTGGTTCAGTGTGTGGTTGGTGAGGGGGTTAGAGAAGAGAGAAGGAGAGAGAGAGAGAAAGAGGGAGAGAGAGAAAGAGAGAGAGAGAGAGAATAGCCATTAGTGTCTTGGTAGCTCCTGTGGCATTGATGTTTGAGTGAACTTGTGAGCCAGCTTTTGTTTCAAACATCAGCAGAGAAAGCATGTGCTGTCCTAAATCTGGGGCTAGCCTAAGAAATGAAGAGCTGCATTTAAGGTAGGTGGATTCCTCTTTTAATGGTTTAATGGCTCTTCTCTTCCTTCCCCACCTCCACTTTCCGTTGTGACTCCGACAGTCACTTCTCCCGCCCTGTTTCCCCCTCCCCATTTCCTGGAGGGAAGTCTTGATATTTAGATAATAGGAATCTTCTTTTTCTTTTCTTTTCTTTTTTAAAGATAACCAGCATTTAGGAATCACTGCTTTTCCAGCTGCAGGCAGTCCCAAAGAAGAGAGGGACAATCCAGAAGTCATTCAATGAAACACACACAGGCACACACACACACACGTCAAGAAGCACTAACTTCACCATCTTCCTTATTATGCAAGTGGAAATAATAAATTAAAAAAAACCAAACACCTCATAATAGCAGTCTGTGCCCAAAATCTTACTTTAAATTGGTTCTAGAGAGAATCTTTCCACTACAATGCATCTCTTGACGTGCTTTGGAGGGGGGTTGTCATCGACATATAAAAGAAGAAAGGATGTATATGTATTCCATAGGTGAGATATTGGGATCCCCCCAATATTCTGAGGGTGTCACAAAGAGTCAGCCCTTACAGGAGGGGTTTTCTGAGCCAGAGGGGCAGGGAAGGACTAAGGAGGAAGCAGAGTGCTTAAACTGGCACTTTTTTTTTTTTCAACGGGGCGTGTAGCCTTTGTCTCTTTTCTAGCAGATTTTGAGAAGAGGGGAACATCTTTTTTTGGAAGGCAACGGGGTCAGGAAATAATAGAGCTGTCAAACACGCTTAAATGTACGGGGGTTCTTCTTTTACAGCTTTCTTGTTTTAAAAAGAAAAGGAGGGAGTGATGAAAAAAACCCCTCCCTTTTGGTAGAGTCTTCTGCGGATTGCGATAGGAACCTGTTTGTTTTTGTAAGGACGTTATTATTACTATGACCGCTGCTATTATTATTGTGCCAGGGATGACTTCGCCTGCAAGAATAAGTCTCTCTTGCAGAGGAAGGGAAGGCAAAAGGATTGGGGGGGGGAGGTCTTCTGCAATTTTTCTTTCTTTAAATGAAAGGATTTGAACGGTGAAATGTTTTAGGAAATTTTGGCAGAAGCTTTTGTCCAATTGTTAGTGTCCTTTTTGGATCGTTTTGACTTTCTTGAGGTGATTTTTAACTTTTGGTCCTGCGAATGTTTTATTATAACCTTTATTGTCAGACTACAATATGTGTACAATGAGCCTCCCTGTGTAAATCCAACTACCCCCTCCTTGTATTAAAACAAAAACCAAACCCCCAAACCCTGTGTGTTTGTAAACGTGCTACTTCTTGAAATATCTGGGTGAAAAAGCTTTCTTCAGAATCCAACAAACCTCAGAAGTTAAGATCTAATTAGTTCGGGGTGGGGGGGACCTTTATTATCAGGTATGTGAAGCCAGGATTGCAGGTTCAGAGTTCAAATTTTTGTTGGGCATTTACGTAGATCCCACTTTTAAGCTCTTTGGGAGGTGGGTAATTTTCTGAATTGAGCCCTTCGCAAATATTTCAAAATTCGTGTCTTTTTGTGTCTGTGTTATCAGCCTTGGGAAAACTTGTGTATTTCATTTGTGGGAACTTGTAGCAACTGAGCTGGTCTTACACCTACTGGAAGAATTGGGATTATTGGTGGTTGTTTCCTGGTATCTCAGCCCTGGTGAGCATGCTTGGAAAGGTTGCCTGCATACATTCTGACATTCTGTGTTGAATTGGGTTGGGTTCGACTCTGCCACCAGTGGACTGGTGGGAGCTGATGATTTAGGAATAATAAATTGCAGGGATTCGACAGCATTTTTGCAGATCTCGGTATCCCTGAAAGGTAAGAAAATCATTTTATGGGTTTGTGCTTTTGGGTCTCTAAACAATTGTTTTTCTATCAGCCTTTCAGAATGTTGCGATTTCTCCAAATATCCCTTTGGAAGATCGAAACTGTTTTGCTTCAACTTTGTTTTTTTCGGCTCAGGTGGAGGATGTGTTGTGCTAGTTGTTGCTTGGTTCGCTAGTTGCACTTCTAACTCTCTGGGAAGGAAAAAAAACACATGCTCCTAATCCACAGGTTTATCTATCCATCTAATTCAATGGAGCATCCAGGTCTTCTGTCTCATCTCAAAGTTGAGGTACACTTTGTACCACCAGTCCAGTTTAAGTTATTGAAGCACTGAGAATGCCTTCAGTGGTGCTAAAAAAATTATTTGTGCTAGGGTTTTCTATAGATGCATATCTGTGTAGGTGCATGGATGGTGTGCAGACTAAATGCTTTGCAAGGCATGACAATCTGGGTTTTTCCTATGCATACTGGGTTATCTTTCAGATAAGAATATGTTTGCAGATCTTGTAAAGCAGCAGAACACTTCACTGGTTGCTTTCTGCACGAGCTCTCAAAATTGTGCGTGCGGTGTATATAACATAGAGGTGTGACTGGATAAATACATCAATGCCATTTATTATTTAAAGCCACACAGTTAAAATACAGTTCATCATATGTAAAAAGTTTTCAGCCTCCTTAGTCAGGAATAAAAGCCTGCTAGCTTAATGTATGTCAATAAGCTTTTGTTGGGTTGTTGTTGTTGTTGTTGTTGTTGTTTTGGGGGGGGGTTGGGGTGGAAAGCATCAATTGATCACTTGAATAATAGTGATGAAAGATATCACCCAGATTTTATTCATCTGAATTTACAAATATCAGCCACATTTTATCCATCACTGAATGGGAACAAATGGCAGCTTTCAGTACTAACTGTATTATATTTCAGATGAATCTGTGTATTTATAATCTTCACATTAATAGGATAATATCACATGAATGGTTTCTATATCTGTTATAGAGTTGAGCTGGGCAAATACAGTAAACATATTTATTCTAGTGGTGCTCACCGAAGAGACGTCCAGAGACTAATTAATGTCTTTTTTCGGTTTCTTTGTTAAAAAAAATATTTTATCTGTGAGGGGAAAAGTAGAGTTTGTTTTCATCCTCTCAGATAAAAATGTGGGATAAATGCACTTTTTCATGCACATCTATTCAATTCCTATTCCCTGACCAGTTATCTTCTTTTTATGATGTGCAGTAGCTTGTAAATAAAATAATTCTGTGTAAAAATGGGCTATTAGGGAAACATGTGATAATATATTATATTACAGAAACTCCTTTGCAAGAATAAATATATTAGGAAAACATGTGCAAAAATGGGTGCACTGGGAAAAACTCTCATGAATAATGTGAAGAAGAAATAGAACGACTTTAGGACTGGAAGAAAATCTAACAGGTTGCGCATTTAAAATTGACAAAAGATGGATCTTTTTCATATATTGTTTGCTATTGCAAGATGCAGGGAATGGTAGAGATGGTTGATAAATAATTTCCACCATTATTTTTATATGTATTTACTCCATTTATACCTTTCTAATGAAAAACCAGAATAAACAAATGCAAGAATATCTCTGCATTTTGCCAAATTTTGCAGTGCAATTTGCAACTGGTAAAATGCAACACGATTCTCCTATATGCATACAGGGGGAACACATGCCTGCAAAATATATATATATATAAAGTTGGTGGGAAATGATCAAAAAGTAAAGCAGGAAAATTCACAAAAAAAAATATGACTTAGGTCAATGCATCCCAAACTATACAGAGTTGTGTGCATGTTGTAATCTTTGCAGAACTGGAAGAATTCTCCCTTCCTAGGTTGGAACATTCGCAAGATTAAATGACTCTGTATGCTATATTTTTAAAAATAAAGATAGATCTGCCACTGGCTAATGTTCCTAACAGGTAAATGGAACATCTGCGCACAGGTGTGTCATATCTATGAATATTGACTTCTGGAGGGACTCCACAGGGGAGTCCAGCATCTTCATGCTTTGTTGAGTTTCCAGAAATATTTGGACATTTCTTGGTGAGAATGATGGCCTAAGTGAATTTGTTCCGTGCTTTCAAACGTCTTTCAACAAAGGTGGGCTCCCAGCAGAAAAAAACACAATTCTGTGACTCTGTCTGGTTATTGTGAGATACAGGATTTCTGAGAAATTTGCCTTCCCTTATGGTTGGCGTCTGTTTTTCTCCAACATTCCACACAGAGTTTTAGAATTTCATTCAGGCATCTTTTGGTAGCATTTACTGAACTCAGAGTCTTATTGCCATATAGTCAAGGATGCAAGTGTTGTTGTTGAGTGTCTCACCATCAGTCTGCATCTTTCATGGTTTCCCAGTCTTGGAAATCTTAATGGGAAGAGCTTCTCCTTGATGCCTACCTACCTACCTATCTACCTAACCCACCTACCTATCTATAATCTACCCACCTAACTATGGGACCTACCTACCTACCTATATACATCTATCTATCTATCTATCTATCTATCTATCTATCTATCTACTTATGTTACCTACCTACCTATCTATAATCTACCTACCTAACTATGGGACCTACCTACCTATCTACATCTATCTATCTATCTATCTATCTATCTATCTATCTATCTATCTATCTATCTATCTATCATCTACCTACCTACCTATGGAATCTATCTATCTATCTATCTATCTATCTATCTATCTATCTATCTATCTATCTATCATCTATCTACCTAGCTATGGAACCTACCTACCTATCTATCATCTATCTACCTAGCTATGGAACCTACCTACCTATCTACATCTATCTATCTATTATCTACCTACCTACCTATGGAACCTATCTATCTATCTATCTATCTATCTATCTATCTATCTATCTATCTATCTATCTATCTATCTATCTATCTATCTATCTATCTATCTATCATCTATCTATACCTATCTATCCATCCATCTATCTATCTATCTATCTATCTATCTATCTATCTATCTATCTATCTATCTATCATCTATCTAATTTTCTATCATTCATCTCTCTCTCTTCTCTCTCTCTATCTCTCTCTCTCTTATCTATCTATCTATCTATCTATCTATCTATCTATCTATCTATCATCTATCTAATTTTCTATCATTCATCTCTCTCTCTTCTCTCTCTCTCTCTCTCTTATCTATCTATCTATCTATCTATCTATCTATCTATCTATCTATCTATCTATCTATCATCTATCTACCTAGCTATGGAACCTACCTACATATCTACATCTATCTATCTATCTATCTATCTATCTATCTATCTATCATCTAGCTAGCTAGCTATGGAACCTACCTACATATCCACATCTATCTATCTATCTATCTATCTATCTATCTATCTATCTATCTATCTATCTATCATCTATCTACCTAGCTATGGAACCTACCTACATATCTACATCTATCTATCTATCTATCTATCTATCTATCTATCTATCTATCTATCATCTATCTACCTAGCTATGGAACCTACCTACATATCTACATCTATCTATCTATCTATCTATCTATCATCTATCATTTATCAATCAATCAATCTATCTATCTATCTATCTATTTATCTATCTATCTATCTATCTATCTATCATCTACCTACCTACCTATGGAACCTACCTACATATCTATATCTATCTATCTATCTATCTATCTATCTATCTATCTATCATCTATCATTTATCTATCTATCTATCTATCTATCTATCTATCTATCTATCTATCTATCTATCATCTATCATCTATCATTTATCAATCTATCTATCTATCTATCTATCTATCTATCTATCTATCTATCTATCTATCTATCTATCTATCATCTATCTACCTAGCTATGGAACCTACCTACATATCTACATCTATCTATCTATCTATCTATCTATCTATCTATCTATCTATCTATCTATCATCTATCATCTATCTATCTATCTATCTATCTATCTATCTATCTATCTATCTATCTATCTATCTATCTATCTATCTATCTACTTATGTTACCTACCTACCTATCTATCATCTACCTACCTAACTATGGGACCTACCTACCTATCTACATCTATCTATCTATCTATCTATCTATCTATCTATCTATCATCTACCTACCTACCTATGGAACCTACCTACCTATCTACATCTATCTATCTATAATCTACCTACCTACCTATGGAATCTATCTATCTATCTATCTATCTATCTATCTATCTATCATCTACCATTTATCAATCTATCTATCTATCTATCTATCTATCTATCTATCTATCTATCTATCTATCTATCTATCTATCATCTACCTACCTACCTATGGAACCTACCTACATATCTACATCTATCTATCTGTCTGCCTGCCTGCCGATCTAATATGCCGCCCATTTCGCCAAAGGTGACTCTAGGTGGCTTACAATCAATCAACAAAACACCAATATAAAAAAAAAACATTGAAACAATAAACAGTAAAATTAAATTTGATTTAGAATTGACAAAGATGGGCAGGAAGGCAGCAAGATGCACATGGGGGAAGAGATGGGGGTCTTATCTTGATCCATTAATTACCTCCTTCAGGACATGCCGACATGGGGGGGGGGGCTACAGGCCAGTTGGCACAATCAGGTCTTCAAGCCCTTTTCTGGAGGCCAAAGGGATAGGTGTGGATCTCACCTTGGGTGACAAGGTGTTCCAGATGGCAAGAGCCATAGCAGAAAAGGTTTTTCTCCTGGACTCCAACCAGCCAGAATTCCTTGACCGACAGGGTCCGCAACATCTCCCTTCTGCTGGCACAGGTGGAGATGGGCTATTTATTGAAGAGAAGCTGATGAAGAAAAAAAGTGGTACCCTACCATCAACATCTTTGGCTACCACCCAGCTAAGATTAGTGGGGACTTTTCCATTGCCCTTCATGTCATTTGGACTAGAACATTCTTGTTCTTAAGAAATAGGAAAATCCAAAACAGATTCCATTCCCATCAAGGAGAAGCCGAAGAAACTGCAAAAGAAAATTTTGATACCAGAGTTAATTGGACTCACTGGACATTTGGCCTAATAGTACTAGAGTGCTATATAAGAGCCCTGGTGGCAATATAGCCCAGCCCAACCCAATATTGTTGTGTGGAAAATAGAGAAAGAAGGAGTATTAGGTATACTTGCTGACTTGATTTATTTATAAAGTAATAAAGGTAGGATAAAAGTTGAATAAATATTTTTAAAAATGCACCTCGATTATGCCCTATGCAGCTATCTAAAGTTCACAATTGTTCACTGCCAATTGCGGTATTGCCAATTATGTTGCTGCTGATTTAACAAAGACATTTAGAAATTTCTTAAGAGAGATATATTTGGAAACTAAATATATTTTCATCTATGTGTTTTGAGAAAAAAAAGGTGAACATGCTGTCAGAAAATAGATGCACACCATGACCCAACGTTTTGCGAAAGCCTAATGCCCAATATTCAAAAGATTTGCATTGAAGGGACATGTTCAAAGAGCATCTCCCATTCACACGAACTTTTGTAGAAGCCCTGTCCGATCAGACAGGTCTCTATACTTCCTGGAAATCGTGGCTAAAACACTATTTTTCCAATTTCTCTACTCAGTTTCAAGAGTGTAAAGAATGAAAGGATTGGCAAGACTTGCATGAATGGCTGTCTTCCTTCCTTCTCATAACCGTAGTCTGCTGGGATCTCTAGTAACTCAGAGAACATAGAATAATAGAGTTAGAAGGGACCTTAGAGCAGGGGTGGGAATCAACTTTTTAAATAACTGGTTGTGTGGGCGTGGCTTAGTTGGTGGGCGTGGCTTGGTGATCATGTGACTGGGTGGACGTGGCTTGGTGGTCATGTTATTGGCTGGGCGTGGCCAACTCAATATCACTCACATTGAGGCACGCATCTCCTCGCCTGGCCTCTCATGACTGTGGGGATGCTGCAATAGTCGTAAGTGTGAAAAATGGTCATAAGTCACTTTTTTCAGTGCCATTGTAAGTTTGAATGGTTCTTCCACACAAGCAAAGTACCAGCAAAGGAGGGGGAAAAAACTCCAGAGACGTTCCTGAGACAGGAAGTCTAGTCCTGCCAAGAATGGAATAAGGGTTAACGGAGAGGCAGTTTCTGTAAGCAACACCAGAATGTTTCCTTCCTGCCTTCCTTACAGGATTAGGCCAGTAAAAATTTCTTCTAATAACCGGTTCTCCAAACTGCTTAGAATGTTAACTGGTTCTAGAGAATAGGTGCGAACTGATAGAATCCCACCCCTGCCTTAGCGGTCTCCAATCCAACTCTCTGCTTGAGCAGGAGACCCTATACCAGTGGTGGCTAACCTTTTTTGTCTCCCATGCTGATAATTGTGCATGCACTTGAGTGTGCGCACCCAGAACGCAATGCATGCTACCCTACCACCCATCCCTGGACATGCGCACACGATCCTCCCACGTGCCATGTATCTCTGCACATGAACTTGCAACCTCCGTGAGTGCACTATGCATCTCTGTGCAAGCGCATGTATCTCCCGCACACCCCCGCCCCCCACGCATGCACGCCAGATACCCGACCATTAGGTGTTGGGCAGTGCACGTGCATGCAGAATGGGGATCTTCCGGGCAAGCTCTTGCGTGCCATAGGTTTGCCAGCACAGCCCTATATCATTTCAGGTAAACAATTGTCCAGTCTCTTCTTCAAAACCTCCAGTGATGGAGCATCTACAACTTCTGAAGGCAAGTTATTCCATTGGTTAATTGCTCTCATGGTGAGGAAATTTATCCTTAAGTTCTAGGTTACTTCTCTCTTTGGTTAGTTCCATCTATTGTTCCTCGTCTTGCCTTTTGGTGCTTTGGAAAATAGTTTGACCCCCCCCAAAAAAAAAAATATTTGAAGAAGCCCCTCAAATATTAGAAATACTGCTATCATGTGTCCTTTAGTCCTTCTTTTCAATAGAGTAGACATTTCCAATTCCTGTAACTGTTGTTTTTATGTAAAAAAAAAAACAAAAAAACACCATTCTTTGTGTATGAATTCCCAGCCTCTCAATATGGTTGGGATTTTAATCTACAGCTGTCAAGAACAGCATAACTCAAAGGGTTGCTGGATTCTGTTTTTGAAAATGTGCCACCAACATTCACCGGCAAACTACCCAAGAAGTATGATGTAGCCCTGGGATGGATGGTGGCCCAAGGATACTCCCACTGCCCTGATAACCTCCTAGCCTTTGAACTTTTCACCTGATTCATCTTTATTTGTTTTATTTGTAAATTTTAACTCTGTTTTTAACTCTGTTCTTAAGCTATGTTTTTATTCACGTATCTCTATGGTTTTATTATGCTGTTGAAAATCATCCAGAGTCACTTAGTTGAGATGGGCATTGGAAAAAAAATGTAAGCTATATATATAAAAGCAAAATACCACTTACACATCATCACAACATCTCCAGAACTGTAAAGCCAACAAACTTGGAATTTGGCATGTATGTTCCTCTTGGCTTCTAGGTGCTCATTAAGAAAGGATTTTTTGAAATGACCATCAGAGTGTTAGTATTTCCTGTATTATTTTATTAACACGCTTTGATGCTAAGGAGTTCTACTCCCCCTCCCCACCTGAAAAGAAATCTCTTCCAAATGCAACACACAAGCAGAGGAGAGGAGTTTCAGTTTTAGTTTCACAGCACCAAGCAGCTTTAGAACAGAACAGTTGAGCTAAGTCACGTCCATGTTCCTTGCTGTCTCCTTCTTGCTCACACAGCAAATACTGTTTCAGTTTCCAAACAGCCATCAACTCTCACACACTGACAGAACACTAGCCAGATGAATACTGATGGATGCTGCAGAGACACAATTTTTCCCCCTTATTTTCCTCCCAAAAAACTAAGCCCGATCACATAGTTTTGTAGCAAAGCACGGGTATAGAGCTAGTTAATAAATAAATGAATAAATAAACATGAAAATGCCATTTTCTGCAGTATGAAAGTTAAAACAAAAGTGGCATATGACCTTTTGTTTGTTTGTTTTAATCTTGTGCACCACTGAAAATCACTTTCTTGAAATGGGTGGCTATACTTTTTATTAAAATAAAATGTAAACATAACATCCTTATTGCAGATTTTGTATTTACTTATTTGTATCTCACCTTTATTATTTTTACAAATAACTCAAGGTAGTGAACTTATCCAACACACCTTCCTCCTCCTATTTTCCCCACAACAACTACCTAGTGCAGTAAGTTAGGTTTAGAGTGAATGAAAATCACCCAGCCGGCTTTCCAGACTAAGGCGGGACTAGAACTAACAATCCCTAGGTGATTGGCCTAATGTCACCAAGCCACTTTTCCAGATTAAGGCAGGACTAGAATTCACAGTCTGTTGGTGATTGGCTCAAAGTCACAGATTAAGGCGGGACTAAAATTCACAGTCCCTGGTGATTGGCCTAAAGTCAACCAGCCATCTTTCCAGATTAAGGTGGGACTAGAACTCACAGTCTCTTGGTGATTGGCTCAAAGTCACCCAGCTGGCTTTCCAGATTAAGGTGGGACTAGAACTCACAGTCTCTTGGTGATTGGCCTAACATCACGCAACCAGCTTTCCAGATTAAGGCGGGACTAGAATTCACAGTCCCTGGATGATTGGCCTAAAGTCACCCAGCTGGTAGATTTCCAGATTAAGGTGGAGCTAGGCTCAAAGTCACTCAGCTAGCTTTCATGGTTAGGTGGGACTAGAACTCTCAGTCACCTGTTTTCTAGCCTGTTGTCTTAACCACTTTAGCAACATTTTTTATAAATCAGATAGCTTTCTGTCTTCCTATGAAGTGATTTGTAACTAGAAAAAATTGTCTCCAGGCATTTGGAAAGCAGGTATATGATCCTAGCAAGAATGAGCCTCCATGTCTATTTTCTTGTCAGAAGGTGAGAGAGATCTCCAGAGAACCCCTATATGTACTGCTGAAAGCCCAGATTTTTCACAATTTTTACTACAGACACATATCTGTGTCCATAGTAGACATTTAGACATCTCTTTCTACAGTACATACTGTATGGAGAATGATAATAACATAGATAATACCACCATCTTTGCCCTACTTTGTCTCTTGTCTATCATCTCTAGCTCTTAACAGTTTTGTAAAAGATAAAGACTAATACAACCTAATAAAAAGTAAAAAAAGAACAGAAAAGGAGAAAACATGAAAGAGAAAGCTAAAAGTTCAAAAAGGAGGGGGAAAAAGAAAAAAAACCAAAGTAGTTTCTGATCTTCTTTACAGCAATTAAAAATAAAATTAAAAAATAAAATTAAATAAAATGTACCCTTTTATCTAAAGTTACAATAGTCTTTCTTCTTTCTGTCATCCATCCAGTCTAATCATCAAAAACATAAATCATGGGGTCATTTTTTTTTCCTGTCTCATGCAAAAAGTCCAGATGGGGTTTTCAGCCAGCAATAAATGTAGATATTGTTTTTAATCAAAGAAGTCAATTCAGTCATCTCTGCATCTTCACCAACCATTCCCCCGTTGTGCGTATTGCTGAAGCTTTCTGTGATGACCTGGAGTGTAACACAAGCTAAATATCCAAATCTGAAATGTAAACAAATATCCTTTAATGCCTCCAACTTGGCCTCTCTGTTCAATAATTCTCAGAGATTAAATTTATTCAAAAATAGTCTTAAAAAAAAAAAAAGCAATACAGTCCGAACTCAATGAGCGGATGAAGGTGAAATAAAGAACCAAAACAAACTACAATGAAGGAACTTCCACAACGGACTAGGATAAGTAATTACCAAATTTAAGGAGATAACAAGGCACAGTCTGTTGGAAGGACACCAACCAAGGTAACTTCAGCCCAAAATAAACACGCTTTGCTTCTAGGAACGCTGTGTTTTAACTGTCTCTCTGATATACTATTCTCTCTGCTGCAACCAATGAGGGGGATCATGGCTGCTTCCTCTCTCATAAGCCAAGTTGTTGCCTTCTCCGTTCCTCCCTGTGGGTCCTAGGATGAAGAGGGGATGGGCCTGGGTCCTCCTCTGACTGCCCAGCTGACGTCTACCCTTTCCCAGCCTTCTTCACAACCTCCGGAGCCACACCTCTATTCCCTGTCAGCTGTTCCTCCTCTCCGTCAGAGTCCGACTCTAACAAGGGCATGACACTTTCCATCTTTGTGCATACAATCACCTTGCTGCAATTAACATATACAAAAACAAAATTCAATGATATCCCCCATCCCCCAACTGTTTGTCCCTCACTCCCAAAAGAAAGTGCTCTGATCTCAAATTCATATAAATCTTTAAAATCCTCTGAATCAATCAATCAATGTATGCATTTTATTCCAAAATTTTCTACTTTTTTTTACACATCCAAGTATGATAAAATGTCCCTTCTTTAAGATTATAACTTAGGGTAACTTTCAGTTCTTTTAACCACACATTTTCCCATCGGTCCATCCGTGTTATAACCAAATGTTTTAGCTCATTATATTATACACTCTTTCACTTGTTCTGTTTCAAACCAAAAGTTCATATGTTTTAGCAATTATGCGTTCATCGTTTGTACATAATTCAAACTCAGCCTTACCGTGTTCAAAACCATAAAGTCTTTGGTGTACTTTAAATCTTTCTAATATCTGTAAATAAGAAAACCATTAGCAAATATGTCCCTCTGCATTGGTTCTTCTCTTGATTTTACTTTGCGTTCCCCTTGGCAAAATTCTAATATCTCATGATAAGTTAGCTGCTTCTATTTGCCTACTCTTTCTTGCCTATAAAATATTTTTTTTTGTGCTGAGAGTCACAAAAGTATTTTGGATACAACCTGGGTTTGTATCTATTCCATATTCTCAACATAATGATTTGTAAAATCCACACTAAATTTAACTTTCTCATACCACAAATATTCATGCCACCCAAATCTCAAGCCATGTTCTTCTAATTCCAAATAGTATTTTTGTTTCTCAACCACTTTTTCATCCAAACCCAGTTTTGCACTATTTCTTGAATACCCAGATCAGTGGTGGGATTCAAAAAATGTTACTATCAGTTCTGTGGGTGTGGCTTGGTGGGCGTGGCAGGGGAAGGATACTGTAAAATCTCCATTCACTCCCACTCCTTGGGAAAGGTTCCTGCAAAATCCCCATTCCCTCCCCACCCCACTAACCTGCTTTCCAGCTCCATTCTCCTGTGCAGGTCAACAAAAGAAGACCCAGCTGATCAGCTGGGACTCAGGAGGAGGTAGAGAATAGATGGGGGCAAGGCCAGTCAGAGGTGGTATTAGCCGGTTCTCCGAACTACTCAAAATTTCCGCTACCAGTTCTCCAGAACTGTTCAGAACCTGCTGAATACCACCACTGACCCAGATTCTAATGGAGTTTCTCCACCATCTTGGATACTATTATATAAGTTGGGTATCATTTTTTCCACAACTTATCCCCTGTACTCACTCTCCATACCAATGCAACCTTTTTATGTGTGTAAATGTGAGTGTCTCCACCAGAAACGGCTGGATTAATATTCATATATGGGACTTCACTTTGAAGCATAACTTGCTTTTGGCTACTTAAGAAGTCACTCAGGAATAAATCAAAAGTAATTAATGTAATCAGGAAGGCTAATTAGCTGATGATGAGGCTGATGGAAAGTTCATTGCTTTGCAACCCTTGCAAATACCTAACTTTATGAAGTCTGGAGGTGTGAAAGGTGCCATAAATGGAGGGGTTTGGCTTTTTGATTTGCAATATGAATGGTTTTCTTTTCTGGAAGAAGAAAAATCTTGCTTAAGGACAATGGAATGGCTGTATTTCATCCTTGATTTACTCAATGCTTTTCAGACATGGCTTAGAATTGACAATATCTCTAGGGATGCAAAAACATATCTGTGATAACCCAGGGCGTGGCACAAAAGCAACAAAGTCACAAAAGTAGGTAAAGTCCCTTTAATTCCTCCAACTTGGCCCCCAATGTCCAGTTATCATCGGCTGGAGAAAAAACTCTCCCCAAAACAGTTTTTAAAGGGAAGAAATTCATTCTGAACCCAAAGTACATATAGATTATAAATAAAAACCAACACAAACCACACTGCAGCAATTAATGAGACAGGGCAGGATAAGAAATTGCAGACTTCCAAAACATAATGAAACACACACAGTTGGGAGGGCGCTAGAATCCAGAAAAGACTTGACAAACAAAGATAATTCACGCTTTGCTTTCAGCTTTTTTTTTGCTTTTTAAATCCTGTTTTCCCAGCTGCAGCTAATGAAGGGAATCAGGGCCCTTTTCTCCCCCGTAACCCCCGTAACTCACGTTGCTCCCTTCTCCATTCCTCCCTGCGTGCCCTAGGATGAAGAGAAGGGAGCCCTGGGTCTTCCTCTGAAGGCCCAGCCAGACTGTGTCTTTCCCTAGTTTCTTCCACAGCCTCCCACTCCCTGTCAGCTGCTCAATCTCCACCTCGGAATCAGATTCGAACAGGGGCATGACAATATCACACTACAGTTGGTCCTTGACTTATGATCATAACTGGGACCAGAAGTGTTAAGTGATCGTGCCTAATTTTACAACCTGTTTTGCCATGGCTGTTAAGGGAATCACTGCAGTTGTTAAGGGAATTACATGGTTGTTAAATGAATCTGGTTCCTCCAATTGACTTTTCATCTAGGAAGCCAGCTGAGAAAACCACAAATGAGAATCACATGACTCACAACATTGCAACTGTTGCAACTACCTGCCAGTTGCCAAGCGCCCAAATTTGTATCATCTGACTTTTGCAATGGTTATAAGAGCAAGGACTGGTTGTAAATCACTTATTTTTTCGTGACATCGTACCTTTGAACAGCGATTAAAGAAATGGTTGTAAATCAAGGACTACCTGCATTTGCTTGAGGCAGTTCTAATCTGCCTTCCTTCCTTCCCCTTCTCCTTTACAGGTAGTCCTCGACTTACGTTCGTAATTCAGCCCAAAATTTATGTTGTTAAGTGAGACATTTGTTGAGTGAGTTTTGCCTCATTGTACAACCTTTCTTTCCACAGTTGCTAAGTGAATCACTGTAGTTACTAAGCCGAT
Source organism: Hydrophis major (assembly GCA_033807585.1). Taxonomy (NCBI): domain Eukaryota; kingdom Metazoa; phylum Chordata; class Lepidosauria; order Squamata; family Elapidae; genus Hydrophis; species Hydrophis major. Next base: position 207,042,544 of record CM066331.1, on the reverse strand, counting down.
CATTAAGTGAATCTGGCTTCCCCCATTGACTTTGCTCATCAGAAGGTCACAAAAGGGGAACATGTGACCTCAGGACACAGCAACAGTCATAAGTATGAACCAGTGGCCCAGCCTCTGAATTTTGATCCCGTGATCATGGGGAATGCTGCAATGGTTGTAATAGTGAAACAGGATCCTAAGTCCCTTTTTTTCAGTGCCGTTGTAACTTTGAATGGTCACTAAATGTACTGTTGCAAGTCAAGGAAGAGCAATATTAATTTTCATCCTGGAGATTCATGGCTAGACAAACAATGGCAGCATTGAAAGCCCACGAGTAGGGTTCATCTTTTCCTCAAAGTCCTCTGACTCAGGCGTGCGCACACACACACACACACACTCCATCAGTTCCTCAATTACTAATTCACAATCTTTTTGTGAACTGTGGGTTCAGCTTGTTTTCAAAGTTTTTTTTTTTAAAAAGGTGAGCCCGGGATAATAATCGCCTTTTTTTTTGTCAGGGAATTGTGCATCAGGTGTCCAAATGAAATCCGAGGCACTGACACAAACTCGTGGTTTTATATAAATAAATATATTTAATATTTATATCGACAGCAGACACGATAGTCAGGAACATCATGAGGTAAATCATGAGGTAAGTCCAAAAACAGCACACAGAAGGAAAAAAGGCGGGAAAACGGAAACACCCCTTTTACACCCTCAGCAACCAATCGTAACATAGATTACCTCATGCAGGAGCCAGCCAACCAATCAACTCCAACTGTGTGTTCTGGCCAATTGTACAATGTTACTGTTGCAGTTGCTAAACTTAATATCCTAACAGATTCCGTCTCACTTGTACTTAGATATAAATCTAAATCTAAATATCTAAACGTCATTGACTTGTGTCCACAATTGGGACCAGAATTTCTGTTGTACCCAATTTTGTCCTTTTTTTTGCCATGGTTGTTAAGTGAATCACATGGTCTTTAAGCGAAAATAGCTTCTCCCATTGACTTTGCTTGTCAGAGGCAGACTGGGAAGGTCACAAGTGGTGATCAAATGATGCCAGAGTTACTGCCACCATTATAAATACATATCAATTGCCAAGTGCCCGAATATTGATCAGATGACTGATGCAACGGTCATAAGCATGAGGACCGGTGATAAGTCACTTTTCCCAGTGCCCTTGTAACTTTGAACAATCCCTAAACAAATGGTTGTGAGGACAACCTGTTAATTAAAATCAAATATAGCTAATATAACTACTCTCTCATTGTGTAGTTAGTGTTTATATGGTAGTGTTTGTATTTATATATATTCTATTGTTTTGCATTAAAAAATACAACATAGATGGCTTTGGGGTCTTTGGGAGGTCACAAGCAGGGTTGGGATCATAAGCTTTAAGATTTCTGCAAGAAGAAAAAAAAGACCAGTGCATTTATATTTAGAGTAAACATTTGCCTGAGAAAACTTATAACAAAATAGGTTGGGTTTATCCTGATCTGTCTATCTCCATCTATCTCACTGACTAGATTATATCAGCAGTATTTAAGATCAAATTGCAGTAGCTGACTTGAAGAAATAAAAAAGATTTATGTAGGACTGCATTAGCAAATCCAGTAAAATTGCCACTCATTGATTATAAAACCCACCTGATGTCTTTGTGCCCTCCAAATCTTCTCCTGACATCTCAACATTTATTTACCAAAAGGATCTGAAAAAAGAGATGTGTAAAACAAACAAAACCACACACATTGTAGCTAATTTCTATTTTAAGGAAAGAACATACTGAGGCAGCTTTTTTGCACAGAAACTAGGATGGGAAAATTTCATTTTAGAAAACATATTGAAGCATTAAAAATGTATTTTGCGTAATGTAGCATAGGTAAGCTCAGAGAGCACCAAGGACTTCACAATTCAACCATGAACTATAAAAAGAATTAGAAGAGAAGAGAAGAGAAGAGAAGAGAAGAGAAGAGAAGAGAAGAGAAGAGAAGAGAAGAGAAGAGAAACCCTGCTCCCTTTTAGCACTGATTATGTTACCTAGTTGGGTAATGAAACATCTGCAAAAAAACAAGCAAGCTCAGAGAGTACCAAGTATCCCTCATTTCAACCCTGAGTAGAGTAGAGTAGAGAGTAGAGTAGAGTAGAGTAGAGTAGAGTAGAGTAGAGTAGAGTAGAGTAGAGTAGAGTAGAATACTATATATTTTTATTGGGCAAATATGAATGGACACATAAGGAATTTGTCTCCGGTTCATATTCTCTCAGCATACATACAAGCAACAAAGTGATAAATCATAAATAATAAGATACGATCATAAAGCATAAGATTCAACCAACAAAATGATAGCAGTAGTGGGATTCAATTTTTTTTACTCCCCGTTCTGTGGGCATGGCTTGGTGAGCGTGGCACAGGAAGGATACTGTAAAATCTCCAGCCAGAGGTGGTATTTGCCAGTTCTTTGAACTACTCAAAATTTCTGCTACCGGTTCTACAGAAGTGGTCAGAACCTGCTGAATACCACCTCTGAGTGATAATCATAAGACACCAATAGGAATAGCTAATAGGAAAGATGAGAAGGATAATAGTAATACAGTCCTGCTACACGGTAAGATTTCCGAAGACAGTGTTGATATCCGAAGACAGTGTTGTGGGAATTAGGTGTTTTAGCAGAATGAGGGCACGGGGGAAAAATATTAGGAAGCAAAGCAAAGGAAAAAAAAAAGTGAGTAGATATATTATTGTAGCTTCCTAAGATAGACCATCCATCTTTTGATTTCCTGTGATATTTTATTTGCAATTCACATTGCTATAAGTGAATTGAAGAATTCTAAACAAATGTTGGTTTGAAAGCAAGCAGGCAGTTGCTTGGATAGATTTATATCCTAGCTTTCCACTTTTGACTCTTCTAGCTGTTCTTCTGTTTTTTCACACCCAAGCAAAAGGTCTCAGGTGCTTGCTTTGAATTTTTGCTGTGTGAAACTTTGGGTATTTTCTGAGATAACTAATCCCGTGACCAGAAATACTGTTTTCGGTTGCTGTCATGGGGACGAGTCTTTGTTTTTAGGGAGAATTTGAAGTCTGGTATGACTAGCAACCCTTCAGAACCAAATTACGGGGAAATTTGCAGTACATTGAAATCTCTTTCAGTTAATTCAATTTTTTTAGTTAATTTAATTTTTTTAAAAAACCATCCACTATTGCATGTAAGTTTAAAATTGTATTTAAATACATGAATATTTATGTGTTTGAGTCAAGTTTGTTGCCTACCTTAAATGAAATAGAGAGTTTTTTTAGTGTTTTTTTTAAAATGCATTTAATACATCATTATGGTTATGAATACATTGTTATGGTCTCTTCACTCTTTAATTGTGATGCAAGTGATTTAGGAGGACTGAACCATATAAAGGCCTTTAAAACAATTAGTATCTGGTGCAGAAAACAAGATCCACACATGAAGGTTCAAAATTACTGATTATTGCTCAAGCCTATAAGGAATCTTCTTAAATGCATGGTTTGCACCTGCATATAGTGTTCCGATATCTCAGGGGCTGCCCCAAAGAAGAGGGAGTCAAGCTATTCTCCAAAGCACTTAAGGCAGGACAAGAAGCAATGGGTGGAAACTAATCAAGGAGAGAAGCAACTTAGAACTAAGGAGAAATTTGAAGACAGTTAGAACAATTAATCAGTGGAAGAGCTTGATTCCAAAAGTTGTGGATGCTCCAACACTGGAGGTTTTTACAAGTTTGGACAACCTTTTGTCTGAAATGGTATTAGGTTGAACTAGAAGACCTCCAAAGTCCCTTCCAACTCTGTTATTCTGTTATTTGCAGAGTTTGAGGCAATTTCCTTTCGTATTTGAATACAATTAACTGTTGTGCTAGACGTTCCCTTTGAAAAAGGAACACTCTCTGCTCTGTAACGTTGTTCAAGACAATCCAGCTTGGGTGCAATTTATCTTTCCAAATGTCTTCCTGTGACTCTTTTATGGCTTCCAACACATTGACACATTATGTCAGCTGTACAAAAGGTAACTGGAAATGGCAGCTGGCAAGAAAGCATATCACCATGCCTGGAATGAAATGGATTATCAAGACTGCAAGAGTTGCTGGCAGCTGTGGTCTGCTTTAATTTGACCTGCTGAATTACTGATGGTTGAAGAGGAGAGATTGGTTTGTGAAAGATAATACTTTGATTCCCTGCAAAAAAATAAATTTAAAACTGGCAACACCTGGAGGGAGCTACTTTTAAGCTCCATCTCTCCTTCTTACTCAATACATGGAGAGATTCAACCATAGTTTCAACTGGGAAACTGTGAGCTTCCTCGGTCAAGCTAAACCCCAAAATGATAGGGAATTGCTGGAAGCTTGGCATTCAGACAAATCAGCCATCAACAGACACACAGAGATCAACTGTATTTACATACCATTGAACAGAGACAATAAAAATGCTAAGAAGGAAACAAAAGAATCAGAACCTATCCCTTATAACAATCAATACCCAGGTGAGCCAAGTGAGACATTTGTCAGACGAGCTTTGCCCCATTTTATGACCTTTCTTGCCACAATTGTTAAGCAAATCACTGCAGTTGTTAAGTTGGTAACACGATTGTTAAGTGAATCTGGCTTCCCCATTGGCTTTGCTTGTTAAAAGGTCTCAAAATTTGACCCTGCAACACTGCAACTGTCATAAATATCAATCAGTTCCAAGGTATCCAACTCTTGATCACATAACTGTGGGGATGCTTGCAATGGTCATAAGTGTGAAAAATGGTTATAAATTATTTTTTTCCTGTGCTGTTGTAACTTCGAACAGTCACTAAAAAACCTGTCAAATTATTTTTGACTTAACAACTCAAGTCTTTGAGGGGCTTTTGAGATTATAAAGTTGGGAGGGTCACCATATATTCCCCTCCTCATTTAAGCGGCATGAAGTCAAGCTCAGGAAAATCAAGAAATCCAGGCAGTTCAGCTCAATATAAAGGTTTATTGCAAGCTTAAACTCTTTACAAGAATCTGAACTATTACATGTAGTGGTAGATAAGAGTCAGCGGAATTCAAGGTCAAGACTAGACTAGACTAGACTAGACTAGACTAGACTGGACTGGACTGGACTGGACTGGACTGGACTAGACTAGAATAGAATAGAAGTGGAGTGGAGTAGAATGCAATAGAATGCAATAGAATAGAATAGAATAGAATAGAATAGAATAGAATAGAATAGAATAGAATAGAATAGAATAGAAGTGGAGTGGAGTGGAGTGGAGTGGAGTGGAGTGGAGTGGAGTGGAGTGGAGTGGAGTGGAGTAGAGTAGAGTAGAGTAGAATGCAATAGAATAGAATAGAATAGAATAGAATAGAATAGAATAGAATAGAATAGAAGTGGAGTGGAGTAGAATGCAATAGAATAGAATAGAATAGAATAGAATAGAATAGAATAGAATAGAATAGAATAGAATAGAATAGAAGTGGAGTGGAGTGGAGTCGAGTCGAGTCGAGTCGAGTAGAGTAGAGTAGAGTAGAGTAGAATAGGAGTGGAGTGGAGTGGAGTAGAATGCAATAGAATAGAATAGAATAGCAGAGTTGGAAGGGACCTTGGAGGTCTTCTAGTCCAACCCCCTGCTTAGGCAGGAAACCCTAGAACACTTCAGACAAATGGTTATCCAATCTCTTCTTAAAAACTTTGAGTGTTAGGTGGGTGGACTTAGCTCTTTTGTGAGCGTGAAGGGACTTGAGATTGATGACGCATTTGATCCCTCCCACGGGCTCAGCCTGATCATTTCCTACACTGTGGGAGGAAGAACAAAACACCTTTGGGGGAAAAATGCTTCTTGAAAATGTGCTATTCAAAATAAACCAGGAGCAATCATTTCTTTTCATTTTTTTCTCTGTTTTCCAATTAGAAATCTGACTTTTTTGGGGGGGGGGGTGTACACTTTGGCATCTTGCAAATATTTTTTTTAAAAAGAAGGGATGCCTGAAAATATTTCATTCAGTTGGGGTTTTTTTTTCCCCCTTTAAAATGTAAGCGATACTGATTGTTTCCCCCAATTCCTAATCAGGACTGGTGTTATCTTGAGTTCAGAGGGCTTCTGGTATAAGCAGCCTTTGGATGGAACTCTCCTTATGGTGCTGGATAACTAACCTCACTCCAAATAGAAACTTTGGAGCCAGGGAGAAAGATAAGGCAGCTGCACATTTGCATGATGTCATTGTAAAAGAATGTGAATGACACATTCGGTGACCAAATAAGAAGTAGACAGGACCATCAGGAATATTCGAAAGCAGGGACAAGCTGAGCACATTTAAGCACATTTCTCTAGCTGTCAAAAGAATTAAAGGGGTACTATGGGGGTACTTAAGGGGGTACTACGGAAGGCATTCATAACTATATCTTGCAATTAGTGTTTCTTTTTATTGACTGATTTGTGTCCCACCTTTGCAGGTGATCCTCAGTTTACAAGAGTTCAGTTAGCGACTATTCGAAGTTGCAACGATTCTGAAAAAAAAGGGATTTATGGGGCCATCGTTCACACTTACGACAATGGTAGCATCCGTGGTGATCATGTGATCAAAATTTGGATGCTTAGCTACTGATTCATATTAAGGACAGTTGCAATGTCCTGGGGTCATATGCAACCTTCTGACCAAGCAAAATCAATGGGGGAGCTAGATTCACTTAACAATCATATTATTTATCAACCGCAGTGATTTACTTGAAAATTGTGGCGAGAGAGGTCATAAAATGGGGCAAAGCTCACTTAACAACTGTCTCACTTAACAGCAGAAATTGAGCTCAATTGTGGTCATAAGTTGAAAACTGCCTGTATTATTTTTACAAATAACTCATCAAATAAACATATCCAACACACCTTCCTCCTCCTGTTTTTTCCCTTAGCAACAACCCTGTGAGGTAGGTTGGATTGAGAGTGAGTGACAGGCCCGAAGTCACCCAGCTGGCCTTAATTGCAGGAGACTACCTGCCAAGTCCCAGCTGATCGGCTGGGTCTTTTTTGGTTGCCCTGCACAGAAGAATGGAGCTGGAAAGCAGGTTAATGGGGTGAGGAGGGAACGGGATTTAGCAGTAACCTTCCTCCAGGAGTGGGGAGGGAATGGGGATTTTGCAGTATCCTTCCCCTGCCATGCCCACCAAGCTACACCCACAGAACCAGCAGTAAAAAAATTTGAATCCCACCACTGGCTGGGTCAAGCAAAGATCCGGGACTGCAAAATGGAGAAAAAGTAGAGAAAAAGAAGGTGGATAGCAGGGTGGATGGATGGAGGGATGGAGGGAGGGATGGATAAAAAACCTGCCATATCTTTGTTTCTATTGCACGTGATTAGACTTGGTCACTGGGGAGATTACAACAGGATATGGGAACTACTAGGGAACGGCGCCAAAGTCTTCACAGCCACTTTTGGCAGCGGCCATCTGAGAAAAAGGATCTTCTAATCTTTGTTCATTTTCAACTGGACATGCCAGGGATTGAACATGAGCCCTGATGAATGCAAAGCATGTGCTCTGCCCTTAAGTTATGAAAAAGAAAGGCATGCGCCAACTTCTTTCTTAGGTCTGGCTCATCCAGGTTACAAAGGCAGCCCTTTTCAACATGTTCTCATCTCAGGTGGCTTCTGCTCAATGTAGAAGCACATAATTGTGGAATGGTGGATTTTGATGGGGCCACGGAAGCCACTGTGTCCAAGAACTTGATTAATGCAGGAGTTTAAATTTAAACAAGTAGGACGGACAGATGGATGGATGGGATGGATGGATGGACGGACGGACGGGATGGATGGACGGATGGGATGGATGGATGGATGGATGGATGGATGGATGGATTGGATGGATGGATGGATGGATCAGATGGATCGGATGGATGGGATGGATAGGATGGATGGATCGGATGGATCGGATGGATCGGATGGATAGGATGGATAGGATGGAATGGATGGATGGATGGACGGATAGGATGGATGGATGGATGGATGGGATGGATGGATGGATAAGATGGATAGGATGGATCGGATGGATCGGATGGATTGGATGGATCGGATGGAATGGATGGATGGATGGATGGATGGGATGGATGGATGGATGGATGGATAAGATGGATAGGAAGGATTGGATGGATTGGATGGATTGGATGGATAGGATGGATGGATGGACGGATGGGATGGATGGATGGATGGATGGATAAGATGGATCGGATGGATCGGATGGATCGGATGGATCGGATGGATTGGATGGATCGGATGGATCGGATGGATGGATGGATGGGATGGATGGATGGATTGATGGATAGGATGGATCAGATGGATCGGATGGAATGGATGGATGGATGGATGGATAGGATGGAATGGATGGATCAGATGGATGGATAAGATGGATAGGATGGATTGGATGGATCGGATGGATCGGATGGATTGGATGGATGGACGGATGGGATGGATGGATGGATAGGATGGATAGGATGGAATGGATGGTTGGATGGATGGATGGATGGATGGACGGATGGGATGGGATGGATGGATGGATGGATAGGATGGATTGGATGGATGGATTGGATGGATGGACGGATGGGATGGATGGATGGATAGGATGGATAGGATGGAATGGATGGATGGATGGATGGACGGATGGGATGGGATGGATGGATGGATGGATAGGATGGATAGGATGGATTGGATGGATGGACGGATGGGATGGATGGATGGATCGGATGGATTGGATGGATGGACGGATGGGATGGATGGATGGATGGATGGATAAGATGGATCGGATGGATAGGATGGATAGGATGGGTGGATGGACAGATGGACAGACGGACGGATGGAGAGGATGGGCAGGTGGATGGATGGATTGGGTGGATGGATGGATGGATGGATGGATGGATGGATTGGATGGATGGATGGATAGGTTGGATTGGATGGATGGATGGATGGGATGGATAGGATGGATGGATAGGATGGATAGGATGGATAGGATGGAATGGATGGAATGGATGGAATGGATGGAATGGATGGACGGTTGGGATGGATGGATGGATGGATAAGATGGATAGGATGGATCGGATGGATTGGATGGATGGATGGATTGGATGGATGGACGGATGGGATGGGATAGATGGATGGATGGATAGGGTGGATAGGATGGATTGGATGGGTGGATGGATAGGATTGATGGATGGATAGGATGGGTGGATGGACAGATGGACAGACGGACGGATGGAGAGGATGGGCGAGTGGATGGATGGATTGGGTGGATGGATGGATGGATGGGATGGATGGATGGGATGGATAGGATGGATTGGATGGATGGATGGATGGACGGATGGGATGGATGGATGGATAAGATGGATAGGATGGATAGGATGGATTGGATGGGTGGATGGATAGGATTGATGGATGGATAGGATGGATAGGATGGGTGGATGGACAGATGGACAGACGGACGGATGGACAGGATGGTTGGGTGGCTGGATGGATGGATAGGAAGGATGGAGGGAGGGAGGGATGGGATGGGATGGGATGGATGGGATGGATGGGATGGATAAATGTAGGAAGGGAGGGAGGGAGTGATGGATAAGGAAACATCTCAAGGAGACAGTTAATTCGTCTTTACTCAAATACAGGTAGTCCTCAACTTACAACCACAATTGAGCCCAAACTTTCTATTGCTAAACAAGGTATTAGTTAAGTGACTTTTTTTCCTGCCATTTTATGACTTTTCTTGCCCCGGTTGTTAAATGAATCACTGCAGTTGTTAAGTTAGTAACATGATTGTTTAGTGAATCTGGTTTCCCCGTTGACTTTGCTTGTCAGAAGGTCACAAAAGGGGAACCCATGGCACCCATTATAAATATGAGTCAGATTGCCAAGCATTTGGATTTTGATCACATGGCCATGGGGATGCTGCAATGGTCGCAAGCATTAAAAATGGTCATAAGTCACTTCTTTCAATCCCATTGCAACTTCGAATGGTCACTAAACAAACTGTTGTAAGTCAAGGACTATCTGTAGTTCCATTGTAGGCATCCAATGAAGAAGAGTCCAGTGCATCTTCACCTCATTCGTTGCATTGTTAAGCTGCTCTTAAAATAAGGATGACTTTTTTTTCTAACCTTCAGCTGGAATCTGATTTACTATAATATAAATCTGTAACTTAAATTCTTTAAATTTAAATTTAAACTTGGGCACTGCACACCAGAACAACTAGACACAGGGACAATTTTTTTTCCCAAATGCCATCACTCTGCTAAATAACTATTTCCCACAACACTGTCAACTTATTTACTAAGACTGTATTACTATTAGTCTTCTCATCCTTTCTATTACCTATCTCTGTTGTGGCTCACCAGCAGCCTGTGCAGATGGCAGCAGATCGGACAGTGGGAAAAAATGGGGACTAGCCTGGGAGTCTGAAAAGGATTCGGATGAGGATTCTGCGTCCAATGAAGAGACGGGGCCAGGACCATCCAGGAGTGGGGTACTGAATTTGGAGATTGAGGAGTCTGGCAGCAGCGAGGCAGAGGAACAAGGGGAGCCTGTTCCCAGTGCGTGTATGTGCGCAGAGCTGCTAGAAGGCAAGAGCAGCTGAGACAAAAGAGGCCACTCGGAAATAAGGCTTGGAGGTGATTGCCCCTCCCCTAAGTGTATAAGGAAGTGAAAAGGTAGAGAAACCTTTGCAGGAAGCAAAGTCGTACATTTTGTTAGGATTAATCCTTGAAGCTCTGTGTGGACTTTGTACTTCGGTTGGTTTTTTTATACTTCCTTTGGCACTCTAGCTGTTGGCAGCAATTCAAAGGAAAGAAAGGTGGGTGCTTATCTCAAGGGACTGTTTAGGACTCATTACCAGCTAGGAATGAAAATAATTCCCAGTGTTGAAATAAAACAGGATTTGATTTAAGGAAGCGTTTGCTTAATTATGGTGTCTGGGAAGCCTTGGTCAGAACAATCTCTTCTCATTTATGACTATAACCGTGTTGCTTGTATCTTTACAATTTATATTGTTTTATTTGTTTCCTAGTATGATTTGATTGCTTATTATTATCCTATGATTATCGCTAAGTGTTGTATCTTATGGTTCTTGATGAATGTATTTTTTTCCTTTATGTACACCAAGAGCATATGCACCAAAGACAAATTCCTTGTGTGTCAGATAACAGATAATCAGAGTTGGAAGGGATGGATCCTGTAGGTCATCTAGTCCAACCCCTCACCCAAGCGGGAGACCCTACACCATCTCCGACAGATGGGAGTCCAATCTTTTCTTGAAAGTCTCCAGTGATGAAGCTCCCACAACTTTCGATGGCAACTTCTGTTCCATGGGTTGATTGTTCTCACTTTCAGAAAATTTCTCCATGTTTCCAGATTAAATCTCCCCTTGTTCAGTTTCCATCCGTTATTCCTGGTCTGGCCTTTGGGTGCCTTGGAAAATAGCTTGACTCCTTCATCCTCTCTGTGGCAGCCCCTCAGATATTGGAAGACTGCTATCCTGTTTCCCCTGGTCCTTCTCTTCAGTAGACTAGCCAAGCCCGGTTCCTGCAATCTTTCTTCCTATGTTTTAGTCTCCAGTCCCCTAATCATCCTGATTGCTCATCCTGGTTGTCCAGTCACACTTGGCCAATAAAGAACTCTATTCTATTATTTCATCTCCAGCCTTCTTAGATGATGAAAACAGACCTTGATCTGAGTGACATCCATCAGTAATGGATGTGCTGACCCAAAGAGACCCATCAAAACGATGGGTAAACAGCCCTGACACCTGGAGCAGATTCCTAGGAGCGCAGGGTAACAAGCAGTTGTGAGTTTTAGTTGTGTTTTTTGGAAATATTGGAGGATAACAAGACAACGGAAGTGAAGAAGTGCCAGAGGTAAAAAGATGGGGGCATTATCACTCTTGGAGACATTATCGCTCTTGGAAAAGGAAAGAGGAAATTACAGGATGATTGTTGTGTAATATGGTGATATATGTGAGACACTCGTAATGCTGAAGCCTGTTTTAGTGCTTTTAGAAATCATAAATGGGCCTCGTGGTAATACTATGTGATACTTTAGGTAACCAATAATTACAGATGACAGGTAACAAATAACAGGTAATCAGAGTTGGAAGGGGCCTTGTAGGTCATCTACCCAAGCCCCTGCCAAAGCAGGAGACTTTACACCATTTCTGACAGATGGGAGTCCAATCTCTTTTTGAAAATCTCAAGTGATGGCACTCCCACTACTTCCAAAGGCAACTTCTGTTCCGTTGGTTGATTGCTGTCACTGTCAGGTTGATTGTTTTGTCAGGTCTGTGTAACCTTGGCAACTTTAAGGCCTGTGGACTTCAACTCCCAGAATTCCCCAGCCAGCCAGCCAGCCATGCTGTCTGAGGAATTATGGGAATTGAAGTCCCCAACTCTTACATTTGCCAAGATTGGAGACTCTTGTTATATTCCAAGCCTTGCTAAGTGTCAGTTATTCTCTTTGGTTCGTGTTTGTTTTATTGGACAAAGGTCTGGGTCAGAACAACTAGTAATACAGTTGTTAAGTGAATCTGATCACAAAAGGTGATTGCATGACCCCAGAGCACTGCAATTGCCCCATTTTATGGCCTTTCTTTTTTCCAGTTGTTAAATGAATCAGTGCAGTTGTTAAATTACTTACATTAAGTGAATCTGCCTTCCCCACTGACTTTGCTGGTAAAAAGGGGATCCCATGGCATCCATCATGAATACGAATGAGTTGCCAAACATCTAAATTTGGGTCATGTGACCCTGGGGACACTGAAGGTCGTAAGTGTGAAAGACGGTCATAAATGCCATTGTAACTTCAAATGGTCACTAAACAAACAGTTGTAAGTCAAGGACTGACCTATATGTGCCACAAATTACTGTAAGAACCATCTGGAGGGAGGAAATTAAGTCTTATAAGAAGAGGATGCGGCTGTATTTAAGTTGTTCTTAAGTGTTGGGACAGTCTGTAGAGATTCTCAGTCATCCACATCATGGTTGTCCCAAAGGTGCTTTTTTTCAGGAGACAACTGGACTTTCTGGGGTTTTTCTTCTTTCGAAGATGTTTCACTTCCCATCCAAGAAGCTTCTTCAGTTCTGACTGGATGGTGGGGAATGAAAGGATTTATACTCCTTGCAGGCAGCTGGTCATTTGCATCCTGTTAGAGGGTCGTTGAGGCCACTTGGAGGTTTATCTGCGTCCTCAGGGTCACCTGAGGGAAGCAAATGGTTCCTGTAGTCTGCAATTTTTCCCCCTCTGGAAATCCATTCCTACTCCCACACCATTCGAAGGGTGTCCACCCCAAATTGTATAGCTAAAAGTCTGTAGAGATTCTCAGTCCTCCAAGTCACACTCTCCACACTATCCTGTCAGAGCTGAAGAAGCTTCTTGGATGAGAAGAGAAACATCTTCAAAAGAAAAGCAAACAAACAAGAAAGTACAGTTGCTTCCTGAAGAAACACCTTTCGGATAACTGTTGGGAGGGTTGTCGCCCAAAGAGATTGATTCAATTTTATCCCAGATCGCACAACAAAACAATAACTTTATTTAAAAAAAAAAAAGTTCTAATAATAAGAGTACGTCAACAATGGAACCAGTTAAAAAGCGAGGTGGTGACTTCCCCTTTGCTGGATGCATTCAAAACCTATCTGAGATGGTTTAATAATTTTGAATTCCTGCATTAAGCAGAGAGATGGTCTTGATAAACTCAGATTGTCCTTGCAGCCATAAGATTCTGTGAGGCTGGGAAGGTGTTTTGTGCTTTGTTTGTTTTTTAATCAGTAAATCCACATTCGTCAAATTACTTTTTCATTGAATTGCTTTTTTATATACCGGTACACTTTTATATTCTTTCCATAATAATTAAAATTATACACTATACTCTGCTCCATTATTACAGTGTAATAGGCTAAACAAACTGTGGCTGTAGCATTTAATGAAACTGTTTATGAAGATTAATTTGGAGCTGATGGAATTAAAGAGAAAGAAAAGAAGAAAACCGAGAATAAAGCCTCCGTGGGTAATTCAGAGAGTAAATTATGCATGATAATCTAACCACTTCATAGAGGTAATTCTCCCTAAAACCTCAACACTGGATCTGATTTAGCCCAAATGATGAATTTCCATTGATTTCAGAGAGACAGTGAAGTATCTGTGTTGAAATCATTACAAGTTGGTTGGATGCTGGATTTTATTCTTGAAGTGAGAAACCACATAATACAGGAGTAATATGTTTTGGGGTTCAGAGAAATTAGCCTAGGAGATCATATTGAGATTCTCTGCTTTTTTAGCTGCTTATAGGTAGTTCTCAACTTATGACCACAGCTGAGCCCAAAATTTCTGTTGCTAAGCAGTGTTGTTGCTAAGTTAGTTTTGCCCCCATTTTACAGCCTTTCTTGCCGCAGTTACTAAGTGAATCACTGCTCTTGTTTAGTAACATGGCTGTTAAGAAAGTCCCTATTGACTTTGCTTCAGGACCGTCTTTAACAGCATTATGGGCCCCTGGGCAAAGCAATGTACTGGGGCCCCTATGACAACTACTCACAGGAATAAAAATGTGAATGATTGAGAAAATTAAATATATGTTTGTGTTGTGACTCAGAGGTTTGAGCCTGCTCTGTTAGAAGACACAGGCTCAAGTAATGAGGAAGAGGAGGATTTGGCCTTGAGGTTTGAGCCTGCTTTGCTGGGAGACACAGATGTGAGTCAGGAGGAAGAGGAGGATTTGGCTCTGAGGTTTGGACCTGCTTTGCTGGAAGAGTCGGAATCATCTTCCTCCCCAGGACCTTCCTCCCTGGTTGTGCCTCAGGTATCGGCAGATAATCAGGAGAGAGTGCCGGAGTCCTTGGCTGAGGATCAAGCCGAGGAATGCTGGTTTGATGCAAGGCAAAGACGCAGGCAGAAGCATGAAATTCAACGTAAAAGGAAATGTCAAATCAGGGACTGACTTGAGAAAATGACACGCCCCTCAGGAAATAAAAGAGGGTGTGTTAGCTCTGAATCCTCGTTCAGGACAAGTTGTTTATTTGGAATAGAAGCTTGGACAAATTCTCTGTGTGGCGTTTGCCTTTGATTTATGGTCTTGTCTTGTTATCGGACTTGGAAGGCAGCTTTTGGAAGACTGCCAAGGACTTCTCCAGTCAAAGGAATTTAACTCTGTTGTTCCTGGTCCTGTTTGTTTATTCATATTCCTTTGGAAACTTGGACTCTCACCTCGTGGTCACAGGTGAGACAGAACATGTTTGCATGCTAGTATTAATTTAAAAATACAGTAAAATGTAATAAATATGTTGCTGTATTTATATAATACAAGGCGCATTAACATACTTAGATTAGTGCGGGGCTACTATGCTCGTGGGGCCCATGTGTAAATTGTTGTGGCTCGTCGGCAGCCTCTGCAGACGGCAGTGGAATCGGACAATGGGGAAGAATGGGGATCAATCCGGGAGTCTGGAGAGGACTCGGCCGAGGGTCTTGCATCCGATGAAGAGATGGGGCCAGGACCATCTGGGAGTGGGGTACTGCCTTTGGAGCCTCCAGAGTCTGGCAGCAGCGAGGCAGAGGAACCAGGGGAGCCTGTTCCCAGTGAGCATGTGCGCAGAGCTGCTAGAAGGCGAGAGCAGCTGAAACAAAAGGGACGACTCAAGAATAAGGCTGGGAGGTGATTGCCCCTCCCGTATGGTATAAAGAACAGGCAAAGAGGATGAAACCTTTGCAGGAAGCAAAGTCATTCATTCGGTTCAGATTCATTCTTGAAGTCTTTGTACTTCGGTTGGTTTTTTTTCCTAGTTCATTGGACACTTCTGTTATTGGCAGCACTTCACAGAAAAGAAAGGTGGGTGCTTATCTCGAGGGACTGTTTAAGATTCATTACTGGCTGGGAATGAAAATAATTCCCAAAGTTGCAATAAAACAAGACTTGTTTTGAAAATAAGCGTGTGCATAATTACGGTCTCAGAAGCCTTGGTCAGAACACAAGTGCCCATCAGGCCCATGCGTGATTAAGGCAGCCGTGCTTTGCTTGTCAGAAGGTTGCAAAAGGGGATCACATGACCCCAGAACACCGTCATAAATATGAGTCAGTTGTCAAGTGTTTGATCATGTGACTGTGGAGATGCTATAGTGGTTGAAAGTGTGAAAATGATCATGTCACTTTTTTCAGTGCCTTGAATGGTTACTAAATGAGCTGTTGTAAGTCAAGGACTTCCTGTCAATCAGTAATGGTTCTGAAAGCTAAATATCATTAATATTCTTTTTTAAGTCAAGCTATCATTTTGTAAGTGAAGCTATTCTCTAAAGTGCCTGAGGGCAGGACAAGAAATTAAATCAAGGAGAGAAGCAACCAAGGGTGAGATTCAAATTTCTTAATAACCGGTTCTGTGGGCGTGGTCTAATTTGTGGGTGTGACTTGGTAGTCATGTGACTGGCTGGGTGTGGCTTGTATGTAAATATTGTAAATATTTATGAAAATATTGAATTATTTATTACAAAAGAGCAACTTTTATCCAAAATCCGGCAAGCAGGCAGGCAGACTGAGTTGCTCACAGAATCACAGATTGACTCAGAGATCTACCTTTCTGCAATCTGCTACCTGACTGCATTAAAAATTTAAAGTTTCAGTCCTAAGGAAGGTTCAGCTCTACTTTTAGATTATCTAGAAAGCAAGAAATCCAACTATTCCCTGCTTTCTAGCTAATCTAAATCTCTCGGCACAGCTGATCATCGGGGGGGGGGGGAGGAAAAATAGCAACTTACCAAAAATGAGGCAATGCAGGCAAGTTGGACAGCGCGCAGGCTAGGTAAGGAGTGACTGGGCAGGGAGGGGCCAGCCAGTGGTGCAATTTACCAGTTCTCCGAACTATGCAGAATCATAACAACCAGTTCTATAGAACCAGTCCGACCAGGTAGAATCCCAGCCCTGGAAGCAACCTAGAACTAAGGAGAAATTTCCCGACAGTAAGAACAATTAATCAGTGGAACAGCTTGACTCTAGAGCAGGGGTCTCCAACCTTGGCTCCTGGAAGCCTGGCGGACTTCAACTCCCAGAATTCCACAGCCATGTGGAACTCTGGGAGTTGAAGTCCGCCAGGCTTCCAGGAGCCAAGGTTGGAGACCCCTGCTCTAGAGGTTGTGAATGTTCCAATACTGTAGAATAGAACAGAATAACAGAGTTGGAAGAGACCTCGGAGGTCTTCCAGTCCAACCCCCTGGTCAGGCAGGAAGCCCTACACTACTTCAGACCAATGGTTATCTAATCTCTTCTTAAAATCTTCCAGGGTTGGAGCATTTACAACTTTTGAAGGCCAGTTGTTCTTCTGATTCATTGTCCTCACTGTCAGGAAGTTTCTCCTGAGTTCTAGGTTGTTTCTCTCTCCTTGAGTAGTTTCCATCCTTATTGCTTCTTGTCCTGCCTTCAGGGGCTTTGGGAAACAGCTTGATCCCATGTCCACCTACCGTCCCCGTCCTGCTTTTTAAAACTTTTAAAGAGGGAGGCAGAAGTGCCTTCCTTGCTCGGTTCATCCTTGCTGTTATTTCTCTCTTTTTTCCTCGATTTCATTTCCGTCCCAGCTGCAGCTACCTCTTTTTTTTTTTTTTTTCAAAAGTCTTTTGTGTGCTGCTGTTTTTCTCCTCCTTTCTCCATCTGCTGGCTGTCTGGCAAAATAAGCTGCTGACACACACAAAGCCTGCAAAGGAGGAAAGCACGTCCTGTCCTATCGATGGGTGGAGCTGAGCCATCTTTTTGTGTTCTTTGTATCACCCTCAGGATGTGGGGACCTGGAGCTTCGTCCTGGAGTCTGTTGGTGATTCTTCTGCACGAAAATATTTCCTTCCGATGCTCTTAGGAGCTCTCCATGTTCAACTTCTTTGGATAATCCAATGAATCTGAATTCCAGCTTCTCTCCATTTCTCTTTCTTCATTATTTTAACTCGGATCGAGCCAGTTACGCTTGGCACCAAAATTCTAGATTGTGTGTGATGAAGGTGCTTCCCGTTTGATCAGCCTCTGATCGACCTTGCAAATAAAGTCAAAGTTACCATGTTGGTTGGTTCCAGTGGTGGCATTTGTCAGAGTATATTCATGAACTGGAATAGAGCATGGCAACAAGGTCAGCCACTGAATAGGCATAGCAACTAAGGCAGCCAATGAGGACTGTTTGGAAACTGAAACTAGAAGTAGCCTAGGCATGGCTCTAGATTAAGCTCTGTAGCTATGTTAAGCTCTGTCTATTGAAAATGAAACTGCTTCTCTCCTCTGCTGTGTGTCTTGCTTGCCTGCTGAATTAAAGTGAAACCGATGTCTGTTTCTGAGCTCTTGAGTTGCGGTTCTGCTCTGAACCAGTAACATGTCTGCTTCTGTTTGAGTTTGCTCTATGCTGGAGAAATCTACAACTGGTATTGTAAAATTTACTTTATAGGTTTATAAAGAAGTTAAATGAAGCCTCAGCCGACTGTGTTTATTTTTCTGGTGCTGAATTTACGCTGCAATACTCTGAATAGTATTCTACCGGTTTGGCTCAGTTCTGGCGTACCGGTAGCACCAAAGATCAGCTGGCAGAGAAGCAGTTCGCTCCGAATATTTCCAATGCTCTGCAGTTGGGTCTGCTCACCTGCCCCTGCTCTCAGGTCCTTTTTAACCTCTCAGCTGTTTAGCATGGCAGAGTGGATTGCTGTGCTAAACAGCTGAGAGGCGCAGTAGCTTAGTTTTTACTGTTTTAATGCACGCACACATCCCACTCCTGCAGCCATGCCCACCAAGCCACGCCCACAAAACCCATGGTGGGAACTTTTGAATCCCACCACGGGTTGTTTTGCTATTTAAGGTTCTGACTTGGCCAATTTTTCCACGATTAAAAGGTTTAAATGTGGCTTAAAATTCCTTTTCTTTAAGTAAGAGTTGTGGAAAGTCTACAAGGTTGGGATACCTCAACATCCTATGATAATTGAGCCCAAAATTTATGTGGCTAAGCGAGAGAGTTATTAACTGGGTTTGGCCCCATTTTAGGACCACAGTTGTTGAGGAAATCACTGCAGATGCTATGTCGGTAACGTTAAGTGAAACGGACTTCTCCATTGAGTTTTCTTGCAGTTGTTGAGGGAATCACTGCAGACGTTTAGTAATACGGTTGTTTATTGAATCTGGCTTCCTCATTGACTTTGTTTGTCAGAAGGTTGCAAAAGGGGATCCCATGACCCCAGGGACACTGCAACTGTCATAAATACGAGTCAGTTGCCAAGGGTTTAAATTTTGATCATGTGATCATGCGGCTAGTCATAAGTCTGAAAAACATTCATGTCCCTTTTTATGGTGCTTTTGTAAATTCAACGGGTCACTAAAAGATGATAAAGTTGTAAGTTGAGGACTATCTGTAGATAACCTTGTGAACTCCCACCCAGTAAATCATAAATTCTGTGATTCTACAAGTGTATTCATTGGTATCTCAATTGGTTTCTTTTGAAACAGGCTATTTTTTTAATCAATCAAATAGCAGAAACTTTTAACGCCTTTTAGATCCAGTGTCCCCAATCCCCAGGCTGCAGCGCACAGCTCATTCGAAACTGGGTTCTGCAAGGATTAATGTGCATCTACACGCAGTGCCACTCACACAAGCGATGGGGGCTTGCATGCAGTGCACAGCTCCATTCACACCGAACCATCCCCTCTGAGCCCTTCCCTCCACTGGGTCATCAAGTGATAGATAGATGGATAGATGCATTTCTGACAAACAGGCAACAGATGGTCAAAATAGGGAACACCCTATCAAATCCTGTACCTGTCAACAGTGATGTCCCCCAAGGCAGCGTTCTAGGACCAACTCTCTTCATATTCTACATAAATGACCTCTGTGATCCTATTAAGAGCAACTGCATTCTGTTCGCTGATGATGTAAAGCTATTCAACACCACTGACAATACGGCTACCCTTCAAAATGACTTCAACTATGTGTCAGAATGGTCAAACAAATGGCAACTTCAAATCTCAACAAACAAATGCTCTGTCTTACATATCGGCAAAAAACATCAGAAAATAAAATACAAGTTGAATAGTCAAGACCTTGTTGATGATCCAAACTTTGTCAAGGACCTCTAATGATGTAAGTTCTAGAGCCCACTGTAACCACATAGCCAAAAAGACATTAAGAGTTGTTAACCTAATCCTGCGTAGCTTTTTCTCTGGTAATATCACACTACTAACTAGAGCATAGAAAACATTTGGTAGACCAATACTTGAATACAGCTCATCAGTCTGGAACCCACATTACGTATCTGATATTAGCACAGTTGAGAAAGTCCAGAAATGTTTCACAAGAAGAGTTGTCCACTCCTCTACTCATTGCAGAATACCTTATGCCACCAGACTTGAAATTTTAGGCCTAGACAACCTAGAACTATGACGCCTTCGGTCCGATCTAAGTATAGTACATAAAATGATCTACTGCAATGTCCTACCTGTCAATGGATACTTCAGCTTCAACCACAACAATACAAGAGCACAAAATAGATACAAACTCAAGATAAACCGCATCAAACTTGATTGCAGGAAATACGACTTCAGCAACAGAGTGGTCAATGTCTGGAATACTCTACCTGACTCTGTGGTTTCTTCCCCAAACCCCAAAAACTTTAACCTTAGACTGTCTATTATTGACCTCACCCCCTTCCTAAAAGGCCTGTAGGGGGCATGCATAAGCGCACCAACATGCCTACTGTCCCTGTCCTATTGTTTCTTTTTTATTCATATCCATTTCATGTATTCCAGTGGTGAAATTCAAAAAATTTTACTATCAGTTCTGTGGGCATGGCTTATTTGATGGGTGTGGCTTGTCACGTGACTGGGTGGATGTGGCTTAGTGATCATGTGACTGGGTGGACATGGCTTGGTGGTCATGTGATTGGGTGGACATGGCTTGGTGGTCATGTGAATGGGTGGGCGTGGCCAACTCAATGTCACTCACATGAAGGGGTGCCTCACCTGGCCCCTCCCCTCCCAGCCATTCCTTGTCAGCCAGCCTCAACTTATCTATATTTCTGTAAAAATGTTGTTCACCTTTTTTGACTTTATTATTTGCATACTATAGATGTACTTTCATGGACCACTGAAAGGAGGAAATGGCTCACATGCTTTGCCCAAGAGAGTGATAGGCAACAGGCTTTTAAGGGGCTGCCACAAAGAAAAGGAGACAATGTATTTTCCAGAAAAGCAGAATGCAAACAAGAAGCAGTGGGTGGAAACCGAACAGAGAGAAGCAACCTAAAACTAAGGAGAAACTTCCTGACAGTGAGAACAATTAACCAGTGGAACTACCTGTCTCTAGAAGTTCTGGGTGCTCAATCACTGGAAGTTTTTAAGAAAAGACTGGGCAGCCATTTCTCTGAAATGGTATAGGGTTCACCCCAAGGTCCCTTCTAAGTATTATTCTGACACCTTTCCCAGGATTTCTACTCAGAGTTTGGCATCCTCAGTTTTCTTGCCTGAGCTGGGGGTTGGACTAGAAGGCCTCCAAGGTCCCTTTCAACTCTTGTTTAACACATGTGTATTTTATGCTCTGGACTATTGACACTGAATGCATGTAAACCCTGAAAAATATGTGGTACCCTTGGGCAAAAGAAAGGCAAAAAAATCACTCTAGGTGTAGGGACAGTGTAAAATATTAACACATGATAAATAATGGAACAATTAAAAATAATAGCACAGAGTTTTATCTCTCTCTCTCTTCCTATTTTTTTCTTTTTTTTCTCTACCTTCCTCTTTCTTTCTTTCTTTCTTTCTTTCTTTCTTTCTTTCTTTCTTTCTTTCTTTCTTTCTTTCTTTCTTTCTTTCTTTCTTTCTTTTATTTCTCTCTCATACACACACACACACACACACACACACACAGCACTTAATAGACAAGCATTTTGGAAGCAGCTCCTTTAAATTTCTCCAAGGCTTGAGTGGATTCTTTTACGTTGCAAAAGTGCTCCAAGGCTGGATTCACCCCCACCCCCTCTGTCAGGCCACACTCCTTCTCACTCCAGGCACTTTAACTCACAAGGGGAAAGCAATACTTCCAGGGTCCATGCCTTTCTTCCTTTCCCCAGGGGAGAAAGAGGACGTGGGGAACGGAAAGCTAGGAGAGCGATTGCAAGTGAGCAGCCGAGCAACCTGGTTGGGGGCGTGGCCAGCCAGGGATTGCCCCCAGTTCAGTGTCCCATGCCAAATAACCGCTACCGGTTCGCCTGAATAGGTGCGAGTAGCACCTCTGATGTATTCATAACCATGTTTATACTTATACCTGTTATCTAATAATCACCTGACAAATAGATAGATAGATAGATAGATAGATAGATAGATAGATAGATAGATAGACAGATAGAAAGAAGCCGGAAAGGTTGGAGACCCCTGAACTAGATGGGTCTCCGTGATCTTTCTCATCCTAGGGCAGGGGTCCCAAACCCCTGGTCCATGGATCAACACCGGCCCACGGCCTGCCTGGAACCAGCCCATGCAAGCAAGTGAAGCCCCATCCATGCATATACAGAACCACAAAACCACACCCTCACCCGGTCCGTGGAGGAATTGCTCTCTGCAAAATGGGTCTGTGGTGCCTAAAACGTTGGGGTGGGGGGGTGGGGGCTCTGTTTTAGATGTCCTCCATTACTTACCTTTTATTTAAATTTTTATTGATTTGTTTTAGATGATTTATATAGCCTCTTACTTGCTCACGGCGACTCCAGGTGGCTTACAGACAATAAAAATATAATGTAGGAAAAATAAAAATAAATAATAATAATAAAATAATAACTCCTTCATCCTCCTTTGGTGACAACCAGTGGTGGGATTAAAAAAAATTACTACCAGTTCTGTGGGCATGGGTTGGTGGGCGTGGCAGGGGAAGGATACTGCAAAATTTCCCTTCCCTTCCCACCCCTGGGGGAAGGTTACTGCACAATCCCCATTCCCTCGTCACCCCACTAACCTGCTTTCCAGCTCCGTTCTCCTGTGCAGGGCAACCAAAGAAGACCCAGCCAATCAGCTGGGACTCAGGAGGCGGAGAATAGAGGGGGGTGGGGCAATTCAGAGGTGGGATTTGCCAGTTTTCCAACCTACTCAAAATTCCCTCTACCGATTCTCCAGAACTGGTCAGAACCTGCTGAATACACCTCTGGTGACAACACACATTCAAACCAGCTATTTAATGGGCTCCATCCTACTCTGGGTTTTTCAGATGTGACAAACCCAGTGGTGGGGCTGCTGGGTGGTCGGCGGGGCTTGGGTGATCTCTGGTTGGGCCCTCCCACCCACCCTTGTTCTATGCTTTCCCTAAATATTTATTGATTTGATTATTTGATTTGATTTGTTAATCGCTTACAAAATAATAGATATAAGTATATACATAGTTATGAATACATGAAATGGGTACATATAAGAAAAATAAAAGAAACAATAGGACAGGGACGGTAGGCACGTTGGTGTGCTTATGCACGCACTAACTTTTCCCCTGCCCAGGCTGCCCAGCTGAGATCCACACCACTCTGCTGTATTCACCGGAGCTGCCTAAGTCTGGATGGTGGGGAATGGAAGGATTTACACTCCTTGCAGAAAGCTGGTCATTTGCATCCTTCTTAGAGAGTTGTTGAAGCCACTAGGAGGTTTATCTGTGACCTCAGACCTGGATGACTGAGAATCTCCATAGACATGTCTTCAGATCCTTCTGAAAGAGTGTTAGAGTGGGGTCCAGTCTAATTTCCAAAGGGATGAGGTTCGAAACCCCAAACATAATGTAAATAAATGTAAGTTTGGGCAGGATTTGGAAGAGATCCATCAGATAGTCATTCCATAAATTCTGTATAGTCTTCGTAACCCCAATGCACTTTGCAAAGGTATTTAATATAGCAGCAAACAAAGCAAGATACTTTTTTTTCTGGCTAAAGTTATTTCATTTTTCTCTCTGAGTATCCACATTCTGCTAGAACAGATGGCCTTTTGAAATTCCTTACCAAGTCTGTGGGCTATGTGTTGATTGAAACACCACTGGGTTAGTTCAGAAAGGTTGGGCCAAGGTTTGATTATGTGTTAGATTTTTTGGTCTGAACAAATGCACCATCGAATGGATGGTTCAGACCTATATGCTAAACCATATAGCACTGATTCCAGTTTTCCAATCCACTGAAAAATCATCTAAGTTTGATTCTCACATCTAATTCCTCCTCCTCTTCCTCTTCTCCTCCTCCTCCTCCTCTTTTCCTTCTTCCCCTTCCTCTTCCTCTTCCTCCTCTTCTCCTTCCCCTTCCCCCTCCTCCCCCTCCCCCTCCTCCTCCTCCTCCTCCTCTTCTCCTTTCCTTCCCCTTCCTCCTCCTCCTCTCATCCTCCTCCTCCCTCTCCTTCCCCTTCCTCCTTCTCCTCCTCCTCCTCCTCCTCCCACTTAATAATCAACAACATGTATGCTCTCACGCTGAGAGCATACATGTGATCCATCACATTACAGGGTTCCTCAAACTACTATTTTAGCGTGAATTAATATAGTCGCCTCCGGATTAAGATCCTGCATCACTCTGAAGACAATTTTGGATTTCTGCAATTGCACAGTACAGGGTTAGGGATCCCGTGTTGGATCGGTGTGGTTCTTTGAAAGAAGAGTTAAATTCTGCCGAAGATCCGTAAAATCGGGAGATAGCTTGTTTCTCATTTTGAGGAGCTAATTTTCTCCCCATTGCCTAACTCTCCGTCTTCAGATTTCTGAAGGAGGCACAACTGCACCCTTCTCAGTACCGATTCCGGAAGCAGCTGTTCTTTATGGTTGTGATTAATTTTTGAGAACGATTAGATGACTGCGCCCAACCAGTGCTTATTGGATGTAGATTGACAGGAGAGAGTGCAGATTATTTATCATATTTCCTTCCTGCATGGAATAAAGGGTGAAATGATTTCACTGCAAGACACTGACCTTCTTAGAAGTGTTGAGGGTCACCCTTTGCTCCTCAAAATGGATAGCGTGGAGACAAATGTGGAGATATATATATATATATGTCTGGCATTCAGCTTTGTTCGGGTATTATATGTATATGTATGTATATATATATATATATATATTTGAGTCACTTTGGAGGGATCAAGTAGTGCACAAAATGTTCCATACTTCAATACCCTTCTGAATCATATGTGTGTTACCATTAGTCATTTTTCACGAAGGCTTAATGAATAGAGAATCAAATTCTTTCATCGTCAATCTCTGTTTATTCATCTTTATTAACTGTTTCCTCAACTGAAAAGATGGGGATTATTTCTTGTGGTGGTATAAAATAAGAAGATTTATATCCTTCCTGAAGAACATTTGGTAATTTCTCCCTTTGCTTACCATGCATGTTCTCTTCCAGAGCTTGTCTATAGCTTTTCAAACCACATTCAATTTTAATGAGAGTGTTACATAATGATTTTTGTTTTTTTAAAAAAAATAACACAAAGCTCACAGTTGGTAAACTGCAGTACAACTGTTGGGTGTTCTTCAGCTCTTTTTTTTTTTTTTTGGATGGGATAAGAACTTCTCTGGAGGAGCCCAAAACTACCTCCTTAATTCTTATCCAAAAGAACACTCTGTATTTTGATTTCCTGTCCTATTCAACCATGTAGGACTTTGCATTTAGGGATTACATTGTTTTTGGCACCTGACTGAGGAAAGGGAGCGAGGTTAGGACATAATTGTTGGATAAAAACAGGAATTGAAAATGCATATCCCATATTGGAGATCTCAAGGAAAAGAGCACAAAACAAAATGGACGAGATGCAAAAGTAAAGGCAGAGGCTGGAGGTGGAGTCAAGCGAGTAATTAGCCTGGAATCCTTACATTCATTCCCACCAGTGATCTAAGTCCAGCTGCCCTTGAATTCTTTTAAGTCTTATCTAGTGCCAATTCAGTTGACTACATCCTGGTGTATAGGTAGTTCTTGACTTTCAATCATTTGTTTAGTGATCATTCAAAGTTACAACAGCACTGAAAACAGTGAGTTATGGAAGTTTTTCACACTTACGTCCTTTGCAATATCCCCATGGTGATTAAAATTCAGAACATTTGGCAACTCATTCGTATTTATGATGGTTGCAGTGTCCCAGGATCCCGTGATCAGCTTCTGTGAAATTCTGACAAGCAAAGTCAACGGGGAAGCCAGATTCACTTTATAAAGTTGCTACAAAGCTGTGGTGATTCAGATAACAGATAATTAGAGTTGGAAGGGACCTTGTAGGTCATCTAGTCCAACCCCACCATCTAAGCAGGAGACCCTACACCATTTCTGACTAATGGCAATCCAATCTCTTCTTGAAAGTCTGAAGTGATGGTGCTCCCACAACTTCCGTGGACAACTTCTGTTCCATGGGTTGATTGTTCTCACTGTCAGAAAGTTTCTCCTTATTTCCATGTTGAATCTCTCCTTGTTCAGTTTCCATCCATTATTCCCTGTCTGGCCTTCGGGTGCTTTGGAAAATAGCTTGACCCCTTTCCTCCTCTCTGTGGCAGCCCCTCAAATATTGGAAGACTGCTATCATGTCTTAACAACTTAACAACTGTGGCAAGAAAGGTTGCAAAATGGACAAAACTCATTTAACAATAACCTTGGTTAGCAACAGAAATGTTGTCCTCAATTATGGCCATAAGTCGAGGGCTAGCTATATAAGCTTGAGCAAATAAATCATCTTACCTGGAACTTAATGTGCACTCCAGACTCTTCATGCCTCACACAAGATTATGAGACTTATATTGTTAGGCCATTCAAAAATGTAAGCATCCCCACATATTGCATTATGGTGTGGTATTGATGGCTTGACAGCCGTGGATAGAAAGACATTACAGAGGGTGATGAGCACAGCACAAAACATTGTGGGCTGTTCCCTGATACCACTAGATGACCTCATTAGGGATCACTGCCTTAGAAGAGTGAGGAAAATTCTCAGGGATGACTCATATTCCGGTCAGCACTTCTTCACTCTCCTACCATCGGGTAGGAGATAGAGAAGAATAGCCAGCCGCACCAACAGGCTGAAGAACAGTTTCTACCCGTGGACTGTCAGACTTCTGAACAGAAAATAACTTCATGTCAACATAGTATGACAGTCTTGCAGGGCCGGCGCATTGTACAACAAGGTCACATAGGATAATAAGATTGGGACTGAGTTAGGGACTTCTGTCCTTGCTGTGAGTTGTGTTGGGGGGATGGAGACTCAATCAATCTCATTGTACACATGTTGTACTCTGACAATAAAGGTCATAATAAAAAATAATTTCAGTCCTATATATTCAAAAAAGGCATTGCAAAAACCCATGGGTACCTGAAATTGTACATGCTGTTGACAAACTAGATACTTTTTTTTCCTCACTTTTTCGTAAATAGTAGAAGTTGGAACCATCCGGTGGAAACAAAAAACATCCTTCACAGCAAGATTGGTCCCCAAGAGAGATGTTGATCTCTTCTTTGCTAGAGATATTTAAACAGAGGATGGAGAGTCATTTATCATGGACACTTTAATTTGGATACCAGCATGGAGCAGCGAGTTGGACTCGGTAGCTTTTTCAAGTCTATAATTCTGTTATTCTAAGAATGTGAAGAACATTCTTCCCTACCAGGGGTGGGATTCAATTTTTTTAAGAACCAGTTCTGTGGGCGTGGCTTAGTTGGTGGGTGTGGCTTGGTGGTCATGTGACTGGGTGGGTATGGCCAACTTAACGTCACTCATGTCAAAGGGGTGCTTCTCCTCGCCCGGCATCTCGTGACAGTGGGGATGCTGCAATGGTCATAAGTGTGAAAAACAATCATAAGTCACTTTTTCAGTGCCATTGTAACTTTGAATGGTCACTAAATGAACTGTCGTAAGTCAAGGATTACCTGTACAAAAATACAAAAAGCTTCTTTGCTTGCAAAAAGCTGCCTTAAATATCAATCATTAGATTAAAAATACCTGCAAGGCAGAGTTACAAGGCAGGGTGCCAGAGCACCTTGAGGATTGAAAATAGTTAAAATGCAGTGATAACTATCAAGCATTCAACTCTTGCTCATAAAGTGAAACCCTTTAGCAGAGAGGTCATTTAAGCTCTCCAGAAAAAGCAGACCCAGGAAAAGCAATCCTTAGATCCATCTGTACCATTTACAAATAGCAGCTGGTCTCACTCACCTCACATGATATCCTAAGGAAATCATCCAGATTTAAGGAAAGGTCACATGCCCCCCAGAAAGGCAGTAAAAAAATCAGTGCCACGCTTGCATCCTGCCTCTTGGAAGTACACCCCAAAAGGACAGTGTCAGATACCACTAAAGCAGTGAAGGAAGACCCCCTCCCCAAATAGAAAAAGAAACCGTGGGGCAGGAAAAATTCAAACATAATACAAATAATTAAATCACAACAGTAGACGTTGCTTGTTAAACCAGTTACCAGAACAAACAGACACAGGAACTAGCCAGATTTCTCAATCCAGTTTCTTTTCAGGAACACAGATTAATCTTTTTTCTTCCATACAAAGCTGAATAGGGAAAATTATCCCATCAATAAACACAGGATTAAACATCACCAAGCATAGAATTAAACTTCGTCAAAAACCAGTTTTAGACCAAAATTTAGAAAGGATATGTAAACTCACGTTTGAATGTCAATCTTTCGAGCTAGCCAAGGAGCCTTGCTGAATGTTACTCATCTTGGTTCCTTGTCATTAAAAAGCTTCCTTCCACAGCTCTGTTTTGTTATTCAATTATTAGGGCTCATTTTGGGGGTAGGGCTTATATTGAGTGCATGTGCAATGAAGCTAGGACTTACTTTTGGGATAGATCGTATTTTTGAGGAACAGGGTATTATGTGAAAAATTGGCTTCTAGGATTCATCTGTTAAAACGAGGCCAAAATTCTGGCTTACATACAAGTAGTCCTCGACTTACAACAGTTCATTTAGTGATGGTTTGAACTTACAATACTACTGAAAAAAGTGACTGATGACTGTTGTAGCATTCCCATGGTCACGTGATCAAAAATTCAGGCACTTGGCAACTGACTCATATTTGTGATGGTTGCGGTATCCCAACTCGTGGGACCTAGCAATCAAAGTCAATGGGGAAGGCAGAGATTCACTTAACAACCATTTACTAACTTAACATCTGCAGCAAGTCACATAACAACTGTGGCAAGGAAGGTTGTAAAATGGGGCAAAATTCATTCAACAACTGCTTTACTTAGCAACAGAAATTTGGGACTCAGTTGTGGTCGTAAGCCAAGCACCATCTCTATATGTATGTAAAACTATTGATTGGGGGAAGAGTCCAAAATACTGACTTAGGAAGGTCTAAAGATGACTTCTACTGGGTTGAACCAAAGGCCCATTGGGTCCAGCATTCCATCTTTGGATGGCCCATTGGTGTTTGGGAAGCTTACAAAGAAGACCAAAAGGGTGATAATCCTTTCTGTTGCTCAGCAACTGTTATTTAAGGTGTGATGTTAGGCACGAAGAATTCCGGCCACATATTAAGTACCATTTAAGTTGATCTTTCGCAGTGGTGTGAAACTCAAGGCCCGGGGGACAGATCCAGCCTGTGGGGTGCTTAGATCTGGCTCGCAGGGCCACCCTGGAAACACCGAAGGACTGGCCTGCGGT
The DNA here is from genome assembly GCA_033807585.1 of Hydrophis major. Taxonomy (NCBI): domain Eukaryota; kingdom Metazoa; phylum Chordata; class Lepidosauria; order Squamata; family Elapidae; genus Hydrophis; species Hydrophis major. The sequence goes on along the minus strand of CM066331.1, from coordinate 207,012,969 downwards.
GCCTTTGCTAGCAAAAATGGAACTGGGGAGGGCCTCAGATGGCCCTTGCGAGCCCCGTTTTCATTGACAGATCACCACAGACATCTGGCCATCAAGCTGGCCATGCCTCCTCACTCCACAAGGTCAAAACAACCCTGATACAGCCCTCAATGAAATCAACTTTGACACCCCTGATCCAGTGGTGGGATTTAAATTTTTTTTACTACCGGTTCTGTGGGTGTGGCTTGGTAGGCATGGCTTGGCTTGGTTGGCATGGCAGGAGAAGGACAGTGTAAAATCTCCATTCCTTCCCCACTCCTGGGGAAAGGTTATTGCAAAATCCCCATTCCCTCCCCACTTTCTAGCTCCATTCTCCTATGCAGGGCAACCAAAGAAGACCCAGCCAATCAGCTGGGACTCTGGAGGCAGAGAATAGATGGAGGTGGGGCCAGTCAGAGGTGGTATTTACTGGTTCTCCAAACTACTCAAAATTTCTGCTACCGGTTCTCCAGAACTGGTCAGAACCTGCTGATTACCACCTCTGCCCTGATCTATTGCTAATAGCTATATACAAGAAACTAGCCAATTATGGGTCAACCCTAAATTGGCTGTAGATAGGAGTCAATAGAATTCAACAGTTTGAACTTAGGCTATTCATGAAAATGTAATGACTCCAGGCTGGTGACTCTCTTGACTCCACCTCCAACCGCTCATCTCCTACAATGTAATCTTTGATTCAGCAGGTGGAACTCAGCCAAAAAGATGATTAGCCACTGTTCCTATATAAAATCAAACATGTCCATCTTGGTGGCCATCACCGCTTTTGGAAACCGTAGAACCTGATTATCTGCCAAACCCAGATTGTTTGAGGCCATGTGGAATTGATGCTTATGGCTGCTTGTTTTCAGAGGCCGTGTTTTTAGAGTCTCTGTTTTGAACTTGATTTTTAATCTTTTTTATGAAAGAAGAGAGGGAGCCACTTCAGATCCCCTTTGGCCAAGTGGTGGAGGATAAATTGAAATAAGTAAATGATGAAAGTCATTCAGAATCAGAGGCTATTAACCACTAGGAAATGTATGTGACTTCTGATGTCTGCAGGGTTTCGAAATCATGTCCTGTGACATACTCAACCGTAATATTTGTCAGTGTATCTATTACAGCTTGTCTTCCTCTGCCAAGGGCAACAGAATAAGAAAATATAAATCAGGCTAAATGAGAGATTCTAGAAGAACTACAAGCACACTAAAATACAGTAAAAACACATCCTGTCATGACAGTGATGTTTGCAAGGATCATAGTAACAACAACAACAACAAAACCAATAAAAGTAACACTTGAATTTAGGTTTGGGCACAAATGTTTGCGTATACAGGTAGTCCTCGACTTACAACAGTTCGTTTAGTGAACATTCAAAGTGACAATGGCACTGAACAAAGGGACTTATGACCCTTCGAAGGGTGTCCATCTCAAAGTGCACAACTAAATGACTTATGACCCTTTTTCACAGTTATAACCTTTGCAGCTTTCCAGACGTTTGCCAACTGATTCATATTTATGACCATTGCTGCGTCCCAAGGTCATGTGATCCCCTTTTGTGACCTCTCAACAAGGACAGGAAGTGGGGAAGTGTGATGACCCGGGGCGTGGCACAAAGGCAACACAGTCAGATAATCAGTAGGAATCCCTTTATTAAGTTTGCCCCCAATGTCCTGATTACTTTCTGAGCTAGAGAAAAACTCTCCCAAGAACAGCCTTTGGCTGCAGAAAATCATGTCCAAAACGTGGTCAACAAAAACTGTTAACTATAAGTCCAATCAAGGCAAGATGAGATAATTAGTCCGGCAGGGCAAGAGAAGGAATTCCAAACGTGAAGGAACAGCCCTAATTCAATCCAGTTGGAAGGATGCCAGGAACGCAGATAACCAAAGTCAACACAAGATAAACTCACGTTTGTTCCCAGCAGATACCACACTCAGCTTGCATCTCTTTTAAACTCTCATTCCCAGCTGTGGCTAATGAAGGGAATCAGGGCTCTTTCCTCCCCCGTAAGCCACGCAACTCACATTGCTCTCTTCTCTGTTCCTCCCTGCGTGCCCTAGGATGAAGAGGGGGTGGGCCTGGGTCTTCCTCTGCACTTCCTCTACCTTGTTCTACCTCTCCCTTGTTCTACCTCTCCCCTGCTCTGCCCAGCCAGACTTTGCCCTTCCCCAGTTTCCTCCACAGCCAACAGAGCCACACGCCCACTCCCTGTCAGCTGTTCATCTTCCTCCTTGGGATTCAGACTCTGACAGGGGCATGACAGGAAGCCAGATTCACTTAACAACTGGGTTACTAACTTATCAATTGCAGAGATTCACTTAACAACCGTGGCAAGAAAGGTCATAAAATGGGGCAAAGTTCACTTAAGAAACGTCTATGAAATTTTCAGCTTAATTGTTTTTGTAAGTCGAGGACCCATATTTTTAGAAAACGAAATGGGACAGAAATCTTGGAAGAATACCAAATTTTGTATAATTTCAGGAGGCTAATCTCTGAGATCTCTTGGGAGTTCATTGGGGCCAACATGATGCAAATAGAGCAGTGATGGATAATAATAATAATAATAATAATAATAATAATAATAATAATAATAATAATAATAATAATAACAACAACAACAACAACAACAATAACAACAATAACAACGGTGATGATAGCATGTTGCATGCTAAAAGTGCACTCGTGTGCATGCATGCATGTGCTTGCCTGCCTGCACCCATGATGCAATGCACATGTGACACCCCTGCCCCCTGTGCATGCATGCACAACCCACTGCGTGTGAACCGCACACCTCTGCGCAGGTGCACGCAAACCCCCACACACACCGCATGCCTCTGTGCATGCGTGTGCATCTCCCATGCACACATCTCCCCCTGAGCATGCACAGCAGATAGCCGACAATCAGCGGGCTGGCAGGGGCACACGCATGCACAGTGGGGCTCTTAGGGCGACTTCTTGCATGCCGGCAGAAGTGGCTCTGCATGCCACTTCCAGCACGCGTCCCATAGGTTTGCTCTCATGGAAATAGAGCATGTGACACATAGTGGGTTTTTTTTGCTAAATTAAGAGGAACAGTGGAAGATATCCCAATTCTTACCTCACTTGTACTGAAAATTAAAATTAATATTGCTTTCAAATCCAGCTGGTCTAAACCGGGGATTTCCTTTGAAGCGTGTTGAAGGATGTTGATGTGGAGGTCGAAAGTCAAGTGTCAAGGGAGGCCGGAATGTTCAATGGGATTGGTTTGCTTAATGTAAAACCCCACTGTAGAACTGGTGGCAGGTTATGGCTTATTTCACATTGGAGGCAAGTAGGTGAATGAGACATGATCTTATGTCAGATGTGGTTCGACTCTCGTTTATCTGCTGCCTCGATAGATAAGATAGTTGGGATTTTACAGAGCCAAGTCCAGTTAGGTAAATTGATTGTGGTGGAACGGATTTTTCCTAAAAGTTTTTTCCCCAAATGCCATCACTCTGCTAAACGAATAATTCCCTCAACACTGTCCAGCTATTTACAGTCTGCACTACTAATACTATTAATCTTCTCATCACTCCTTATCACCCATCCCCTCCCACTTGTGACTGTATGACTGTAACTTGTCGCTTGTATCCTTATGATTTATATTGACTCCTAGTATGATTCGATTACTTATTGTGACCTATGACTATTATTAAGTGTTGTACCTTATGATTCTTGACGAATGTATCCTTTCTTTTATGTATACTGAGAGTATTTGCACCAAGACAAATTCCTTGTTTGTCCAATCACACTTGGCTCAATAAAGAATTCTAATTCTAATTCTAATTCTAATTCTAATTCTAATTCTAATTCTAATTCTAATTCTAATTCTAATTCTAATTCTAATTCTAATTCTAATTCTAATTCTAATTCTAATTCTAATTCTAATTCTAATTCTAATTCTAATTCTAATTCCAATTCTAATAATTCTAATAATTCTAATTCTAATTCTAATTCTAATTCTAATTCTAATTCTAATTCTAATTCTAATTCTAATTCTAATTCTAATTCTAATTCTAATTCCAATTCCAATTCCAATTCCAATTCTAATAATTCTAATAATTCTAATAATTCTAATTCTAATTCTAATTCTAATTCTAATTCTAATTCTAATTCTAATTCTAATTCTAATTCTAATTCTAATTCTAATTCTAATTCTAATTCTAATTCTAATTCTAATTCTAATTCTAATTCTAATTCTAATTCTATGTAGGCCAATGGTGGGCAAAGTTCGAATTAATGTCCTGGATATCATCGATTTTTGCACTCATGTCAGAAGCACTGAAGTGCTTCCTATTTGAAAGGATTAGCCAGTGACATCACCACTGCCCCGGGGACACCCTACTGAGGGCTCCTTTGAGATTCCTGGCACTAGCTGGAGTGAAGGACGACAGCTCAACCCTGCCCTATGGCAGCTCTTGGGTCTCGAACACGGGCTTGCTAACCACTTGACCAGGGTTCCAACCACTCCAACTTCTGTGCTCCTTGGTATCATAGTTTAGGGACAATGAATCATGGACAATACCTTTCCTTGTTATAGGACAGGGGTGTCAAACTGGCGGCCTGTGGGCTGAATGCATCATGCACAGGGCATGCCCAGCCCAGCTCCATGAAGGAAAAAAACATCGTGATACATCACGTGACAGCAACATGATGTGCGAGTTTGTTATAGGAACTATTATTAAATTAATAAATTGGACTCTGTGTGTGTGTGTGTGTGTGTGTGTGTATTCTTCTGTCATGCTCTTATCAGATGTTAAATATAATAATAATTAAATTAATGTATTAAATTATCAATGCATTAAAATAAATAATGTATTCGATTATTATTAAAGTAATGCATTAAGTTACAGGTAGTTCTCAACCTTATGACCACAATTGAGCCCAACATTTATGTTGTGAAGTGAGAAATGTGTTAAGTGAGTCTTGACCCATTTTACGACTTTTCTGGCTACATTTGTTAAGTGGGTCACCACAGCTGTTAAATAAGAACAGGGTTGTTAAGGGAATCTGGTTTTCCCCATTGATTTTCCTTGTCAGAAGGCCGCAGAAAGTGATCACACGATCCCAGGACCAGTGGTGGGATTCAAATGTTTTAACTACTGGTTCTGTGGATGTGGCTTGGTGGGTGTGGCAGGGGAAGGTTACTGCAAAATCCCCATTCCCTCCCCACCCCACTAACCTGCTTTCCAGCTCCGTTCTCCTGGGCAGGGCAACCAAAGAAGGCCCAGCCGATCAGCTGGGACTCAATGGGAGGCAGAGAATAGATGGGGTTGGTGGGGTCAGTTAGAGGTGAGATTTGCTGGTTCTCCGAACTACTCAAAATTTCCGCTACCGGTTCTCCAGAACTGGTCAGAACCTGCTGAATACCACCTCTGCCCAGGACACTGCAAGCATCATAAATGTGAACCAGTTGTCAAGCATCCAAATCATGTGACTGTGGGGATGCTGCTATGGTTATAAGTGTGAAAAATGGCCATAAGCCACTTTTTTTTCAGTGCCGCTGTAACTTAGAACACTCAGTAAGCAAACTGTTGTAGCAATAGCAATAGCAACAGCCCTTAGACTTATAACCACTTCAGAGTGCTTTCCAGCCCTCTCTAAGCAGTTTACAAAGTCAGCCTATGGCCTCCAACAATCTGGGTCCTCATTTTACCCACCTCGGAAGGATGGAAGGCTGAGTCAACCTTATAAGTTGTATTAGCTGGTGTTTATGGCTTTGCAAAGTACACACCGGAGCACCTTAAAAGTTTCTCTGTCTGCAGATATTCTTTTTCTGAATACCTGTCTGTCCCCCTCAAAGCAGCTCATATTGAAGTCAGAAGAATCCATGACTGGGTGAAACTCCAGAAATATTATTCATACTGTTGGCCCTGGCAAAGAGGAAGGACTTGATTCTGCTCCTAAAGAAGGAAAGCGCAAGGGACACACATTCCTTTTTGCTGTAAAAAGAAATTTATCAGCCAATTTAAGGTGTTCTGCTAGCATTGTCACTCTGCTTAAACCTTTACAGGTGGGTGGGTGGGTGGGAATCTATAGAATTTGAAACCATGCCAAATATTGGTTTGGGGAAACTTGCATGCACAGAGGAGATCGTCGCACTGTTAGAAAACTGGCCTTCAAAAAAAAGCAAAGTTGTCATCTTTATGAAGTCCAATTGTTACTTCTGCTGATTGCCGGCAGTTTAGCAGTTCGAGTCTCACCAGCTCATGGTTGACATCAACCTTCCATCCTCCTGAGGTCAGTGAAATGAGGAGCCAGATTGTTGAGGGCGATAGGCTGACTCTATAAAACCGCTTAGAGAGGGCCATAAAAGCACTGTGAAGCGGTATATAAGCCTAAGTGCTGCTGCTATTGCTATCTATCATCTATCTGTAGTGGCACAGTGGTTAGAATGCAGTGTTGCAGGCTGATTCTGCCCACTGCCAGCAGTTCGATCCTGACTGGCTTAAGGTTGACTTTGCCTTCCATCATTCCAAGGGGAGTAAAATGAGGACCCAATTGTTGGGGGCGATAGGCTGACTCTGTAAACCGCTTAGAGAGGGCTGTAAAAGCACCGTGAAGCGGTATATAAGTCTTAAGTGCTATTGTTATTGCTGCATCTGTAGTTTTTGACTATGAGGGATGCAATATCCAGTTTGGTCACTCTGTGCTTTAGACTTTTAGACACTCTGTTAAGACAGAAAGTTGCCCGGGATATACCACTGTAGAGATAGTCTACACTTCATACTATATTCTGTGGCTCCATTATTATGGGGATTTTATTAAAATATTATATTAATATTTTACCTCCTGCAGTGTATTGTCTACATACCTTGTGTTTGGCAACAGCAATAACACTTAAGTCTTATATACTGGGTGGGGATTGGAGGTGTGTGGGAAAAAATGGGGTGCCATTGTCCAGAACTGGACTTAATTTAAACTGATCCACCCACTTGTATTTAAAATTGACTGTACACTATCTAAAGAAGATGGTTTGGATAAGAGAAGGAGGATTTAAGACAGACTTGTTCTAAGTCAGCCACAAATATATTGATGTACTAGGAAAGCATACTGGTTCCTATGCTTCAGTGCTAAGGTACAGTACATTATATATAATCGTGGTTTCAATTACATTACACTTTGTTATAATGTGTAACATCTCTTACACAAAGCCTCTGGCCCTCACTTCACAAATCAATACAACTGATTTTCTTCCTACATCCCTGTAAGCACTTAAGTTGGAACAATGAAACAAGAAAAATACAGTAATTCTTCTTGCAATTGCTGCATTTTTGATGTTCAAACATTTGCCCTAAATGCAAATAAAAATAAAGTGGCTTTTGATCAGCTCTTGCAGTTATGATCAAGAAGCATCACCTGTTTTTCTGTATTTTTCAAGCAGATGTGCTTTTGATTGGACAGGTGAAAAATGTAAGTTACCCTTAAATAAAAAAAAGTGATTCTAAAAGTGATTGTGCTACTTTCTTTGTACACCCACAGACTATGACACAGCGACAACGGCAACCAAACAGTCATAAAGAAAAATGTGGAAAATGAAAAACAGTGGCTAAATAGTAGCAGTCTTTAGAGACTGAATTTGCTTGAGGTCACGGACGTCAAAAATGTTTACCAAATGACCTAAATCTCATTTAAAAAAAAAAGTAATTTCTCCATTGGAATGCCAAAATCTCATAGGAATTTGGTAACCTGGTAAAAATCGGCCTTTTTCTCCCCCTTAGGATTCAATAACTTGGGGTGTAATTAATTAATTTGAAGTGTTAAGAAATTAATTTGGGGCAGCATTTAAAGGGTGCCAGGCTCTCTGATGCCCACCGTTTTAATCTCTGTAATTTCCCTTCAATTGCTTCCAGCTGTTAAAAAGAAAACAAGAGGACTCTGCTGTTTAAGACATAAGACATAAGAGTTTATTTGTCATTACACTCGCAAGCGGGTGCAACGAAATGAGGTGCTCTTCCACAAGTAAAAACTGGGCAAACACCACTAAAAGAAAAAAAAATTAAATTAAATTAAAACTAAACACAACCGACCAAACAATGATCTCTATGCAATTTAAAAATGTAAAACCCCATGACTCTCAGCCATTCACTTCCACATAAATCTTATGACCCTGCATTCAAACTGGGGTTTAATTCCCCAGTAAGAGAAGAAAAAATTGAAAAGATGCTTGAAAAGAAAATTCTCACATAGATGTAAGAGAATGATCAGGCTGGGCCCAAGGTAGGAGTCAAGCATGTCATTAGTCTTGAGTCCCTTTGCATCCACAAGAGATCTAAATCCACCCACTTTCAATGCCAGTCATTCTTATCTACTGCCAATTTGCTTTGACTGCTAGTAGTTCAGATTCTTGTAGACATTGTCAGCATTCATTAAACCTGTATTCATTTGAATTGCTCTGGCTCCTGGATTGGCCTGACAACAGATCTCCTAGGAGGGGCTACCTGCTAATATTGGGAGTGGAGGATTGTTGAATTCCCACCCACCCTCCGCTTCTTAGTTTAATCAAGATTTCTGTTAAGTTCTGTGCATGGCGCAAGAAGTGGAGACGAGTCGATGAACAGTGAACTTCAACTCTTTATTTAACATGGTGCAACAGCTCTCTGAACGGCCTCAACAGCCCCCTTTATATAGGCAAGCTCTTGGGTATTTAGCCAACGAAAACACAGGAACGTTAGCTCTTTTAACCAATGAGAAGGGCTCGTTAATAGCCAATCAGATTCTCCTGAACGGACCAATCCGATATCGCTATTCTCGGCCAATCAGAAGTGCAGGGCCAGAACCCTGCACTTTTCTTTAAGGTTTCAACAAACTTTATTCAAGCACTTTTATTAATTCACAACCATTTCTATTTCCCACTTGTTCTGTGGATTTCCTACAAATGTTGGTCTAGCGTTAGGATTTCCTTGGGTAAAGTATCTTTCAAATTAGCACAATGAACTTGGCTGGTCAAAAGTCATGTGATAAAAGTTGATCAGGTCAGGATACCCTGCAGCCCATCGGGATCGGATTTGCTACTGATTTCAGTGAAGAAAATAGTTTGGCCTTATAGTTTAGGAGAAGAGAGGGGAGGGGAGGGGAGGAGAAGAGGGGAAGAGAGGAAAGGGAAGGGGAAGGGGGAGAGGGCAGGGCAGGGCAGGAGAGGGAAGAGGAGTGGAGAGGGGAGAGCAGGGGATGGGAGAGGAGAGAGGAGAGGAGAGAGCAGGGGAGGGGAAGAGACAGGAGGGAAGAGGAGAGGGAAGGAGAAGAGAGGAGAGAGCAGGGGAGGGGAAGAGACAGGAGAGGAGAGCAGAAAGCAGGGGAGGGGAGCAGAGGAGCCAAGGGAAGCAGATGGGAAGGGACGGAAAGAGAGGGAGGAGAGAGGAGGGGGGAGGTAGATGAATACACTGATGATGTCACCTAGTTGAGTAATGAAACATCTGCAAGAAAACAACCAAACTCAGAGACTGTCACGGATCCCTTATTTCAACCCTGAGCTACGCATATTCTCCTATATCACTTACAGAGGAGTTCTACATATGAAAAAGAGACAGGAGGGAAGAGGAGAAGATATCTATATTTATCTATTTATTCCTTTTTATACTGCCCTGGAGTGCACCTAGTTAATAGCCAAGTGTCTATGAAAAAATTAGTGTTCTAAGTGACTAAAAAACAAAAAAAAGAAACTACATTCAGTTCTTTACACTTGCATTTACACTTACATTTTGAAGAGGCTACACTATTATTCATCAAGCTTTGGAATACAGTGAGTGTGTGTGTGTGTGTGTGTGTGTGTATGTATGTATGTATATGTATATATACAGAAGCCTGATGATGGCAGATGCGATTCTGCCGAAACATTGCTACAACTTTAAAAGCACAACTATAATGATGTGGGAAAATACCCGAACAAAGCTGAATACCATACATGTAAGTACCTGCGAAAACTTAAGAAAACATACATACATACATATACATATAATCTTTGTTTTCTTAAGTTTTTATGGGTACTTACATGTATGGTATTCAGCTTTGTTCGGGTATTTTCCCACATCATTATAGTTGTGCTTTTAAAGTTGTAGCAACGTTTCGGCAGAATCTGATGATGAAGCCTGATGATGGCAGATGAGATTCTGCCGAAACGTTGCTACAACTTTAAAAGCACAACTATAATGATGTGGGAAAATACCCGAACAAAGCTGAATACCATATATATAATCTTTTTATCTAAGTGTAAAATAGAGCAACGTGGAGAAGAGTCAAAAAAAATCCCAACAGCAACTGTGATTCCATCACTGCCCCAAAACAACACAGCAGCAAATAATCATTCGTGTCACCTTTTCCACTGTTAATTTTAAGCAATGTTTGCTTCTGCCAATCATTCATTAAGGCAACCACCTGATATAGAATGGAGAGAGAGAGAGAGAGATTAAAAATATAAATTAAAAAAAAATGCTTGTAAACGTGTGGGATGGAAAATCGGCCTATCTAGATCAGAGACCTCTTAAGCTATCTTGGGGTTTTTAGGCCAAAAACAGATGCAGCCATCACCTCCCTGCTTCAAAGGACTACGGCTACTACTGCTGTGTCCTGCTGTCAAGGAAACGGGAATCTGGTCATCAGAGAGACGGTTAGATAGGCCCAAACCCTTTTGGTCACAACAGATACTGTTTGGTTACAAAGATTAATCATCTGGCCCAGAAAGAAGGGAGGGATGAGATAGTATGCTATGTTTAGAGTTGGATGAGCTTCTGAAGGAGCTGTGCTTAAAATAGAGCCCTTGAACGGACTTCATTTTGCTGGGGTTAATGGATCTCTCTCTCTCTCTCTCTCTCTCCCTCCCTCCCTTCCCCTCTTTCTCTCCCTCCTCCCTCCCTCCCTCTCTCTTTCAGTTTATAATTTATATCTATCTATCTATCAATATGTGTCTGTCTGTCTAGATAGATAGATAGATGATAGATAAATGATAGATAGATTATATATATAGATGATAAATAGACGATACTGCAGTTAGATAGATAGATAGATAGATAGATAGATAGATAGATAGATAGATAGATAGATAAATGGATGGATGGCTGTCATTGATGGCTGAGATGGGACTAGAATTCTCAATCTTCTGGTGTTTGGGCCAAAGTCACCCAGCCAACTTGCATGCCTAAGGCAGACTAGAACTCACCATTTCCTGGTGAGTCAAGCTGATTTTCATGCCTAAATCAGAACTAGAACTCACTGTTTCCTGGCGGTTGGCCCAAACTCAACCAGCCTGTTTTTCATACCTAAAGTGAGAACAGAACTCAACATCTCTGGGAGATTGGCTCAAAGTCACTCAACCAGCTTTCATACCTATGAGGGAACTAGAACTTACAGTTTCTTGCTTTCTAGTGCTAAACTACTAGACCGGACCAGTTCTCTGAATTCTTTCTCTGAGCCCATTTTTCAGACAAAGCTCCTTATTTGAGATTGTAACTTTGAACAGTCACTGAGGATTACAAAGATTAGATAGATGGATGGATGGATGGATGGATGGATGGATGGATGGATGGAGATAGATAGATAGATAGATAGATAGATAGATAGATAGATAGATAGATAGATAGATAGATAGATAGATAGATAGATGGATAGGCAGGCAGGAAGGCAGGCAGGCAGGTAATAAAGGGCAACCTTGAATGAGAGGTTGACTTAGATGAAGACTCTTTTCATAGGTCCCTCTATGGTAGGAGTCTCCAACCGTGGCATCTTTACAATGTGTGGACTTCAACTCTCAGAATTCTTGCTGAGGAATTCTGAGAGCTGAAGTCCACAATTCATAAAGTTGACATGGTTAGAGACCCCCTCTTCTGTGGGGTCCGTGAATCTTATTTTTCTAAAGCATCTCTGCCCCAACCAGTCCTGGGCAGCCAAATCTAACGATGGGTTGATGGTTTGATTTCCCACAAGGCCTCTTGAGGAAACTTGGACAGCTACCCGAAGTCCTTTTATGGAATACAGTTCTGTCCATTGCTTGCTGTCAAATCTAAGGTGTGAGTTTTATTAAAATAAGGGCTCTAAACTCCTTATTTTTATAGTATAAACCCATTAGCTAGTCTAAATTTTGATTTAAATACTATTTACATTTGAAAGCATTCAAGAGCTAAGCTGTTGCAAAACCACCTCTATATTTATATTTCAATGCAAGTTGTATAAAGATAAGAAAGAGATTTCTTTCAGTGAAATAATTTGCACTTTGTTTTGTCCAATATCACTCCGCAAATTTCTTTCTGCGAAATTATCTTCATGTGGTCATTTTTATGTATAATTCCTCTTTTCCTCTCTTCCTTTTCTTTTAAAACAACAAACCACTAGAAATTACTAAATCTCCCTATTGTCAGATATGGTTCAAAAGAAACATAAAATTAAGATTATTTGTCTGATTTGTTGTGGTTTTGCCAGCTGCCCAAGAAACTCTGTTCTAATGCTATCCTCAGCTTTAATTTAGTGTGTACATGTGTCTGTATGTGTGTATCAGGATTTTTAGTAAAGTTTTTACACTTCAGTGCTTGGATTTTTTGTTTCCATCGTTATTTTGGTCACTTATGTTTAACACCTTACTAATTTACCCTGTAATCTTCAATATAATATATATGCTAATTACAATATATATATATATATATATATATATATATATATATATATATATATATATATATATATATATATATCTGACTCTCTGTATGAATGCAGTTAAAATGGCATATAAAGAAGTTCCAAGGCCATTAAGATGCATTAAAAGTGCTAGAAAGGAAGATATTCTCTTCCTATTGCCTAAAATAAAGCAAAGTAGATGCCAGATAACTATGAAAAAAAGTGGGAGGCTATTTTTTATATTGCTGTGACAAAAACCTAATTTTCTGTTTCTGAGATGCCAAAGCAAATTAGCATAATATTCAATATGTACTACCTTTTAGGTGGACTAGATGTACATTTTGAAATAGATTTTGGACTCTAAACAGGAATGCAATCTGTCTGCCACAGAATCAAACTTCCAATAAAAGAGAACCGTAGCTCAGAGTTGAACTTGATTATTTGCTTGCAGATGTTTCATTACCCAACTAGGTAACATCATCTGTGTACTGTGAGGGTGGGGAGGGACCCTGGAGATGATCTAATTGACCTTCTGGTTAGTGGAGGAACCAACTCCTAAAGAATTTTGCAAAAAGTCCCTATAACACAAGGCACAAGGTGTGATGACCCAGGGTGGAATACAAAATAAACGCAGTCACAAAAAAACAGGTAAAGCCCCATTTTATTCCTTCACTTTGCTTCCAAGCTCCAAATATCCTTGACTGGAGACAAAAAAAACTCCCCCACAAGCAGTTACAAGAAGGAGGAAAGGCCGTTTAAACTAAAAATTCCTATAAATTATAAAGAGTAAAAAACAACATAAACCAGGCAAGATAAGGGCTTGAAGATGTCCACAGATATCAGAAAACATACTGGGAAGGATGCCAAATTCAGAGAGGAACAACTAGAGATATTTCCACGCTTTGTTTCCAGTACTCGCCCGTACATCCTCTTATCCAGTTGTCACAGCTGTAGCCCATGAAGAGGTTCAAGGCCCTCTCCTCCCCATTAGACCATGTCTCTCCCTTATCCTCTCCACCCTACATGCCCTAGGATGGAGAGGGGATGGGCCTGGGTCCTCCTCTGACTGCCCAGCTGGCCTCTGCCCTTCCTCAGCCTCCTTCACAACCTCCGGAGCCACACTTCTACTCCCTGTTGGCTATTCCTCCTCTCCCTCAGAATCAGTCTCCACCAGGGGCATGACATAAGGTCACTCCACTTAAATTATGGAGCATTGGATGAAGGGCCTCTGAAGAAGACCGTAATTGTGAGTCTTTTCATCAGATGCTGCAATTCTCATGACTGATCTCCATCCCTAGATCAAAACTTCTGAGAATTGCACCTGTGGAAGTCTAGAAGAATGTAGATCTTCTTGTCTCCTTCTACTCTCCTTCTACTCTCTTTTTATTATCATGGTAGCCTTGCTATATTAGATTCTGTGAGCTGTTGCCTCAACTGGGCTTTTTCTAAGCTTGGAAACTTAGTGGGCTTGGACTGAGACCTTCAGGGAGTGATGATGACAATGACGATGATGATGTTACCCATGTATTTCTGTCCAACTCTTGGTGATTCTATGGGTCAGGTTTCTCCACATCTTCCGATCTTGCACTACTTCTTTGAGTTATTCTATGCTCTGGCTGGTGTCAGCTTTGATGGTGCTCCAGGGAGTATATGGAATAAACATAGGATGAGGAAGTTCAAAATCTTCTTAGAAGGCAACATGGTGCACGTTGGTCCGCCTTCAAAGGAAACCCAACATATTTGTCCATGTTTAGGAGTTGAGCTGAATGTCAACTTGTAAAGCATTCCTATCCCTGTTTTCATGTTGCCATAAGCAGGAGGGGGAAAAAACCTGAAGGAGCAGTACGGCAATTAAAACCAGAAGTACATTCCATGCTTATCTTACAAAGATTGTAGCCTAGGCTATGGACCAAAAATCCTTTATTGGAGAATGTGATTGATGACACTCAGCCTGTGAACATGCTTCAGAGGTTGGGAAATCTGATTTATGACACACCTGGGGGGGGAAGGGAAGAAACAGGTTCACAGGTGACCGTAAATTATGTGTGGCAGAGTTGGCTTCATATGGGAGAAATGCCAACATGTTGCTCCTAATAAATCTTCTGGATTCCTTTGAAGATTAGCTCAAGGCTCATGATTTAATTAGGGCAATCACCAGAAACCTAACACTGAACTTCAAGACTTGAGTTATTCTATATTCTGACTGGTGTCAGCCTTGATGGAGCTCCAGCGACTATCTGGAATAAACATAAGAATAGGAAGTTCAAAATCTTCTTAGAAGGCATGTTTGTCCTTCTGCAAAGAACGCCCCATAGATTTGTCCATATTCAGGAGTTGAGCTGGATTTCAGGAAGACTTCACCTTCCTTAATTATTTTTTTCCTTAGAGTACCACTCATTTGCAAAAGAGCAAAAAGCAGAAACGGTCAGTTAACTACTTAAATAAAGCAATGGGCACTGCCCTGCTAATGCTTTTGCTGTGACCTACTTCTACCCAGCTCCACCCTCCTTTCCCTACAATTAAAGGGCTTTCTCAATTTATGATTCCCTCAAGGGATTCCAGGCTGAAATTTAATAAATTGCTCCCAATGCATAAGCCTCCCACTTTTCTCCAGTCGAATCATGTGGAATTAAAAAGGACTGCCGCTCCATCCATAGAAGAAGAAGAAAAATAACCTGTGATGGACAGTTACTGAGACAGGAGATTTGTGTGCACTTGCGTAAGAGGGTGGACTACAAACATATTCATACATGAGCATGTTGTTCCCAGAAGCAGCATTTGCAAAATGAGGCCGACTATCTAGGTTTGTGACCTATTTCTTCAAAAGGATAATGCGCTGCAAAGAATTACAAGTCTCTTGTTTCCTTCTTCATCCTATTTGCTAGATCTAGGAATTGATGGAAAGCTCCTGGGAGGGTTTAAACCTAAAGGGGAAAGAAAAGCGTCCTATTTACACAAATCTCTTTTTCGTTTTAATTGAGCTCCCATATCCTTCAGTCAAGGATGAAAATCTACCCTTTCAGCAGACATCAGATTTTACATACACACACACACACATACATATTAAAGTTAATCCTTAGGTTGGATTAACCACCAAAAAGGCCTCAGATCAAACACCAGGCCTTGATAACCATCCAGAGAAAGCTGTAATGACTTTTCCTTCTTCTGTTTATTTTTCTCCGTTCCCCATTCCTGAAAATCTTCTTTCCAGGAATTTTAGCAGGGTGATGATCATATACAACACCCAGGAGGAAAGAAATATGTTTAAAGTGGTATTGATGATCATCTTTATGTGCTTTCTAACAGTGTCTGTTTCTTCCTATGTGTAAGTTTCATTATCCCCCCCATTGAAAAAGTTATTGCTAGTTTGGATGTTAACTGTATTAATTTGGTTGCATTTTCTCTATGTTTATTACTGGAAGATGTATTAAATGTTGAGATACATGGTGAGGTAGGAGTAGAAATTCACTCCCACTGCCTTCTAGCACTGAAGATATTGCCTAGCTGGGTAATGAAATGTCTGCAGAACAACCAAGCTCAGAGAGCACAAGGACCTCACAATTTAAACATGAAGTGCAGTAGAGTGGAGTGGAGTGGAGTGGAGTGGAGTGGAGTGGAGTGGAGTGGAGTGGAGAGGAGAGGAGAAGAGAAGAGAAGAGAAGAGAAGAGAAGAGAAGAGAAGAGAAGAGAAGAGAAGAGAAGAGAAGAGAAGAGAAGAGAGAAAATAGGACAGGATAGAACAGAACAGAGTAGGAATGGGGAATAGAGGAGAGGAGAGGAGAGAGGAGAGGAGAGGAGAGGAGAGGAGAGGAGAGGAGAGGAGAGGAGAAGAGAAGAGAAGAGAAGAGAAGAGAAGAGAAGAGAAGAGAAGAGAAGAGAAGAGAAGAGAAGAGAAGAGAAGAGAAGAGAAAATAAGACGGGACAGAACAGGACAGAACAGAGTAGGAATGGGGAATAGAATAGAGTAGAGTAGAGTAGAGTAGAGTAGAGTAGGTGAGGAGAGGAGAGGAGAGGAGAGGAGAGGAGAGGAGAGAAGAGAAGAGAAGAGAAGAGAAGAGAAGAGAAGAGAAGAGAAGAGAAGAGAAGAGAAGATAGGACAGGACAGGACAGAACAGAACAGAGTAGGAATGGGGAATAGAGGAGAGGAGAGGAGAGTAGAATAGAGGAGAGGAGAGGAGAGGAGAGGAGAGAAGAGAAGAGAAGAGAAGAGAAGAGAAGAGAAGAGAAGAGAAGAGAAGAGAAGAGAAGAGAAGAGAAGAGAAGAGAAGAGAAGAGAAGAGAAGAGAAGAGAAGAGAAAATAGGACAGGACAGAACAGAACAGAGTAGGAATGGGGAATAGAGTAGAGTAGAGTAGAGTAGAGTAAAGTAGAGGAGAAGAGAAGAGAAAATAGGACAGGACAGAACAGAACAGAGTAGGAATGGGGAGTAGAGTAGAGTAGAGTAGAGTAGAATTGCAAACCCCACTCCCTTGTACCACTGATAATATAACCTAGTTGAGTAATGAAACATCTACAAGAAAACATCCGTTCAGAGAGCACCAAGGTTCCCCAACTCTGAACTATAGATATTCTCTTCTGAATTTCAGTATCAATTAATAATCAATCAAAAAAATAAGCCACACAATATGGCAACACTACAGGCACAATATGCCACATAATGAAGGACTAAAAAACATACCAAGCATCACATCACCCTGATGCTGCTTGGGGGGGGGGGATTAAAAGAATGGGATAACTAGCAGTTTTGCTTATCTTCTCGCTCTAATTTACAAGCCACGTAGAATGCTGAATCCATTTCAGATACCTGAATGCTAGTTGGTTGCAGCAACTGGTCACTGGGGCTCATCTTGAAAAGCTTAAGAGGATCAGGCTAGTTGGTTGGCTGGGAATCCACCTGGAGATCACTTGGATGAGACAAGAAATTGCAAAGAAAGGCAGTGTTGAATTATTTCCATATGATTGCCAAGAAATCTACATGATTATGGTCTAATTTTTCAATCCTTTAAATAGCAGCCAAGTGACGTATTCATTGTGATATCAGTCATACTACTTGGTGCTATATGTTCAATATGTCCATAATTCATTGCTGCAGAATATGCACTAAGGGTCTGGGTGTGTAATGGCTATGAATGCTAATTTCAAAAAATGCAGATCAAATCTCACTTCAGCAATAAATTCACTAGGGCTTGGAGCATATGTATGGAAATACTTGAGGTTACTATTGGGTAAAGGTGCTTAGAATTGGCTTTCCTTCCTTCCTTCCTTCCTTCTTTCTTCCCTCTCTTCCTCTCTCCTCCTCTCCCTCCTCTTTAACCCTTCCTCCCTCCCCTCATCCCTCCCTTCATTTCTTCCTTTCTCCCTCTCCCTCCCTCCTCTTTAACCCTCCCTCCCTCCCTGCCTCTCTTCCTCTCTCTCCTTCCTCTCTAACCCTTCCTTTCTTCCTCCCTCCCTCTCTTCTCTCTAATCCATCTTTCTTTCTTTCTTTCTTTCTTTCTTTCTTTCTTTCTTTCTTTCTTTCTTTCTTTCTTTCTCTCTCTCTCTCTCTCTCTCTCTCTCTCTCTCTCTCTCTCTCTCTCTCTCTCTCTCTTCTTTCATTTGTTCTCCCTTCCCTCCCTCCCTCCCTCCCTCCCTCCCTCCTTCCTTCCTTCCTTCCTGGCACAGTGGTTAGAGTGCAGTATTGCAGGCTACTTCTGCTGACTGCCAGCTGCCTGCAATTTGGCAGTTCGATCCTCACCACCTCAAGGTGGACTCAGCCTTCCATTCTTCCAAGGTCAGTAAAACGAAGACCCTGATTGTTGTTGGGACAATATGCTGATTCTGTAAACCACTTAGTTAAATAAGTCTAATTGCTATTGCTATTTCTTCCTTCCTTCCTTCCTTCTCCTCCCCCTTCCCCTCCTGTATGTTTTTTTTAAGTCGCCACCACTGGTTCACATGACCACAATGCCAAATCAGTGCCACAGAAAGTGTGGGAATCAATGCCTCCTTCGAGGCAGAAATAGTGAATGCTGAAAACCACTTACCGGTATTTGCTTAGCCAAATTTTGATCCACCTAATTCAGTGTTTCCCGATGTTTCAAACGTTAGTTCTGCCATTTCCAATCACTTTGAAGGGTATCAGATTCAGCATACTGAGTTAGTTCGGTCCTGTTAAGGAGGCCTGGTTGATGCATTCAGATTTCAGACTGGAACCAGGGTCAGAGCTAGCTAGAAATGTCCAGGATTCAAGCAAGGATCTTCTTATTTCACCGATACCTCATAGGTGATGTCAGAACCTTGTGCCAAGACTGAGAAAGGAAAAACAACATATTTAGATGCAAAGGACTAGCAGGTGGGGAAATCACAATACAGGCTTATCTCATCAACCATGACTTGATCCAGCAGGCATATATTCTAGAAAAAGATATTTAAAAACTTCCAAAAGGCTCATTCATGAACCTGTTAATAAAGGAGATATTATGCATGTCCTAATTTAGTGTTCAGGATTCTGTATTTGAAATCCTACCCATGTTTTCCACAAAATAAGACCCTGTCTTATGTTTTTTGGCCACCAAAAAAAGGCACCAGGTCTTATTTTGGGGGGGGGGGGGCGAAATGTCATGCACTGAATCACCTCACCTGTGTGCATCACTCCTAGACTCCTTTTCACTGTCAGAGGCCTTCAGGAACTTCTTCTGTGGCCAGCAAGGCCGGGAAGGCTTCCCTGAAGGCCTCTGTAGCGGATAACAGAGCTCCGGATCAATCCAGAGCTCTGTTATTGGCTGCAGTGGCCTTCAGGAAAGCCTTGCCAGCTGCAGAAGAAATGGGCCAGCAAGGTAGGTGTTGGGGTGTGTGAGACCTGGCTGCAACTGTCCGAAGGTAAATAGTAGGGCAGCTCCACCACCCTTATCCCCACTCAAGCTTAATTTTTACCCATGCACTCTGGAGTGGGTGGGATTTTAATTAGGGCTTATTTTGGGGTAGGGCTTTAATTGGGCATATGTGTCAAATCAAGCTAGGGCTTACTTTTGGGGCAGGTCATAACTCTTTCCTTCGGCACTTATTAAAGAAAGATCACATGAAAATTGATCCTCCCTTGGTCAGGCTGCATGACAGAGTGAGCTCCTGTTCCTTGTTCCAGCTCCTGCCCACCCAGCAGTTCCAAAGCATGCAAATGTGAGTAGATAAACAGGTACCACTTCAGTGGGAAGGTAACAGCATTCTGTGCGCCTCCGCTTATAGTCCTGCTGGCCACAGAAGTGTCTTTGAACAATGCTGGGTCCTTTGGCTAAGAAAAATGATGAGCACCATCCCCTAGAGTTGAACATGACTAGAATGAGATATCTTTTACATTCCAGGTGTCCGATCTGAGACTCTTCCTTCAAGGTCATTTCCATAGCCCATTAGAATTATATCTATCTATCTATCTATCTATCTATCTATCTTTCTATAATTATCTATCTATCTATCTATCTATCTATCTATCTATCTATCTATCTATTTATCTATCTTTCTATAATTATCTATCTATCTATCTATCTATCTATCTATCTATCTATTTATCTATCTATCTATCTATCTATCTATGTATCTATCTATTTATCTATCTATCTTTCTATAATTATCTATCTATCTATCTATCTATCTATCTATCTATTTATCTATCTATCTATCTATCTATCTATCTATCTATCTATTTATCTATCTATCTTTCTATAATTATCTATCTATCTATCTATCTATCTATCTATCTATTTATCTATCTATCTTTCTATAATTATCTATCTATCTATCTATCTATCTATCTATCTATCTATTTATCTATCTATCTTTCTATAATTATCTATCTATCTATCTATCTATCTATCTATCTATCTTTCTATAATTATCTATCTATCTATCTATCTATCTATCTATCTATCTATCTATCTATCTATCTATCTATCTATCTACCTTTGGCACATATGTGCCTCTTGGCTTCTAGGTGCTCACTAAGAAAGGATTTTTCAAAATGACTATCAAAGCATTAGTATTTCATGTATTATTATTAACATGCTCTGATGCTAAGGAGTTCTATTCCCCCTCCCCACCTGAAAAGAAATCTGTTCCAAATGCAAAACACAAGCAGAGGAGAGGAGTTTCAATTTCAGTTTTACTTTCACAGCAGCGGCCAGCTTTAGTACAGAACGGTTGAGCTAAGTCACGCCCAGGCTCCTTGCTGTCTCCTTCTTGCTCACACAGCAAATACTGCTTCAGTTTCCAAACAACCCTCAACTCTCTCATGCACTGAAAAGACACTAGCCAGATGAATGCTGACGGATGGATGCTGGTAGGCAGAGACAGAATCCCCCCCCCCCATTTTCCTCCCCCCAAAACTAAGCCCGTTTATGGATATCGAGCTAGTCATAAATAAAAGGAAAGAGGTGAATTGCTTTACTTTGCTAAAGCACTCCATTCCTTCTCTGGTCCAAACAACCTGGCAAAATAATTGCAAGGTAGATAAAGTTTGAAGCTTTGCTTCCATCCAGCTCTCCTTTTAACTAACCAACCGTGGTGGGTTGTTGTTGTTTTTTAATGGAATCGCTGCCAATTGATCTCTCTGATTGCCTTTATTGTATGTGTGTTTTAACAGGTCATTAATTTGATTTCCAAAACCATTTTGTGGCTTTTTAAGAACGGGGAAAATAAATAGAAAATGGGTAACTAGGCTATTCTGGCAAAGAGCTTAATGTAGACCTCTCCTCATTCCCCTGCTGCAAGGAACTTGTTACGAACTAAGCAAACGCTTTAGCTTAAAATCCTAATAGTTTTGTTTCCACAGCAGGCTCGTAATCCTGCATTTCTGATTGGCCCGCGAACGGCGGATTGTGATTGACCGATTCTGGCTAATCTGATTGGCTGACAGCAGGCCGCCACTGATTGGCCGCTACCAGCGTGGCAAACTCAAACCATTGGTTATTGTGACAGCAGCCAGCTCTATAAAAGGAGTTGCTGCTGCCCAGTAGCTCTGCTCTGTTCTGAAGTCACTAATAAAGAGTTGGAGTCACTATTCGATGTCTTGCGCCCACGCTCCAGATCTAACAGAACTCTTTTCCCTTTCACGTAAAAATAAAGGAAAAGTACACTTAAATGAATCTGACAATGGGCCGAAGGCAGGCACAAAGCTGGAAGGCTGTTGGGTAAGGCATTTCCTGCAGCGTTCTCTGTAAGGCATCAAACTGGTAGGACAGGAACCAGCAGTTCTCAAGTACGGACACCTGTTACGTCAACATGAATCAGGCTCCTCCCCAAAACAGAAACAGAAAGAACAGGCAGTAACTCTTGACTCATAAAGACAGGAGAGCTAGGCCCACAGTTTAAGAGATTTGCAAAATAACAGAGTTGGAAAGGACCTTGTAAATATATTGTGTATGTATGTATGTAAGTATGTATGTATGTATGTATGCATGTATAGATAGGTAGGTAGGCAGGCAGGCAGGCAGACAGACAGATAATAGATAGATAGAGGGGAGGCAGGAGGAGAGAGAGAGGGAGGGAGGGAGGGAGGGGGAGGGAAAGAGAGAGAAAGGGAGAGAAAGAGAGAAAAAGAGGGAGAGAGAGAGAGAAAGGGGGAGAGAGAGAAAGGGAGAGAGGGAAAGAGAAAGAGAGAGAGAAAGAGGGAGAGAGAAAGAGAAAGAGGGAGAGAGAGAAAGGGAGAGAGGGAGAGAGAAAGAGAAAGGGAGAGAGAGAAAAAGAGAGAGAGAGAAAGAGAGAGAGAGAGGTGTGGTGGCCTAGAGGTGGAACTCTCCCTTCACAATCAGGAAACTGTGAGTTCGATCTTAGGTGGAGGCAGATATTTCTCTCTGAGCACGATGAGAATATATCTGCTGAATATAACTCCGCATTGGTGACAGGAAGGGCATCCAGCCAGTAAACATTCCATTCAGTTGCCCAGACTCCACCCCCACAAGGGATTATGGGGTGGTTAAAAGGAGATGATGACACACACACACACACACATAACACATACATACATACACGCGTGCACACATACACACACACAGCCGTTGACTTACAACAATTTACTTAATGAAGTTAAAACACCACTGAGAAAAGTGACATGACCATTTTTTCACACTTATGACCATTGCAGCATCCCCCTAGGTATAACCCCCCCATGATTTACATTCAGATGCTTGACAACCTTTGACTCACATTTATGACAGTTGCAGTGTCCTGGAGCTATGTGATCCCCTTTTGTGACCTTCTGACAAGCAAAGTCAACAACTTTAACAACTGTGTTAATAATTTAACAAATCTGTATCTGTATTTATATCTATATCTACCTATCTATCTCTATCTATCTATCTATCTATCTATCTATCTATCTATCTATCTATCTATCTATCTATCTATCTATCTTGTCCTCAATTATATAAAAATTATAAAATATAATTATAATATATATAAAATTATAAATATAAACATGTGAAAATTATAAATTGGTCTTGCTTTTTAATACACCGCCAATCTTCTGTGGGTACGCACCTTCATTATTGCAATAAAATCTCAATCCTTGCTTAATGTGGCCTAGGAGTCTTCTGTCCAGGAAGCAAAAACTTGAAGAAGGTGTTAAGTGTCTGGAGAGGCCAGATTTACAGCCAAACTTGAGCTGAAACTGGATGCTGCCTCTTTTCCCAGATTACATAGTTGTTGTCTGGGGCCAGTCCTGAGCTGTGGGACATTCCTAGGAGATATCAAATTAACAGCAACTGTTCGATATTTGGGGGGGACGAGATGGAGAAAAGCAGGCTTTGAAAATCTACAGCAGACACAGCATTTTTTTTGTGAATGGACTCTTTGCTAGGAAAGAAATAAATATACACTTTAGCAGGGATTGGTAGCAGCCGCAACATTTCTCTTTTCAAACAGATTAGGAGGATAAATTCAGACACTTTACTACTACGTGGCTCTGGGAAATTTGTAGCTGTGCAGTCCTAGGTTTATTGGTTTAAAAATGGGGCACTGCAATCTAAAACACATTTTCTTGGGAATCTATTTCATTTTTGGGATTAGCTTCCAGGAGGAAAGTGCCCAGGATTGGGTTGAAAAAATATTAACTGCTGTTTAAGACTTAAAACACTTACATCTTAATCTTTAAGACTTCAGACTGGCAAGGCTGCACAGGAAGCAGAGAAAAAAGAGGAGGGGGAGGAGGAGGAGAAAAAGGAGAAGGAAGGGGGGAAAGGAAGGAGAAGAGAAGAAGGAAGGAAAAGGAGAAAGAAAGTAAAGGAGGAAGAAGAGTGGAAGTTGAAGGGTAGGAAAGAGGAGGAGGAGGAGAAGGCAAGAGAAGGAAGGGAGAAAACAGGAAGGAGAAGAGAGGAAGGAAGAAAAAGAAAGAAGAAAAAGGAGGAAAGAGTGGAAGTTAAGGAAGGAGGAGGAGGAGGAGGAGGAAAAGAAGTAGAAGGCAGGAGAGGGAAGGGAAAAAACAGGAAGGAGAAGAGAGGAAGGAAGAAAAAGAAAGAAGAAAAAGGAGGAAAGAGTGGAAGTTGAAGGAAGGGAGGAGGAGGAGGAGGAGGAGGAGGAAAAGAAGGAGAAGGCAGGGGAAGGAAGGGAGAAAAAGAAAAAGGAGGAAAGAATGGAAGTTGAAGGAAAGAGGAGGAGGAAAAGAAGGAGAAGGCAGGGGAAGGAAGGGAGAAAAAGAAAGAAGAAAAAGGAGGAAAGAGTGGAAGTTGAAGGAAAGAGGAGGAGGAGGCAGGAGAAGGAAGGGAGAAAAAAGGAAGGAGAAGAGAGGAAGGAAGAAAAAGAAGAAAAAGGAGGAAAGAGTGGAAGTTGAAAGGAGGAGGAGGAGGAAAAGAAGGAGAAGGCAGGGGAAGGAAGGGAGAAAAAAGGAAGGAGAAGAGAGGAAGAAAAGGGGAAAGAAGGAAAAGGAGGAAGAAGAGTGGAAGTTGAAGGGTAGGAAAGAGGAGAAGGAGGAGGAGGAGTTGGAGAAGATTATTGGGGAAACTGAAGGAACATGGGATTAACTTGTTGAAATGCCCAACTGCACATGTTTATAACGGAACAGTACTGTATGAATCGAGAAAAAAACAAGGGTGTGTTTTCTGGAAGTATTACAAATATGTTTCTGTTCTTTAAAAATTCTTCTGCAAAAACAAATGCTCACTGCTAATATTTCAAACGTCAGGTGCAGAGAGGGATTGGATCACTTAAAAAAAACAAAACAATATGCACAGTAGTGGTTTGCCTATTTCTATTTTCCGGTTGAAGGCTCTCAATATGGTGCACCTGGAAAGGTTGGGAATTGTAGTTCCAACACATTTGGAAACCATCAGCTTGAGAGATGCTTGTATTGTGCCATGTTCTTCCAACAATAATGTGAAATTTGCTTCTGGGTATGGTTCAAAAGGTTGGCAAAGGCCTTCGAATGGGTTGGAGACCAAAATGTCTAAAAAGGCCTTCATAAATCTATCATTACTAGAACAACAGCTTGAAATGTTCCCTTCTGATTCCTCATCCTGTCCAAAGCCAACCTCGTATCTCACTTAAAGCAGGACTCTTCAGTAGTTATTCTGTGAAATTAAAATTTGTTTCCCTTAAACTCGTAGATCAGGCGATCTCTTTATGGCTTGTGGACTTCAACTCCCAGAATTTCTCAGCCAGCATGGCTGGAATTAAAAAAGGGGACTGTCCCTGTAATGGTACTGATTTTAAACATGACCCAGTGAGATTTTTCAGGTACATTACTGTAGGTAGGACTATTGGCAGAAATCAAAAGGACCACTAGATAGGAGCAGAGTTAAGGCTGTCCTGCCCCTAGTGGTGGTCTGGATTTTTGCAGCTCGAAGTTAGTCCTACTTTGTACTGGAGAAATGGCCAGTTAATTTTCAAAGAGAAAGATGCGGAGGTCCTTTTTAGCTTGCAGCTATTTTGATTGACGGTGAAACCTGAAATTACTGTCAATCTTTTGTTCTGTCTGTCTCCTATTTCATCTCATGTTGTTATTTTCTAGTGCAATGCAACAATAAAGCTGCCACCTAAACTGCAAAAATCTGGATAACTGAAGGGTCTTCGGTGTTCTCTCAGCTTGGTTTTGTTTTCTTGCAGATGTTTCATTACCCAAACTAGGTGCCACCATCAGACTAACATTGATGATGTTATCTAGTTTGGATAATGAAACATCTGCAAGAAAACAACCAAACTCAGCGAGCACCAAAGACCCTTCATTTCAACCCTAAGCTATAAATATTATCCTTTATTGGTACCTGGATAACTATCTAATGGTGGTCAAGAAGAGTTTTCCAATTTTTATTGGTTTTTAAAACAAACATAAACAAACAAAACATAGAAACATCAGGCCATCTTCCATATATGTATACACAGTATGCTGGTTGGTTTACAACTTGTTTTGTGCTTCCATTTCGTAGTCTTCAATTACAGTTACATTGTATATGATCTCATATTTTCAATCCAATATTAAATACATTGGTATCATTATTAATCAATCATTTGACTATATTTTTATTCATTCATGCTTTGGAAAATAATCATATTTTAATTAATTTGTTTTGTGGCAATTCATATTATCATCCCAAATCTATCCTAAAAACATTTTGTAGATATAATAAGAAAAGAGTACATCTTTATATATTTAGTATTTTCTAAAAGTCTACATATTTCGTTACTATACTTTATATAACCATTGATAGAATAGATCCCAAACTTTATAAAATTGTTTTTCATCCTGTTCTCTAATTTCAAATGTCAATCTGCTCATTTCAGCACATTCCAATATTTTCTCAATAATTTCCTCCTGTGATGGTATTTTCTCATTTTTCCAATTTTTAGCAAATACAATCCTAGCTGCTGTTAATACATTTACAATCAGGTATTTCAAATCTTTACTATATATTTCAGGTAAAATTCCCAATAAAAATATGTCTGGTTTCAAGTCTATATGCTTTTATGTTTTGTTTGTTTATGTTTGTTTTAAAAACCAATCAAAATTAAAAATAAATAAATAAAAATAAAAAAATAAAAATAAAAAAAATAAAAGAAGAGTTTTCCATGATTTTTTCATTCCAGATCTGGTAGCCTCACCATCAGCCTTTCAAGGTAGGCCAAACTAAAACCAGAGCTATGAAAACTAATATTACATTTATTGAAAGGCTAAAGGAACACATCTTAGCAAATCCTGAATATTTCTCGCTCCCTCCCTTTACCTCTGTGAGAACGACAGTCAGTCCATTCTGAAATGCTTTCTCGGAGTACAGTTCTAGCCTAGAATCATAATTCCCTTATCTGACTCTTGTCTCAGTTGAAATTTTTTTCCTCCAGTTCCTAAGGTTGTTCTCACTGCCCATTGCACCAATCTATTGAAAATAACTTTTAAAAATAAAAAGTGCTTCCTTTCTACCCTGTTCAGAGATGCCAACCAAATTGAAATGGTGTTGCCTTATAGACATCCTCACCTTGAACGCACGGAAACACAATATTAGCAGAAAGCAGACTTATTCCGTTCAAAAGAAAGAACGGAGCAGAATTTCTTAAAATATCCCCAGTGAAACATTACACTTTGGAGAAGCAATTTGGTGTAGTGGTCAAGGTGTCAAGCTGGAGACCAGCCCTCAAAGAACGGCAAATCATTTCCAAAATCTTGCCAATAAAAATGAATGGACCAAGCCAGACAGTTTGTAGGAGTCAATACTGAGCAGCGTGGTGGCCTAGAGTAGGTGTCGCTAACCTTTTGGACCTCAGGGACCACCAAACTCATCATTTTAAATCCCACGGACCAGAGACCCTGGGAAAATTCCCCCAAAAAAGTCTGCAGGAAAATTCCCCACCCCGTTTTCCTACCGCTTGATCATTCTTTATTTGGGATGGCAGGATGCGGTCTCCAGCTCCATTCTTGGGATGGGGGGGGAGAGACTTTTGGCTTCATGCAAGGAAAGCAGCAGAAGCAGCAGAAGTCTTTCTTTCTCTCCCCCAAACTCTGCCAGAATGGCGCAGCCTCTTGGATGTCTTGCAGGGTCCCAAAGACTCATTTCTGGCGGAGTTTGGGGGAGAGAAAGAAAGACTTTTGCTGCTTTCCTTGCGTGCAGCCAAAAGTAGAAGAAAAAAGAAACGGAAAGAAGCAGCCCGGTGGCCAGGCGAGTGGGCAAGTGGAGCAAATGGGGCAAATTCCCCCTTCTATCCTTTCCCCCCTCTCCTCACTACCTTGTGTTGTTCGCAATGCAAGCAACACAAACCTTGTATTCCCATGGGCCATGTGGGCGCTGCAGCCTTGTGTTCCCATGCAGCCTGGATTAATTGCTTTGAGGGGTGCTTTGGGGGTGAGATTTCTCTGCAGACCACCAAAATTTTCTCACAGAACACCAGTGGTCCCTGGCCTACTGGTTGGCAACCACTGGCCTAGAGGTAGAGCTCTCACCTCACAATCAGGAGGCTATGAGTTTGATCCTAGGTAGTGACAGATATATATATATATATATCTCTGGACAAAAAGAGAAAATATCTGCTGTAAATTCCGCATAGGCATCAGGACCAGCAAATGCTCAGTTCCATTCAGTTGTCCTGACTCCATTCTGATGCAAGGCATTACAGAAAGTGATTTTAAAAGAAAATAAACTGACTTAAAAATCCACACATACCAGAGGGTGCTATTCAGCAGGTTCTGAGCAGTTCTGGACAACCAGTAGCGGAAATTTTGAGTAGTTCGGAGAACCAGCAAATCCTACCTCTGACTGGCCCCGCCCCCATCTATTCTTTGCCTCCCGAGTCCCAGCTGATTGGCTGGGTCTTCTTTGGTTGCCCTGCACAGGAGAATGGAGCTGGAAAGTAGGTTAGTGGGGTTGGGAGGGAATGGGGATTTTACAGTATGCTTCCCCTGCCCACACCCACCAAGCCACACCCACCAAACCATGCCCACAGAACCGGTAGTAAAAAAAAAATTGAATCCCACCGCTGACACACATAAAAATTAGTTTGGATTTCCATTCCCATCAGCCTGTTCCAGTATTAAAGGATTATGGGAACTGTGGTTCCCAAGATTGTCTTGAGATTCTCCCTTCTTGCTTCAGAAGGAGAATTTTGTAGAGTTTTGGAATAGCAGCTGGAGGCGATTAGCAAATGGTTTTTTTGGAGAAAGGCTAATACCTCCCTAGGGAATTCAGCAGTAGCCTCGTAGCAGCTTAATGGAGATGGATCTCTTGTCATAGAATCCGGGAGGTTAACTCTGACCACACTGGTCACCTCTTGAGGCCAAAGGAGGGTCACAGTTGGTCAGCAGCATCAAACTCTTCCTGCTGCCCATACAGACGTGCCTTCAAATTCTTCCCACTGACCCATGGATCTCAACCACACTGCACGCAAATAGCGTATCGTCTGCATACTGTCCATTCGTGATCATCCTAATATGTGTTAACTGATTTTCTTGATGAGACAAGCCCACTGCAATCGTTACAAGAGATTAATAAGCAGGAAATCATGGTAGTGACAAGCTCCAACGGCAAGCACGGGGATTGGTATGAGGTCATCTCCACAGAGATGATTTTTGATCTTGCCTGTGATGAGCGCCGTATGCGTACGAGATAATGTAAACCCTTAGTAAGCATAGTTTGCTTGGCTTCTGTGGCAAGGGGAGACATTAAGGGGCCATAGCAGCTAGGGTAAAGTTTTCAGATTTTAAGAGGGACTGTTGTCCCCGGCATTTAGATAGATATATATATATTTTCACAGCCAGCTTGGATGAATGAAGCTGGTATTAATGGTGGCTATTCTTGCAACGTTGGTCTGCTCAAAATGCCATCTGTGGTTATGTTGGGAAATTGATAACAGGAGAGGAGGAGAACATTTAATTCTCCTGTTGTTCCTGAAGTAGGACTCCCAGCAACCTGGCTGATAGCTTTTAATAAGAAAATAACAGAGTTGGAAGGGATCTGGGAGGTCTTCTAGTCCAGCCCCCTACTGAAGCAAGAAATCCTATACCATTTCAGACAAATGGCTGTCCAATCTCTTCTTAAAAGCTTCCAGTGATGGAGCCCCCCACAACTTCTGGAGTCAGGCAGTTCCATTGATTAATTATTCTCACTCTCAGGAAATTTCTCCTTAGTTCTAAGTTGCTTCTCTCCTTGATTAGTTTCCACCCGTTGCTTCTTGTCCCGCCTTCAGGTGCTTTGGAGAATAGCTTGACTCCCTCTTCTTTGGGGCAGCCCCTCAACTATTGGAAGACTGCTGTCATGTCACCCCAATCCTTCTTTTCATTAAACTAGAACCGTTATTCAAATGTTTTAGCCTCCAATCCCATAATCATCTTTGATGTGCTTCTCTGCCCTCTCAACATCTTTTTTAGGTCGTGGCAACCAATGCTGGATGAAATATTCCAGTATTCTGCTATTTGAGAGGCTGCCACAAAGAAGAGGAAGGCCAATTTATTTCCAAAGCACCAGAAGGCAGGACAAGAAACAATGTATGGAAACTAATCAAGGAGAGAAGCAACCTGGAATTAACGAGAAACTTCCTAAAAGTTATAGCAATTAAGTAGTGGAATGGCTTGCCTTCAGAAATTGTGGGTGCTCCAACACTGGAGGTTTTTAGGAAGAGATTGGACAGTCACTTTTCTGAAATGGGGGGTTGGACTAGAAGACCTCCAAGGTCCCTTCTAGCTTCTGTTCTGTTCTGTACTGTACTGTACTGTATATATTCCAAGTATTACCAAGGTATTATAAAATGGGTTTAATTCTGCAACATGTGGAGATCACCTGTTCCCTCCCTTCCCGCACCAGAAATATCTCTCTCACCTCCACACTGACATAATATACCTGTTCTCCAATACAGGTAGTCCTTGATTTGCAACCATTCATTGAAGTTACAACCATATCTAAAAACCTTACAATTATTTTTCACGCTTACAACCATTCTGGTTATTTCCATGGTCATGTTAATCAAAATTCAGAAGCTTGGCAACTGATTCATATTTATGAAGGTTGCCGTATCCCCAGAAAGCCACGTAATCAACTTTTGCGGCCTTCTGACAAGCCAAATCAATGAGAAAGCCAGGTTCACTAAGTAACCTGGTTACTTACTTAACAACCATGGGAAGAAAGCTCGATCAGTGGGGGGACAAAACTCACTTAACAGCTGTCTCGCTTAGCAACATAAATTTTGGGCTCAATTGTGACCGTAAAGCGAGGACTACCATGCCTGTATGGTAATAGTCTCTCGTAGACTTCCTTGGCATCCTTCAATCTCAAAAGACTATGATGTCTTGCTCTGAAAAGAGGTCCTGAAACAGCATCTAATGTGGCTAAAAAGGACAAATCGTGAATGGCAATCTCTTCCACACTGAGGACAAATACAGTCTGTCCCCTGTCCAGACCCTGGATTTTGCTGGTTCTCGGACTGCCTCTTTGCCTCAGCCTGCCAAACGAGGGTCTCTTTTTCGAATTGGAGAGGGCCATGCTGTGTTCTTTAGCCTCCAATTTGAACGATCAGAGGTCAAGGTTTCCCAGCTGTTGATGTCCATTCCCAAGGCCTTTCGATCCCTCTTGCAGATATCCTTATATCGCAGCTGTGGCCTCCCTCTCTAGGGTGCTTTCCCTGCACTAATTCTCCGTCCAGGAGATCTTTCGGAATCCGACCATCACCCATCCTCATGACACGCCCAAGCCAGCGTAGTCATTGCTGTTTCCATAGTGCATACATGCTAGGAATTCCAGCACGTTCCAAGACTGCGCTGTTTGGAACTTTGTCGTGCCAGGTGATGACTTGAATGCATAGTATTTATCCATGCTCCCTTGGCATGAAGGAACCAGCCTCCTTCCATTCCATGTCATTCCCTGCGTCCTGCTCCAGTCTTCTTCCCTCCATTACATTTTCTTTTCTTGAAAACTCTGCACACCTATCCAAAAGAAGAAAGAAAGAAAGAAAGAAAGAAAGAAAGAAAGAAAGGAAAGAAAGAAAGAAAGAAGAGAAAGGAAAGAAAGAAAGGAAAGAAGAAATCTCAAGACATCTGAGCTATATTTTATCTTGGAAGATTCGTGTTTTTTCCAAAGTTCTCATCCTCCAACGATACATTTAAATGCACTTGGCATGTTTTGAGCTGGCAATTATGTCAGAACATTCAGGAAGTGTGAAGGTTGTGGATAATTAAATTCTGATCTGCCAGTGCAGGATCTGTCAATCCGAATGGAATTCTTGCAGCCAAAGTATGTTGATCTCCCTTTCTTTTGATTCTCCAACCTGACGTCTTGGCCATTCAGATTCCAGAACCTTGTGTGAAAGACTCCCAGGTTTTGGGAAAGTGGTTCTAAGGAGCTTATTCCTCTTCATTGGGATTCATCCAGGCTTCCTATATGACTGAATTATGCCGGTTTGCAAGAATACTATGAATCACTAAAAGAGCATTCCACCTTGAGCAGGGGGAGGGGGGGGGGAGCTGGACTAGAAGACCTCCCAAGATCCTGTCCGACTCTGTTATTCTGATACTAATATCTCCTTACAGATCCCCTTCTTTGACAGCTATGCTGTTAATGGAAACATCATGCCAAAAAAACACATTTTTATCTTCTTGTTCAACCACGAATACATTTTCCTCTTCTCATAATTTTCCGCCTCTTGTATACTTTGCCTTGTTTTTATTATATTGCTTTGGGATGGTAGGTCCTAGTCTAATGAAGCCAAGTTCACTTGCTCACACAAAAGCAATGATTTGGGGGTGCTCCTAAGCCTTGTCCCCAATGTTCTGTGAATCATCAAATATGAACCTTCTTTCATAGATTAAGGGGCTAAAATGTAAAACAAGACTTGGTTCAAGTCAACTATACCTATGGAGTTCTGTGATAAGATAAATTCATTTCTGCTTCTAGGTTGAAATGTGTGACAATCTTCATCGGACAATACGAGTCTAACTTTTTGCTATTTGTATATTAACCCTTGGAGTCCCAGTTTGGTATAATGGTTAAAAACATCTAGCTACGAGACAGGAGACAGGAAGTTGTAGTCCTGTGTTAGGTTCAAAGCCAGCTGGGTGCCCTTGGATCGGTCCTTCTTTCTCAACCCTCAGAAACCATTTCTAAAAACCAAGCCAAGAAATCTACATTGAATTGTCCAGGCAGTTGTCAGATGTCAAAACTGACTCAAATCCACCATAAATATTACGTATATTAGCCATTAGAGCTGGTGAATTATAACAGGTTTGCTGTGGCAATAGTGAAGGCTCTGACGGAGTCCAGTACAGTTAAGGCGGTACTGAATTCCTAACTCTCTGAGAAAGATCTTGCTTTAACCCAATAGTTTCAACCCCTTTGGAAGGGGTGCCCTTGTAAATATTTCACTTATTTTATTATTCTTGCTCATCCTTTCCCATCTCCTCCCATGGCTGTTCCTCATTTTGTCCAAATCCACATGGCACACTCTGCAAAGCAGAAACTAACTCATCTTTGGGGCTTAAATTGTTCCACGGGACAGTTTTATGGATTGATTGACGATGCTGTATGAATAAATAACTTATACAAGTTGGTACTGAAAGGCAACAAAAGTAGAACTTGGATATTTTTTTAAAATAAGGAAGCGAGTGTTTTAGATAGAAGAACGCTGTGCAGAACACAAATGCACCAGAGAAGCTCTTAATAATAGTATCAAAGCTTCGTTGTTGCATGAATTTATCAAGTATTTCAGCTAATTTAGCCAATTATGTCAGATATAAAAATTCTCTACGTCCATTCGTACAAGCAAGTGCATATAGTGGTGTGCAGAAGTACATGAATTTTTTTCCCATTCTATGAGCTGAGGCTAAAGGGCTTCTAATTTTAATTTTAATTGGTTGATTGATTGGAGGTTATAGCCATAGTTTTCCGATGGTCTTGAAGGCGCTTCGAGTTTTTTTTTTTAATCTCACTGCTTTAATTTGATTGGATGTTTCAGGTATATAATTCGAGATTTTAGCATCCCAGTGACACCAGGTCAAACAAGGGTCAGACAAATTTCAGCTAAAACAGAAGGCTATAGGACTAGATTGAAACAATCGGAATATTCACCAAGGTTTTTAAGGCTGTTTAAAAAAAAAAAGTGTTACTTTCAGCCTACGTTTTGAAATTATGTAATGTTCCCTGCAACTCTATAACCATGTAATCAGATGGAGATAAATTTGCTCAGATGAAGAAATGAAATGTTGGTGGCAAATGGCAGTTTTGTTGAAATTTGTTCTATTCATCTATAGCGTTAAAGAACCATTTCGAAGGCTGCTGGTTTTTAAATCAAACAAAAAAGAGAGAAAAATAATAATTAAAAGTTTTCGGCTCATCTCGTACGCGTCGGGCGAAAAGCACCAGATATCGTGAATCTTGGTAGTTATTTTGATTAAGAGGGATGAGGATTTTTTTTTTTAAATTTTCTAAAAGCCAGTTTGCTAAATTTATGCGAAGGAAAGAGACATCTGCTTAAAATAATGACATGTCTCATTATTAGAGCCTCATTTATTATAATGATTCGCATAAGATTGCTGGTCCTTCATATTCCTGGGTATATACTGTACCAGAATCAGCATTTAAGTCCCGTGGAAACAGAACCATAAATTTGGGAGTCTTTCATGACACTATTTTTTTTCTTGTCAAATTAGCCCTGGATGCAAAATTCTTCTCCTAAGAACATTACTCTCACCATTTCAAGCAGTAAATGACATGTTTTCAGAAACGGGGGGGGGGAGGGGGAGAATATTTTTAACAAGTTTACTAGATTTTTACTAGATAACATAGTTTCGGCTTGAATAATATAGTTTTTGAGTTTATTATCCGTGTATAATTGAGGGTTCCAAAGAAAGACATGCAGTGTGGCCAAGTTCATCCCCCAGTCCCCCCAAAATGCCTGTCTCCTTTTGATATCAGTCAACCCCATGACCACTTTCCCTTCGCTTGATAAAAGACGCTTTTAATGGATGTCCCGATTTCTAAATGTCTAGGAAGCTCAGTTTTGCAAAGACTGGTGCAGTCACGCCATGAAAGGAATTGGTTTGATTGTGTGCATGTGTGTGAGAGCAAAGGGGGGGGGGAGAAGGAGGGAAGGAAAATGGATGAAGAAAAAGCTTCTCTTGAGGAAAGTTTTGTTTTTTCCAACCTTTTAAAATTCTTCTCTTCTGAGGATTCCTCTTGCAGAGTCTCTCCCCTGAGCCCCTTTGCAGCCACTCCAGCGATTCTCCCTTGAAAACCCAACCTAGAGATTCAAATTTAGGAAGTCTTCTTCTTCTTCTTCTTCTTCTTCTTCTTCTTCTTCTTCTTCTTCTTCTTCTTCTTCTTCTTCTTCTTCTTCTTCTTCTTCTTCTTCTTCTTCTTCTTCTCCTTCTCCTTCTCCTTCTCCTTCTCCTTCTCCTTCTCCTTCTCCTTCTCCTTCTCCTTCTCCTTCTCCTTCTCCTTCTCCTTCTCCTCTTTCCCTCCCAATCCCTCCCCTCTCTTCCTCCTCCCCTCCCCTCTTTTCTTCCTTCCTTCCCTTCTTCCTTCCTTCCCTTTTCTCCTCTTCAACTTCCCCTCTCCTTCCTCCCTTTCCCTTCTTTCTTTCTACTTTTCCTTCTGTTTTCCTCTCCTTCCTTTTTCTGCTCCTTCTCCTCTTCCTCCCTCCCTTCCCTCCCCCTTTCTCCCCTTCAACGCCCCCCCCCCTCACACTTTTCCTTCTTCCTCCTTCTCCCCTTGTCTCCTTCCTCTGGTTCCTTCTTTCCTTCTCTTCCTCCGAACCCAATTGGGGCTGCTGCCCTACGTGCCTGCCTGCCTGGGGGCCCTTTGGGGCGGCAGGGGTTAACCATCTCGCTGCAGTGGGGGGAAAAGGGAACAACTCCGCCTCCCGCGTTCCCAGCACCTGGCGCTGTACAGACAGTTGCTGAGCGGCGGAGTCCAGAGCGGGGCTGGCGGAGGCGAGGAGGGGGAGAGAATGTGACAAGTGGCGGCTCTCACTGTTGCCTTGGGAGGCCTCCCGCACCTGTCTCGTGGCCAGGAGAAGGAGCTGTCGGAGCCGCCGGAGCCAGCCAGGAGCCCACCTTCTTCCAGTTGGGGCCAAGCCGGAGCGAGCGGCCGTGCAGAAGGAGAAAGAAGGAGAAAAAGGAGAAAAAGAAGCGGGTTGCAGGACGAGCCAGGGGAGGGGTGGTTGCCTTTGATCCAAACGAGAGAGAGAGAGAGAGAAGAAGAAGAAGAAGAAGAAGAAGAAGAAGAAGAAGAAGAAGAAGAAGAAGAAGAAGAAGAAGAAGAAGAAGAAGAAGAAGAAGAAGAAGAAGAAGAAGACAGAAAGGAAGGAAGGAAGGAAGGAAAGAAGGAAAGAAAGGAAGAAAGAAAGAAGGGAAGGGACATGACTTCTTCATTCAAGCTGGATTTTCTGCCAGAGATGATGGTCGACAGCCGCCTCCTAGTTTCTGACAGAATGTAAGTACTTCGCCTTAATCTTCAGCGGGTCTAAAATGTCCGGACAGCCCCCCTTTTTCCCCCTCACGGGGGTCTTTCTTTCTTTCTTTCTTTCTTTCTTTCTTTCTTTCTTTCTTTCTTTCTTTCTTTCTTTCTTTCTTTCTTTCTTTCTTTCGGGGGGGGGCGAAGGATTTCCCCTTCTTTCTTCTCTTCTTTCTGGACGGGTCCGAGAAGGTTTCCTTGAGGAAACAAAAGCCTTTTTTTTTTTTTTTTTTTGCATTCGCCTTCCCGCTCCCCCCCCCCTTCCCGCTTCGGCTCCTTCTGAGGCAACTCAGCGGAGGTCGCCAAGCGGTGGAGTTGCGGGGAAGGTTTTATCCCACCCACCGACCTCTTTCCCTCGTCCCTGGCCAATGCTTTCCCGGTTTCCGACGCGCGTGTGGATGGGTGTGCAAGTGTGTGTTTGTCTGTGTGTGTGTGTGTGTGTGCGTGCGCGTGCATTCCCCCCCTTCTTCTCCCCCCCCCTCCACCCCCCCTCCACCCCCCCCGGCTTTGACTACCTTCTCTCTCTCTTTCTCTCTCTTCCCTCTCTCTTTCCCCAAAGCCCGTCAAACGTTTTGATCGGTAACGTATCTCTATCCAGGAACGCTGCTTCTAAAGATAGCTGTGGATAGGTGGGGTGGAGGCAGAGGGAGAAAGCAGAGAGGAAGAAGTAGGGTTTGGTGGGCAGAAGCGCAGGGGAGGAAGAGGAGAGGGGGAAGAAAATAAGAATTTTGCAAAAGAAAGAAAGAAAAAGAAAGAAGAGAGAGAGAGAGAAAGAAGGAAAGAAAGAAAGAAAGAAAGAAAGAAAGAAAGAAAGAAAGAAAGAAAGAAAGAAAGAAAGAAAGAAAGAAAGAAAGAAAGAAAGAAAGAAAAAGAAAGAAAGAGCATGTTTTTAAAATGCACTCCAAATGCCTCTATGGAGAGCATCCCTTCAGCATCAAAATAAAATAAAATAAAATATATTTATTTGGTTCAGAGGAGGGTGCCAGTAATCAGTCCAGATTTAGGAGGTAGTGGAGAAGAAAAATCCCCCAGCAAACAGTAAATTAGTCATGGAGATCAACTGCCTGCGAATGCCAAAAAAAAAAAAAAAGAACAAAAATGACCTGGTTTTTTTTTTCTTTTTGTGACAGTGTGGAAGAGAAATTAGATCAGGCAATTTGACCCCGTTCTTGATTCTGCAGAATGTAGAGTGTGAATTGTTAGGAAGGTGATTCCTTTTCCTGGGGAGGAGAAGGATTGGCAAGAAATGCTGCCTGCTGGAATTTGAAGGAGACAAACAAGCCTGGGTTAATTTCTCACCCCCCCCTTTTTTGTTGTTGTTGTTGTTAATCTTAAAGTTTGATGCATCGGAGGCCAAGCACTGTTTCTGAGTCTTCTCAGAAGAAAAAAAAAAGCCCTGTGTTTTAAAACCAAAAAGGAGAGAGAGAGAGAGAAGGAAAGAGAGAGAGAGAAGGAAGGAAGGAAGAAAGGAAGGAAAAAAGGAAGGAAAAAAGGAATGGAAGGAGGGAAGAAGGAAGAAGAAAAGAAATGGAGGGAGGGAGAGGAAAGAAAGGAAAAAGGAAAAAAGGAAGGAAAGAGAAAAAGAAGGGAGGAGGGAGGGAGGGAGGAAAAGAAAGAGAGAGAAAGCAAGACAAAACCATAAGCTTGTCCTGATACTACTACTCCTTCTCCTTCTCCTTCTCCTCCTCCTCCTCCTCTTCATTATTATTATTATTATTATTATTATTATTATATTATTCTTATTCTTATTCTTATTCTTATTCTTATTCTTATTCTTATTCTTATTCTTATTCTTATTCTTATTACAAAATTGAGTTCTTGGGCGGATATGCTTTGAGGAAAAAAATATGCTAAAGGGAGTAACACTGAATTAAACTTTGTGCATGGTCCTCAAAATGAGAGTTTGGTATTTTACTGCTTCTTCACATGATCTAGTCTCAGTCACATTATTAAATTCATTCAGAGTTACAGCATCTTGATTCTCCGCTGCTGTGTGTCTTAACCCAGCCGTGGCCAACGGCTTTGCAAAAGCATTGGATTTCTTGTAGTTCAAAGAGTCTTGGACAAGAGCTATTTCTGAAATAGCCATCTGTTTTAGCAGCTGCAGATTGCCAAGTTGTTAAAAGGAGGAGTAGGATAGGGGTGGGAGAGAGAAAATAATAACAGTGATCCTTTCTTTCAAATGCATTGTGGAAAACACACTTGTATCCTTGATTGGTCCCTTATGCTTTTCAGGGTCAGATAATCCTGCATTTAGGTTACTGAGTTTATTGGGGTTTCTAGCATTGATGTTTTATGGGGACCAGATTCTCTGTAACGTTGGCTGGCGTTTTGACAGAGATGTCGGGTGTCATTATTTTTCATCCATGAATAAAAAATCAAAACTCCCAAGTTATAAATTATAACCCCATCCCTCGGGTTATGCAATCTTCATTCTGGCTCTCAAGTTAGTCTTAAAAAAAAAAAGATAATGGCTAATAAACCTCACTGAACCCTGTTCCCTCTATAGTGGTTTATGGACAGCCAACTTCAATTTATGGAAATGCTTCCTGAATTGACCTAGGGCACCATGTTCTTCCCAAACCCGGTTTTCCGACTGGGTTGGTGGTGTTTGAAAGGGTTTCTTGAGAAACCATTTATTTCAAAGCTGTTATTATGGTTGGTTACACAGTTAGCCAGATGTTTAGGCTGGATTTGACATTTTTGTTGCTATTATTATTATTATTATTATTATTATTATTATTATTATTATTATTATTATTATTGACTTGGTACACTTCA
This sequence comes from Hydrophis major, assembly GCA_033807585.1. Classification (NCBI taxonomy): domain Eukaryota; kingdom Metazoa; phylum Chordata; class Lepidosauria; order Squamata; family Elapidae; genus Hydrophis; species Hydrophis major. The sequence goes on along the minus strand of CM066331.1, from coordinate 206,974,168 downwards.
TTCTATGCCGCTGGTTGAAAATAAGGCAAAGTTATATTTTGCTCTCATAACGCTTTCCCTCTGTTTCCATCCCACCCTGCGGTGAAGAAACACAAATTGTATTTGTGGCAATTCTTCTATCTTGTCCTCTTTTTTTTTTTTTTTTTGGAGGGGGGGATGATCTTATTATGTGATCTCATTGTAACTGACAAAAGGAATTTACTGAAGGAGCTGCAAAGATTGGTCCTTGTTTGGAACTGCCACCCAACAAGGATAATTAATGCAAATTGTTGGTATTAGCTAGGAAGGACTGGCAAAGGAACTTTGTGTGGCCCTTGAGTTTAAATTAGGTGTTGTGCACTGACTGATTTGGTAAGCATGCCGGAAGGATGTGATGGCACCTAATTCCATCCAGGAAACCTTTGAAATCAACCATAATGATGATTGAAAATGTGTGCCGCCTGATTGCCCATGAAGAATTGTTACAATCATGTTCCTTTTCGATAGTCCATCGCAGATGCCCGCAATGATACCCAAACCGCACACACCAGATACCTCTTCCTGATATGGTGCTTGTTGGGTGAGCTGCTTGAAATGTTCAGGTTTCTTTCTAGAGAAGAGCACTATCTATTTGAATCATCCTGGGTGAGAATTCATAAAAAGGGATAGAAGAGGAGACAGGAGCAAGAGTCCAAGGATTATGCTCTGCCTAGACACTTAAGTTTATTTTATAAGCTGGACCACAGAATTTGATCTTTTGTGAGAGGTCTAAATGTTTATTTAAAAAAAAAAATCTAAACGATAACTAGAGATGAACAGGAAAGGGTGGGATTGTGTCATGACCCTTTTGTACTGGTTTCCCACCAAGTTATATTTTAAAAAGGATTTTGTTGCTGTAATGCCTATGTTTTCGTTGATGGCAGACAAATTCAGACCGCCTTGAAATCCTATAGGTTTGAAGTCCATGCTATTTCTTTCAACCCTTTGAAACTTGATTTGCAAGCCCAGATTTTGGCAGAATTAAAAACCAAAGTCAGGTCTCCTTTTTATCATTTCTAGCAGAGTTAGTAATATTCCAGTTGGGTGCAGTTATGCAGGCTGCATTAGCAGTATTCATCAAACAAGGTTACTATATTCTAATATTTGTTTTCTTGGGCTTCGGATGCTAATTCTAAAGGTATATGTGGTTTAGTTGTGTGTGTGTTTTTTTCCCCAGAAGTAGCTACTGCCACAGTCTGGGCAAAATAAGCAGGACAAGGAAATCTAGAGGTTCGGTCTTGTGCAATACCAGTTGTAGAAAAGGCCAGCCATCAAGTAGGTCATGAAGAAGTGGAATTCTCAACTATATGATTAAAAATGCTTGCTCTCTGTTGGCATCTTGGCCAGAGATCCCAAAACCTGTATTTAGTTAGAAGCACTGTCCAACCTTATCTTTGGAGGTTTGTAGAGTCAGGTTCTTCTACTTCCATCACTGGAAGGACACCAGAGATGACAATTCCATCCCTGCTGATGCCACTGATTTCTTTAGCGGCATAATCCATTCATAGGAGTAGAACAGGTCAATGTAACCTCAGAATTGCCTTCATTGTTTCTACCATTGCTTCTAATCAACCTGGGCAGAGTCACCTCAATTTAAAGAGACACAGTCTTTTGCTACTTGGAGGGATGGGGAAAAAAAACGCCTATATGTACCAATTGTGTGTGTGCCTGTGGTGCTTCTTTCTTTGTTAGCCTGGCTCAACCAAAAATAGCTTGGAAAAAAGTAGATGAAGCCACTACATTGTTGCAAAAACATCAGGGGAGTGGAAGAAGGAACAATCTACAAATAGATATAGCCAGAGGTTTCAGGTATGCCATCCAAAGTTGTTTTTAAAATGGAGAATTGTTGTTGGAGTACCTTACTCAGTGGATGCATTGTAGGTTAGATACAGATTAACAGAACTGGAAGGGACCTTGTAGGTCATCTAGTCCAGCCCCCCGCCCAAGCAGGAGACCCTACACTATTTCCAACAGATGGCAGTCCAGTCTCTTCTTGAAAGCTTCCAGTGATGAAGCTCCCACAACTTCTGAAGGCAACTTCTGTTCCATGGGTTGATTGCTCTCACTGTTGGAAAATTTCTCATTTACAGAGCTATCAAATTACTTCTTGCATCCAGGGACAACATTGCCTGTCTCTTTTATTTATTGCAAAGAACCAAAGAGACAGATAATGTCTTTGTTTAGTGTCCCATTGATCTTAAAGATGACTATGTTGTCTTAAGCAAACTCCCTTAAATCAGATAAGTGGCTACATCTGGTAATTTATTTCTTTACACAAAGGCTACTTTTTACATTTATCTTTACAGGTCCACAAACATGCTTATTTATAAGGAAGAATGCGTCATGTTGGTTGAAATAACTAAAAAAAGCACCATTATGTACCTGCCACATCCATGGCTGGTTCTGGATGAGATTGATTGCTGTCTGCGTTTATAACCACTGTGTTATCGATTTTGAGAAATGGCAACCTTGATAACCGACTTGGGTATTTGGACAAGATTTACTATTGGAGACCAAAGGCTCCAAGCTCTTTCCATCACCATTACCACTACCAACATCTCAAAACCAATCAATTGTTGGCAAATGGGATGGAGTTTTCTGCTTCAGTGGTTCAGAATTGCAGTTATCGAAGTTAGATATTGCATCAGAGAATATCATGAGGCTTTTGAGATACCCTTGGAAAAAACGCCATGGGTCCTTCATTGAAATGAGTCTTTGAATTTCCTTGCCTTATCTCGAGATGGATCAGATTCCTCCTTTCTTCTTCATCCATACCCTAATCCTAATTACACAGCAGTCGACAATGTATTTGTGGAGATGGTGCATTTTCCTCTTACAATATTAGTAGGACCAGAAGAGTGAATTTATCTCTATAGAACACGATTGTCTGCAAAGCATATTTCTTGAGGGGGAAAATCTGCTAGAAATTCCTTTGGAGCAAAACCTTTGTAGGTTTACTGCAAAGCTGAAATGTTCAAGTGTATATAAAAATAGTAAACTGCCAAGCAGGTATTGCAAAAAAGCTTCGATAATCCCTATACACACACACACACACACACACACACACACACACACACACACACACACACAGACAGACACATGCACACACACACACTCTCTCTCTCTCTCTCTAGTGCCTACTGCTTGAAAGAAAGCATGTCCCTTGTTATCCGCTATTGTTTGATTGCTGGTTTCTTATCGTATGTATGTTTGTATTTCAGCAGACAGTTCTATCATTGATCTAGGTAGCTGTATCTTTTCAAATTGTTACACATAAATTGTGAGTTAATTGCATCCACTTCCTTTATCAGCCATTGATGCAAATCATGAGAAAGAAGGATATCTATCTATCTATCTATCTATCTATCTATCTATATTGAAATTAAAAGTTTCACAACCGATTAGGTATGTCATGATAAGTAGGTAGGTAGGTAGGTAGGTAGGAGAAAGAAAGGAAGGAAGGAAGGAAGGAAGGAAGGAAGGAAGGAAGGAAGGAAGGAAGGAAAGAAAGAAAGATAAGAGAGAGGATAGATAGGATAGATGAGATAGATGAGATAGGATAAATAGATGAAAGATAGATAGATGGATAGATAAGAGAGAGAGGATAGGATAGATGAGATAGGATAGACAGACACAGATAAGAGAGATAGGATAGATAGATAGGATAAATTAAGATAGATAGATAGATAGATAGATAGATAGATAGATAGATAGATAGATAGATAGATAGATAGATCTAGATCTGTCTAGATAGATAGATAGATACTGATGACAACAGAACTTTCATCCTTTTCCTGTTCTTATAATTGTTATATAATAAGCTCCACAGTGTTGATTTTATTTGGAATAATTACTACATTTGCAGGAGGTTATTATTAATAATCATTAGTATTATTGATAATGGTGCTGTCACTGTAATTATGCCTGTGAATCTCAGCATAATAAATAATTAAATCAAATGAGCCACTGACTTATAAACAAATGGGAAGAAGGGAGAAAACATATGAGATTAGAGGAAATTGAAGGATCTTTTATTTTTGTAAAAAGAACAACACATGTAATGTTTTGTTAGCAATGGAATTGTATTGTTTTTACAGCATAACTGTTTCCAGCGATTAAATTCACACCATCTTGCTATCATCTTGTTTTTCACTTGTTTCCCTTTCTCTAAATTAAACCTTAAGGACTCATAGAGTTTATTTATTTTAATTTTTCAAAAAAAAATGTTTTAAATGTTCTAAATATTTCAAAGTGGGATGCAGCATTTTATTTAATAGCCTGGTATTTTATGGTCGATTTTATGGAGGCAGTTAAGCACCATAATTAATCCTCAATGTGCTCTAAATAGATAAATAAATAGAAGTGCCAGAATGACAGAATGGAGAATAGAATGTAAGTAACTCTTTAAGAATTCATGCAACGTGAGGAACGTACTGTATAGCTCTGAAAACTGATCTTCTAGATATTGCAACAGGAAATTGGTGCATCATTCAAATAGGTATATATCATACCATATCCGTGAATCTATTCTGAATTTGTATGCTTCTCTTTTGGTTTTGATCTGATCTGGTTATTCCTTTTTCTTGTGTTTCTGTATCATAGATTTGGGAATGGGGTGGTGGAAGTGAGGTGGGAACATTGTAATGGGAATAGAATGGAATGGGAGGGAAGAGGAGAGAACAGGAAAAGAGAAGAGAGAAGGGAAGGGAAGAGAGAATTAGAATAGAATAGAATTCTTTATTGGCCAAGCGTGATTGGATGCACGAGGAATTTGTCTCTGGTGCATGTCCTCAGTGTATATATAACCAACAAAGTGATAGTCATAAGATACAGTCTTAAATCATAAGTTACAACCGACAAAGTGATAGTCATAAGATACCAAAAGGAGTAGGTAATAATAGGCAGTGTAGATAGTTAGGTAATGAGAAGGATAATATATACATATAGCCCTACCACATGGGTAAATATTCTTAGGCATAAGACAGTGCTGTAGGAAGTTGGTGTTCAGTAAAGTGATGGCACAAGGGGAAAAAACTGTCTTTGTGCCTAGTTGTTATGGCTTGCAGTGTTCCCCATAGTGGCATCCAGAGAGGAGATGTTGAAACAGTTTATGTCCAGGATGTGAGGGGTCACAGCCTTTTTTCTGGCTCGTGCAGGTCCCCAATGGAAGGCAGGCTGGTTGCAATTGTTCTTTTTTTCCCCCTGCAGTCTTAATACCCGTTGTAGTCTGTGCCTGTCCCGTTTGGTTGCTGTACCAAACCAGACAGTCAGAGAGGTACAAATGACAGACTCAATAATTCCTCTGCAGAATTGTATCAGCAGCACCTTGAGATCATACAATTGTCTAAAATGCTTGAGGTAAGGATGAGGTATCTGTACGGAAAATAAAAACTAATTAGAAGCACAACACTTGGCCCAGTGAAGTAATTGCGGGATGATTATTCTCATTTTGGAATTGTGACTTTAATTGCTTCAGCCACAATTCCCAAGATCAGTACTGAATAGAGGGAAAACACTGTATTTTATGTAAGACTTTGAAGCTTTTGAGCAGAAAGATCACAGTGAAGAACGTCGTTCAGTGGATTTGCAATGGTTTTACTCCCCAAATCCTTGCTATTTCCAGGCTGAGCTGAGAAAGACCTGTCCTGAAATCCTGTAGAGGCAGTCCTTGACTTACCACAGCTCATTTAGTGACCGTTTGAAATTACAACGTCACTGAAAATAGTGACTTAAGACTTACAAATGTTCTGGCATCCCCAAATCCACGGTCGTATCGTATAATAAAAATGTGGATGCTTGGCCACTGACTCATATTTATGACAGTTTGCAGTGTCCTGGGGTCATTGCAACCTTCTGAGAAGCAAAGTCAATGGGGGAAGCTGGATTCACTTAATGACCGTGTTACGAATTTAACAACTGCAGCAATTCACTTAACAGCGGTGGCAAGAAAGTTCATAAAAGTGGGCAAAATTCACTTAACAAATGTCTCGCTGAACAACAGAAATTCTGGGATCAGTTGTAGTTGTAAGCTGAGGACTACCTGCAGTGGTGGGCTGCAACTGGTTTAATAACTTTGCGCAGCATTCAAAATACAGCCATTTGAAGCTCAGCTGCTTACCTTCTAGGGCAGCCCCTGTAAGCAGAACAGCTGATTTGCGGAAATCAGTTGTGCCGCGCGAATCCACTGAGTCAGAAAGAAGGAAATATAGGACAGGATAGGGTCAGGGCGAGTGGGAGAGTGGGCGAAGCTAGCTGATGGTTGGAACTACCAGTTCACTAGAACCAGTCCGAACCAGCTGCACCCCACACATACACTTTTTAATCAATCTTGCAATACTCCTAGAATATAAAATACACTTATTTTTATTTTTATTGATTTATTTTATTTACTTATTTGGGATCATGAGTGTTTCCATAAGTCTCATTTTCTCAGAACTCTGATGAACAAAACTTTATAAACTCAATGCATATTAAAATACTCGGCCTTAAAATGGATTTTCTCACATCGGGGATATTTCGAGAGCTGAGAACTATGCCAGAACATTTGCGATGTGTGAAAGCTGGTGGGCACCGAAGTTTCTGCTTGGATTTATTTCTTTATTTATTTGGTCAAAGCGTTTAACACCAGGGATTAAAATTGCATTTCATCTGTCTGCACCCAAAGTTACGATGACTCTTCAGTATTTCTCAAAAATGTCAGATGAACAATCCTAACCTTGATGGGCCCAGGCTACATTTAAGTAACAACGACTCTTTTATATAGAGGGAGTCCTCTGCTTTCGACCACCATTGAGCCCAAAATTTCTAAATTGCTAAAGGAAACCTTTGTTAAGTGAGTTTTGCTCAATTTTACAACCTTCTCACAGTTGTTAAATGAATGATTGCAGTTGTTAAGTTAGGGTCATTAAGAGAATCTGGCTTGCCCCTTAACTTTGCACTTGCTGGGGGGGAGGGGGAAAATCACCAAAGGAGATTACATGACCTCTGTACACGGCAACCGTCATAAATATGAGTCAGTGGCCAAGCATCTGAATGTTGATGACCTGGATGTGGGGATGCCCCAACATGAGAAAAACAGTCCTAAGCCTCTTTTTTTCAGGGCCGTTGCAACCAGCGCTGGGCATCTGAAATTTTAGCAAAGGGTTCTCTGCCCAGTTGCTGGGTGGGCGTGGCCATGTTGGGTGTGACCTAGACGGCCTCCTGCACCACGGTGTGTGGGGGGGGTATTTTTGCCCTATCCAGACTCCGGAGGCTTTCCTTGCGCCTCCGGGACAGTGAAAACAGCCCCCCCAAGGCTCCGGAGGCTTTCTGGAAGCCAGAAACGGGTCCATTTCTGGCCTTCCCGAACTTCCGGGAGGCCCGTTTTTTGCCATCCCCGAGCCTCTGTGTGCACCCTGCACTTACCTGCATACAAAACAGGCCGCGTGGGGACTCCTGGGAGGGGAGGGGCAGGGTGGGCGAGGCCAGCCAGGAGTGGGATATGGCGGTTCTCCGAACAGTGCAGAATGCTCTCCTGAACCCCTGTGGACCCCTAGCAGCCCACCCCTGGTTGTAACTTTGAACTGTTGTAAGTTGAGGACTATCTGTATTCCTCGAAAATCTCAGACGGACAATCCTAAACTTGGTGGGCCACGAAAAGCCAACATTTAAGAAACAAAGAGAGTTTGAGATAATCTTTAGCCCCATATTTTATTTGGAGTGAATGAGGTTGGGAGTTGTTTCAGTCATAAACCTCTCTGGTTGGATTTCAAGATAACTTATGGTCCCTTCCCCTCCCCTGCCCTCCCCTGCCCTCCCCAAATCTCCTAAAGCCCAATATGTTATTCCATCTGGAAGATTCAAATTGACAGTTGATTTCATTGCAAAAACATGTTTCTATCCTTCCTTGCCAGCACTCCCTTTTGTTCACAGCTTGATGCCCTTCAGATAATAACATTAAAATGATAACAGAAGTAATGTGATTGCTTGGTATTTAAGACACCATTAAAAAGCAGCCTGTGCTTTATGTCTCCCTCCCAATCATGCTATATATTCTAATGTAAGGAGGAGGAATTTATAAATCTCCTGAATGATGTTGCTGAACTACACTTCCCAGCAGTCCCTGCTAATAAATTTCTGGTGGCTGTCTGTAGAGATTCTTGGTCATCCAGGTCCTGGTTGTCCCAAAGGTGCTTTTTTTTCCAAGAGGCAACTGGACTTTCTGGTTTTTCTTTGAAGAGGTTTCGCTTCTCATCCAAGAGGCTTCTTCAGCTCTGACTGGATGGCGAAGGATGGAAGGATTGATACTCCTTGCAGACAGCTGGTCATTTGTGTTAGGGATAACATTGTTTACCCTAACTGGTTTAGGTAAAATAATAAATGTTATCACAGTTTATTAGTTAAAGTGCCTGTAACTTTAACTATAGAATTGTAATTAAGGGAATGGTTGTGAAAGCACCATGAAAGAAGCAAGGAACGTCAGCTTGCTCTCTCTGACTTGATGATCCCTAATTACTGGATGAAGACTTCGTTTTTCCCTACTGGAACAGGAGAGAGATAAAGGACTGATTTATTGTAAGTGAACTGACATTGGATATTCTACACGGACTTTGCTAACTGAATATCCTTGAATGGACTGATACATGACTAAAGGACTGTTATTTTGACTATGCTATAAACTCTAAATGGAATAAACTATATTTTGATAGCACAAGCGTATCTGTTATTTTTTCTGAATGTTAACAAACATACAAGCTTATCTCACTCATTTATCTGTATGCCTATCTGACTAACGCTGCACATTCTGTTTAGCTTGTCTCCTTAACCCTGGTTGGGGAACCCAGGCTTAACAATTTGCATCCTTTTAGAGCAGGGGTATCAAAATCAATTTCATTGAGGGACACATCAGGGTTGTGGTTGACCTCAGGGGGCTGGGTGGGTGTGGCCGACTGAGTGGGCATGGCCAACTAGGTGGGTGTGGCCGGCTGGGTGGGCGTGGCCAACTGGGTGGGCATGGCCAACTGGGCCAGTTGGACGCCACTCCCCAAACTGCTAGCATGTTTCCTGTTCAGACTGGGTAGGCTGTGCCGAAGCTATGTTGGCTTGATCTTTCCTCAGTCGCTCAATTGTACAAGGAAGGATGGGAAGCTATAGAAAACTCCTCTTTGTAACAATGACCTATACAAGTGCCTGTGAGAACTTTCCTCTTAGTTGTTGTTTTTATTTTTATTAAAAATATTTCGATGTGATATATAAGCACCTTTTTTTTGGAGAAATTATGTCGTTGTTCAATTGCTGAGTCATGTCCGATTCTTTGTGGTTCCATAGACAGGGCCCCGTGTCCTCCACCGACTTCCAGAGTTTGCCCAAATTCACATTTGTTGCATGGATGACACTACCTAACCATCTCATCCTCTGCTGTCCTCCTTCTCCTTTTGCCTTCCATCTTTCCCAACACCAGGGCCTTTTCAAAGAAGTCCGCTCTTCTCATTTGTTGGCCAAAGTGTTTGAGCTTCAGCTTCAGGATCTGTCCTTCCAAAGGACAGCCAGGGTTGATTGCCTTTAGGATCGACTGGTTGGATCTCCTTGCAGTCCAAGGGACTCTCAAAAGCATCTGGGTTTTTTTTTTTTTTGGCACTCAATGGAAAAATGATAAGCATCTTGATTATAGATTTTGTGGTAATCATATCTAACAGTTTATACTCCTGACCCAACTATGGTTAATGGTCCCTTGTTAAACAGCAAGTATTTGGAGGCAGCGCCTTTGTTTTTCCTCACCCCAGCTATAAATTGCTCCAGAATATTAAGTGAAATCTTGAAAGCACTCACTCTAGCCCTTTTTATTGGGTGAACGCTTAGGGCCGACAAACCTGGCCTTGAAAAATAATTACGGAAAATATGACTTGTTGATAGGCAAATACAGGGAATTTGATTTTCCCAGTTGCCGTGTATTTCCAAAGATTTATTGCTCCGTAGGGTAAAAATGGTTTGAAAAACAAAATATGCACTCAAGCAAAACAGTTTAGAAATGTTTTCTTTCCCTTCTCCCTTCCTTACCTCCCAGTGCTCCCCCCCAATAAAATGATTTTTAAAATGTCTTAAAAGCAGAAAGCAGATATAAAAGACATGAAGCAGTCACACATCCTGCAAATGGCATCTTATCTCCTGTTTCCTAGTGCCCATTTTAATGTGGGGTTACTTCTTCGTCACCATCATGAACTGTGAATGTTTGCTAAAAGAAGGCAGTCGCTAAATGAAGCTACTTGTACCTTCCTCGTAAGCATCTCAGGATAAAGGAAGCTGGAAGGAATTTTAAAAGGATAAAAGTAGCTGAAAGAGATTTGTTATCCATCTTGTGCTTTGTAAAAAAAAGTATAAGCTACTCCAGTCCCTTTTTTTTAAGGAAAAAAAAATGATTTCATTTGTGGATTGCATTCATTCTTTTGTGGTTGTATAATGAGTGGAACCAATTGCCAACTTCCCCCCAAAAGAATGAAACAGGAGGTCAGCAGATATAGTACTAGATAATGAGACACCTCGGAGGCAATTTATAGCTATGTAGAAGCTTAATTTTGTTTAGTTTGATTTTTTTTATTGTTCGCTCTCCAGGCAGTTTGCCAATATTCCTGTATACAATAAAATTTCTCAGTTGAGTTGTGTTTTTTTTTTTTTTTAAAAAAAGAACTTTATTTTGTTCCGAGGTCTTATGGACTGACCAATAAACAAGGCGTTCAACAGTATATCCATTGTGTAGGAATTGCGGAAAAGCTGCTTGGAGACACACAATAGGGTTGGATTACACATAATCAAAAATAAACAAATAAATGTTCACCTGGGATTTTAACGAGCTATTTAGGGATGGAGCAGATGAAGATGGAGAGAAAAGAAAATCTTGAGCAGTTGCTATGGATAACTGGTTTTTTCTTCCCTCTTCCTAGCCTTTGCACTGTCAGATTTGAACTAGTACATCTCTTTTAGACCTAATCCTTTTTGAGATTAGTTGCTATAGGGATTAATAAAGTGATGGCATCTTCTATGAGTTTCATAACTCTGCCTTATAAGAACTTTGAACTTCCTTCCCTAAGACTGAAATTCTTCTTGAGATAACGGATAAGGAAAGCCATGGGTTGCCAAGCATCGCCATAAGCAGTAGGAACCTACCCCTATTCTCAAGAGCTATCATTTCCCAGAATACAGAATGATAGAGAGTTCGAAGGGACCTTGGAGGTCTTCTAGTCCAACCGCCTGTGCCATTTCAGATAAGTGATTGTCCAGTCTCTTCTTGAAAGCCTTCAATGGTGGAGCACCTACAGTTTCTGAAGGCAAGTTGTTCTATTGTTGGTTTGCTGTCATGCTTGAGAATTTCTCCTTACTTCTGGGTTGCTTCTCTCTTTGGTTAGTTTCCAACCATTATTTCTCATCTTCTCTTTTGATGCTTTGGAAAATAGTTCGACCCCTCGTCTTTGTAGGAGCCCCATAAATATTGGAGCATGTTATCATGTCTCCCTTATTGCTTCTTTTCATTAGGCTAGAAATGTTCAATTCCTGTAACTGTTCTTGATATGTTTTAGCCTCCGGTCCCCCTATCTTGGTTGCTCTTCTCTGCACTCTTTCCAGAGTCTCAATATCATTTTTATATTGTGGCAACCAGAACTTGATGCAATATTCCAAGTGTGGCCTTACCAAGGCTTGTGGAGTGATACTAGAACTAAATGTGATCTTGATTCTATCCCTCTGTTAATGCAGCCTAGAACTGTGTTGGCTCATTTGGCAGCGGCTGCACACGACTGGTTCATTTTTAAGTGATTGACCATTAAGGACTCCCAAGACCCCTCTCACAATTGCTGGCAGTAAGTCCAGTTTCAATCTAAAGCAGGGCTGTCAAACTCCTGGTCCACAGGCCTCATGTATCATGTGCTGGCCGTGCCCACACAAGAGGTGGTATTCAGCAGGTTCTGCAGAACCGGTAGCGGAAATTTTGAGTAGTTCGGAGAACCGGCAAATGCCACCTCTGACTAGCCCCACCCCATCTATGCTCCACCTCCCATTGAGTCCCAGCTGATCGGCTGGGTCTTCTTTGGTTGCCCTGCCCAGGAGAACAGAGCTGGAAAGCAGGTTAGTGGGTTGAGGAGGAATGGGGATTTTGCAGTATATCCTTCCCCCAGGAGTGGGGAGGGAATGGGGATTTTGCAGTATTCTTCCCCTGCCACATCCACCAAGCCATGCCCACCAAGCCACGCCCACAGAACCGGTAGTGGAAAATTTTGAATCCCACCACTGCTAGCAGCGCTGAGGCATTGCAGTTCTGGTTTCAGCCGAGGGCACTTCATTTGTCCAAAATGAACCCAGGTAATTGAGAGTTATTAACTGGAAGCAAAGGTGGAGTGATATTTGGAAATCTGCAAAAATACAATTAAAAAAATACCAGGGCTGTTTTTCTCCTGCTTTTCCTAACAGCTATATACCGGAAGCTGTATGCCTGCTAATGCTTGCCTTCGGATTTTTATGAACGAGGTTTGCTGCCTGAATCAACCCAGCTTTATTTACACCATGAATAGATTTCAGGAACAAGCTAGAGATATTTTTGGAATCTCAGCTGGAACCTCTTGATAAGTCACATTCTGTTCTAGAATTTTCTCTGGAAAATTTTTGGAGACAGAAGAGACAGGCAGGGAAAAAAAATATCAGAAATTGGGAACGGGCTTTTGCCAAGGCAGCAGAGACCTGGTCCTGCCAGGAATGGTTATCTTCACACAACCAGCAAGCTCCTTTCTGACCATTATTGCCCAAATATCTTGCAATGCCACATTGACATTGCAAAATTGAGAAGAAGAAAAAATAGTGTGTGTTTATATCTCTGCAGGTAGAACAGATAATTCTGATCCTCTTTAGATATTCAATCGGTGCTTGCAAACTGAGATTGGGAAAACCAGCTACTGCTCGTAGTGAAAGAGATACACCTGGGAGGCAGGTAAATTACAGGTAGTCTTCAGTTTACCAAGCATCTGAGCCTAGGTGGTGCAGTGATTACAATGCAATATTGCAGGCTAACTCTGCCAATTGCCAGCAGTTCGATCCTGACCGGCTCAAGGTTGACTCAGCCTTCTGTCCTTCCAAAGTTGGTAAAATGAGGATCCAGATTGTTGGGGGCAACAGACTGATTCTGTAAACTGCTTAGAGGGGGCTGGAAAGTACTGTGAAGTGATATATAAGTCTTACAGTGCTATTGATATTGCAGGCAAACTCTGCCAACTGCCAGGAGTTTGATTCTGACTGACTCAAGGTTGACTCAGCCTTCCATCCTTCCAAGGTGGGTAAAATGAGGATCTAGATTGTTGGGAGAAATATGCTGACTCTGTAAACTGCTTAGAGAGGGCTGTAAAGCTCTGTAAAGTGGTATATAAGTGCTATTGCTATTTGTTTAGTTGCAAAGTTGCAAAGATACTGAAAAAAGGGACTTACAACCAGTCCTCACGCTTATGACCATTGTAGCATCCTCACAGTATGTAATTAAAACTTCAGCGCCTGGTAACTGACATGTGCTTAAGACAGTTGGGTAGCACCTTGCAGCTACGTGATCACCCTTTGTGACCTACCCAGCTAGCTTCCTCCAAAACTCAATCCAGGTTCGTTTAACAACTGTGTGATTCACTTAACAACTGCGGTAATTCTCTTAAACAACCATGGCAAAAAACATTGTAAAATCAGTTGTGATTCACGTAACAACCTTCTTGCTTAGCAACCAGATATATTCTGGTCCCAACTGCGGTCAAAAGTCAAAAAGTGCCCGCAAGTAATTGGTTCCTTTGCATGGGAGACACAGCTAGCTGATTGACTTCATGCAGGAAACAAGCCTTATTTTTAGTGGAAGCTATGTATGACATCATTCCTTATCCAAATTAGAAAACAGGTGGATCAGGCCAAATGAACAGAAGCTGAAGTTTGTCACTTCTGTAGCCTAGCAGGAACTGGCTTGTAGTGTGACTCTCTTCTTGGCAGGAAAGAAGCTCTACTTTTTTAAAAAACAACAACAACAACCCTGCCTTGAAAAGGTGAATGAAGATGCAAAATGTTGAAGCTGGATAATCCAAGCACAGTCAAAATGTCATTGCCAAATAGTTTTCATATGCATCTAGAAGATGCATATGCATCCAACACCATTTTCCCCACCCTCCTTAGAGAGTGTGGCTATTTAAAATAGAGACAATCCCCATGTGATTCTCTTCCTACCCCAATTATTTGCAACCACAAAGAGGGCTTTGTCCCACAATCCTGATTTCTAAGGGGTGATTCATAGGGGAGCCTCTGTGTTGATGAAGCTGCTAAGGAATTGCAACAGCCAACAGATCTGGCACAGCAACCCAAAGGAAGAAGGCTTTCAGTGAAACTCTTGATCCATGCATCTGTTCTAGGGCCGAAGCCAGGGCTTAGTATAGTGAGATGCCTTGCTGAGGTCTTTTGCTAATGCCGACATTTTCCTAAATTACAGGATAACAGAGTTGGAAGGGATCTTGGAGGTCTTCTAGTCCAACCACTTGCTCAAGCAGGAGGCCCGATACCATTTCAGACAAATGGCTGTCCAGTTCCTTCTTTAAAACCTCCAGTTATGGAGCACACACAACTTTTGGAGGCAAGCTATTCTACCGGTTAATTGTTCTAACTGTCAGGAAATTTCTCCTTAGTCCTAGGTTGGTCCTTTCCTGGATTAGTTTCCATTGCTTCGTGTCCCGCTGCGGAGAATAGGTTATTTCTCTCTTCATTGTGGCAGTTCCTCAAATATTGGAACACTGCTATCATGTCGCCCCCTAGTCCTTCTTTTCTCCTAAGTTATTTTTAGAGCACAATAGAAACCACTTTTTGATTTATCCAAAATGTTTTAGCAGTAGCACTTTACCAACCTCAGATGGATGGAAAGTTGAGTCAGTCTAGAGCCAGTCAGCATCGAACTCCTGGCAGTGGGCAGAGTTTGCCTGCAATAGCAAGAGCACTTAAGACTTACATATCGTTTCACAGTGCTTTACAGCTTTTTCTAAGCAGTTTTACAGATTCAGCCTATTGCCTCCAATGATCTGGATCCTCATTTTATTGACCTTGGAAGGATGGAAGGCAGAGTCAATCTTGAGCTGATCAGGATCGAATTTCCTTCAGAGGTGACAGCATCAGCATCAGAATAGATTTTACTTCACTGCTAGGCATTATTGGAGTTACTTGGAATGATGATGATAATGATGATATATCATATGCTAGCATATGGCATGTCCACATTTGCTAACAACTAGGTGATTGCAAAGAAATACAACCATCTGTCGGAAATGGTGTAGGGTCTCCTGCTTGGGTTGGGGGGTTGGACTAGATGACCTACAAGGTCCCTTCCAACTCTGTTAATCTGTATTTGTATCAATCCTTCCATCCTCTCCCCTCCAAAATCTGGTCAAAACCTTTCCTTCCATCTCCCCACCATCCAGTCTCAACCGTCAGTACCTACCCTTCCATCTCCCAGCCGTCACAATTGATGAAGCTTCATGGATGAGAAGTGAAACATTTTGTTCCTCTTCCTCAAAGAACAAACACTCCAGTTGCCTTTTGAAACAACACCTTTGGGACAACTATAACCCAGATGGCTGAAAATCTCCACAAACGCATCATCAAGGGGTTGTTATCTCTTAGCAGACACATAGATTTTCTTCCTGACAATCCATCTCTACCTTCCTGGTCTTTTACATTTTTATTTTATTTTATTTTTATTTTATTTATTTTGTCAGTTGCTTACAAGATGCTAGGCATAAGTATAAACATGAGTAAAAATATAGGAAATAGGTATGAATAAATGGGGACAATAGGACAGGGACTGTATGTAGGCATGATTGTGCACTTATGCACATCTTCCAAGAATAATTCTGTCCATCCGTTATTTCGAACCAATGTCCATCCATTAATTAAAACAATTAACCAGTGGAACAACTTGCCTCCAGAAGTTGCAGGTGTTCCCACCCTGGAGGTTTCTAAGAAGAGATTGGACAACCATCTGTCTAAAACGGCATAGGGTCTCCTGTTTGAGCAGGGAGTTGGACTAGAAGTCCTCCAAGGTCCCTTCCAACTCTGTTATTCTGTTATTCCTCTCTCTTGCTTCTGGTCATCCCCTTCATCTCCTTCCT
Source organism: Hydrophis major (assembly GCA_033807585.1). Classification (NCBI taxonomy): domain Eukaryota; kingdom Metazoa; phylum Chordata; class Lepidosauria; order Squamata; family Elapidae; genus Hydrophis; species Hydrophis major. Next base: position 206,958,017 of record CM066331.1, on the reverse strand, counting down.
TCTACCTTTCTCACTATTAGGGTCTTCTCCAGTGTTGGCCTGGTGAGGTAGTCCAGACAAGAAGCATAATCAGAAGTTCTAGCAGGTTGCATTAACAGACCAGGGGTGGGATTCTACCGATTCAGCCAGGTTCGGGCGAACTGGTAGCTCCAAGGATCAGCTATGAGTGAACTGGTTCATTCTAACGATCAGCTGTTGGGCCCTCCCACCTTCCCTGGCTCTAGTCTGTACTTTACATCCTGGGTTTCAAACTCAGCTGATTCGTACGGCACGATAGATTTATTTATTTATTTGATTTATATTGCCGCCTATTTGCCCAGGGCAACTCAAGGTGGCTTACACAATGTAAAATCATATTTAAAGCAAAAAATAAAAACAAAAACAATAAGAACTAACAAAAAGAATCAAATAAATTAGTAAAGTACAATAGAACAAAATTTGGGAAAACAAAAACAAACAAACAAAAATATAACCAAAAACCAACACCCACCATCCACCCTGACGACAGCGGGTCACACTAGCCATTTGATGGGTTCCGTCCCTCTCTGGGTTCTCCAGGCCCGCTGGCAAAACCAGGTCTTCAGTGCCTTCTGGAAGAGTATTAGTGAGGGAGCCATTCTAATCTCTGGGGGAATGATGTTCCAGAGAGATGGAGCCACCATAGAGAAGGCCCTTCTTCTAGGTCTCACCAGGTGTATCTCTCTCAGGGCTGGGACCCACAGCATTCCCTGCCTCCTTGCTCTAATTGGTCGGGTAGATGTCACTGGTAAAGAGATGTTTCCTTAGATAACCTGGACTCAAGCCGTGAAGGGCTTTAAAGGTGACAACCAGCACCTTGAATTGCACCTGGAAGCAAATTGGTAGCCAATGCAGCTCCTGCAGGAGAGGTGATACATGTGCACACCATGGTCTGCATAAAACCATGTGGACCACTGCATTTTGCACCAACTGGAGCTTCCGGATGCTCTTCAAGGGCAGCCCCATGTAGAGCGCATTGCAATAATCAAGACAGGAAGTGACCAGGGCATGAGTGACTATGAGTAGGGGCCGCTGATCTAGGAAAGGGCATAACTGGTGCACAACCTGCAGTTGCATAAAGCCCTCCTGGCCACGACCGCCACTTGCTCTTCAAACAAGAGTCGTGAGTCCAGGAGACCCCCCAGATTACACACAGGGTCTGTTTGGGGTACTGCCACCCCATCCAAGACTAAAGGTGGTAATTCTCCCTGAACAAATGAACCCAGACCGAGACCCACTCAGTCTTGCATGGGTTTAGTTTCAACCCGATTGCTGCGCGTTAGCTGTTTAACACACAAGAGATTGCTGGAGAAGGTCAGTAGCAAATGCTCTGCGTGGACACAAAGCACATGCTCACTGAATTGGTTGTTATACCCGTTGAATCGCACCCCTGTCATAGACCCCCTTGTGTGTCTGAAAGTACATCTCTTCCCCCCTCATCTTTACAGTCTATGAAACTAGGGAGGGTCTTTTTTGAGATGTTTGCTACACCCACATTCCTTCTGCAGGCTCAGCTGCCACTTGTCTGATCATTGTCTAGTCTGTAATTCTTCTTCTGGTCTCCCAAGGTCATTCTCACATACCATTAGGCCAGAGAGCTCAGTCTTCACATAATGTGACCAAAATAAGATAATTTGAGCCTGGTCATTTATCCCAGTGTAGAAATCTTTCCTTTTCCTTTCTCATTCTAATTTAAGATGTATTCCATTTATATTAAGCTGAACTCTGTCTCCTGCATTACTCGAAGGAGATCAAATATACACATTAAAAAAATCTCCTTTTCAAACGTATATATTTGAAGTCCTTTCCTTCCCACGCTCCGTTATTGAAATAAATGATATTTCGTTCTTAAGCTTAGCTTTTCGGGCCATGCAATGAACTTTCTCTATATTTCAAGAATGAAACTGGATTCTTTTGCCATTTTAATTAGCGTGACTGAAAGAGTTTTCCATTTGATGGATGGGTAATGTCATCAATAGCTCTGAGTCATACTTCCAGGATTAAAAACCATATGATTTTCCATATTTTGTTCTTGAGAAGTTCCTTTTAGCATCTGGCTTGGAGAAGCAGGATGTTGGATGAGTTAGGCCAGAGGTTGGGAACGAAGGCTTCTTTTATGACTTGAGGACTTCAACTCCTAGAATTCCTGAGCCAGCAGGAATTCTGGGAGTTGAAGTCCTTAAGTCATAAAGGGGCCATCATTCCCCCATCCTTGAGCTAGGCCTGTTCTGTATTCTGTACAGATATAGGTAGATAAACTCAACAAGACATCCATAACAAAGTACATTTATTGGTTTATCAGGTATCCTTCTAACTCACATTTGTGATGAAGTTCTTTAATGATCAATCCTTTGCATATCTACCTTGTAGATGAAAAGATGGTTTATCTCCTATCCTTTTTCTCCCATCTTGTAACGACAGAAGAAGAACAGTTACCATGAGTCCATGAGTTCAGCCAAGAGTGAGGAAAACTCCCCCAACCCATCGAGGGTCAATTTAGGGACCAATTAGGATTATAGATGTGGTCATATGACATGGACTACATTTCCCAGGATACCTTAACTGCATTTATCATGATGCATTCCCTTAAGGGAACAGCTCACAATTGCTACCTAACTATCCAATTCCCATACACTGGCAGGACAGCCCAAGGCCCTTAGTGTGATCCACAAAAGTTCTTTCATCCACGTTCTTCAAAGTTGGACCATGAAAAAGAAGAATTTCTCCTTTGAAATTCCTCAACAAGATCAAAGTTGCCTCTGAAGTTGTGGGGGTGAGGATTTCACTGGGTCCTCGAAACCCTGAGAGGCTCTGGAATTGTGGCCAAGGAGAAATAAACATTAAACTAAAATGATGTTGCTGAGTTTTGATAATGAATTTATAAAAATGGGGTGGGTGGGTGATTTTTTCCTCCTGTTTTTCACTGAAATAGTAGCGTCTCCTCCAGTACTCACGATAAAAATAAATGTGAGGTACGGTCCTCAATTTATGACCACAATTGAACCTCGGTTTTTTTTGTTGCTAAGCAAGGCAATTGTTAAGTTTGTTTTGCCCTGTGTTACAACCTTTATGCCGCAGTTGTTAAGTGAATCACTGTGGTTGTTAAGTGAATTATGCAGCGATTAAGTGAATCTGACTTCTTCCATTGACTTTGTTTATCAAAAGTCGGCTGGGAAGGTTACAAATGGTGATCATGTGACCCACGGCATAAATACATACCAGTTGCCAAGTGCCCAAATTTCAATCACGTGACCACAGTGAAGCTACAATGATCATTAAGTGTGAAAAACCATCATAAAGCACTTTTTTTTCAGTGTCATTGCAAACTTCAAACAGTCATTAAATAAATGGTTGTAAGTTAAGGTACTACCTGTAATGCTAAGAAGGCTGGACTAGAAATAATAATAAAAAAAGACCCGGATTCAAATCCTCCCTCAGCCAAAACAATCATCGGTTTGAACAGGGCTCGTTTTTTCTTTTTTTTTCTTTTACCCAACCTGGTTCACTGAATTACTATAAGGATAACATTAAAGAAAGAGAAAAACCAAGGAGCACACTTTCAATTTTGTGAGAGAAAAAAAGCAATCATAACATTACTTCTTTCTTGTTTGTGTTATATATAGTTATGCATGTATGTATGTATGTATGTTATTTAGCTTTGTTCGGGTATTTTCCCACATCTTTATAGTTGTGCTTTTAAAGTTATAGCAACGTTTTGGCAGAATCTCATCTGCCATCATCAGGCTTCTGTATTGTGTTCATCTTAGTCATGTGTGTCAGGTTTTCGCAGTAGTTTCTGTTTTAAATTTGGTGCTAGCCTCCTGCTTTGTTAGAATGTTGGGGTTTTTTTTCATCCTGATTGGTTGGGAGTCTTGATCTGTATTTATTGGTCTTAGAGTTTGTTGTGTCCTGCTTGATTGGTGTTTCTAATGTCTTCTGTCTGTTCTGCAGTGTTTTTTTTATATATATATCTTGATTAGCTAGCAACATTGTGTTTTGTGTATTGGGGGCTTTCAGCATGGCTTGGCTTTGGGTGAATGGCCGGTTATCATTTATTAGAAAGCTAGGTTTCATCTGGGTGACTAGCTAGGGTGTGTTTGGGCTGGAGGTGTGTGTGGGGGTGTCTATTTGTATCCAGGTGTTTGTTTGGCTTGGAGATTTTTTTGTTTGTGAGTGCAGGCTTCCAGATAATTGACTTATATTGTGTGCGTGTGTGTGTGCATATGTGTGTATCTATATATATGTATATATATATATTTACTCATTTATTTTATCCAATTTAGATATCGCCCATTAGATCTGGGCAATCTGCAAATAAAAACTATAAAACTAAAGAAATGTTACTGCACAAAACCTCAGAATAGCATTGCGTATCAAAACGATGTGCTCCTATTGACTTCAGTAGTATTTGAGAAAGCTAAGGGGCTGAAATCTTGTGACCAATTTCCTCTAGCAAGTCCAGTGATATGTATTTGCTTCTGGATTTCATCATTGGCAAACATGGGTCTGTCTTCTTTGGAAATGTATTTAGTTGCTTATTCGATTTTTATCCTTTGTTACTTTATTAAGTAACTCAAAGTGGCGAACATACATGATATTCCTTCCTCCTCCTCCTCCTTTTTCCCCCACAACGACAACCCTGTGAGGTGGAATGGGCTAAGAGAGAAGGACTGGTTCAAAATCACCCAGCCGTCTTTCGGGCCTAAGATGGGACTAGAACTCACAGTCTCCTGTTGATTGGCCCAAAATCATCCAACCAAGTTTCCTGCCTAAGGTGGGACTAGAATTCATCATCTACTGTTGATTGGCTCAAAGTCCCCCAGCCAGCTTTCATGCCTAAGGCGGGACTAGAACTCACAGTCTCCTGGTTTCTAGGCCAGTACATTAACCATGACATAAACTGACTTTCTGGAAATGTCAACTGATTGTGCTTGAAATATATTTTCCTCAGAAATGAGGAAAAGTGGGGGCAGCCACGTCTGTAATGCACTATGTCAAATCTACAATATGTGTGTACATTTTTTCCAGTCAGGATTTCCACCGAGCAGATTTTTAATTCACATTCCAGATTTTGATGTGCAGTATTTATAAATCAAGGGAACATGTTTTGTAACAAAATAAAATAACATCCAGTTTCCTTCCATCTGGCTCTTAGTGGCTTATTTTCATGGACATGTCCATGTTGTTTTGTAGGCAGCAGTACAAAATTCATTTGTCATTTCCTTCGTCTGGGATATTGTTTTCTATCCTAATCCCTAGGATTACGTTATGGTCTCTTGTCAAGTTCTAATGAGGTCCAGTCTTGCTGAGCTCATTTGAGTGAGGCTAGATCTGTTAGGTGTTGCCACTAGCTACCCATTTGCATGCCAATTACTGAAGTGTAAAAGTGTAAGGAAAGTACACAATGTAGGGAAGAGGCCAAAAACTATGTAGACTGATTTTGCTACCACTATCCATACATACCTATTTTTGGTTAAATTAGAAGACTTGAAGATTAGATTCACTTCTGCAGATTTCCTGGATTTACATATAGGATGTTCCTAGAGCTTCAGAAAACATAATAAAATATGAAAGCAGAGACAGAAAGAGAAACGTAAGTCCATTTTCTTGAATTTAGACTCTGGAGCTCTTTAGATTTGCCAGCCACAAATATTACCACCCTTTCATTACAATTGCCTCCACTCATATTATTTAGTGGGAGATCATAGTCAGACATTCAGACAAATAAAAATTGTCAGTGTGCAGAAGTGTCCTCCTTTTTATTTTTAGCATTTCAGGTTGAAAAAGAATAATAATATGGAATGAGATAGATGTCTCGTTGCTTTGGAATTCAGATCCAATGAACAAGTAGCTTGAAATAACAATCCGGACTACCTATTATTACACAACAGGAATTCCTGACAAAGAAGTAGAAATTGGATCTTCAGCTTAGGTACTGAAATGTTAACATCACCTGACAATACCTTTATTTATTTGGTTCCTCCTCCTATTTTCCCCACAACAACAACCCTGTGAGGTGGTTTGTGCTGAGAGAATGATTGGCCTAACGTCATCCAGTTGGCTTTCATGCCCAAGGCAGTACTAGACCTCACAGTCTCCTGCTGATTGGTTCACCCAGCTGGTTTTCATGCTTAAGGTGGGACTAGAACCCATAGTTTCCTGGTGATTGGCTCAAAGTTACTCAGCTGGTTTTCATGCTTAAGGCTGGACTACAACTCACAGTCTCCTAGTGAATCGCCCAAAATCAGCCAGCTCACTTTCATGGCCAAGGCAGGACTAGAACTCACTGTCTCCCGGTAATTGGCCCAAAGTCGCCAGGCTTTCATGGCTAAAGCAAGGACTGGAACAACCACCTCTCACTTTCTGGCCTGGTGCCTTTTCTTTGGGATGGGGGACCTGAAGGCTGTTGTGATACCACACAAGCATTTCTACCCAGTTTCTGATCTCCGCCCAGCTGGTTCTCATTCAGTTCAACCATCGGCATCCCAGCCTCAGTGGACCATGTAATCTGCAGCTGTAGCCAGATGTAACACTTCCACTTCCAGAGCATTTCATTTAAAAGTGTGGAAGAGTAAAGATGACTGATAACCAGAGCTGCTTCTGTTCAGTTTAGAGCCCAGAGCTGCTCGGATTCCATTTGGCAAAGTCATTCTATACCCAACCGGCATGGCAAATTTCCCTAATTTTGAGCAGCGCTGGATGCATTGACTTTAAATGCATCAGATTCAGTCCTGCACCATGATGGTAGCGTCGCTAACTCAAATCATGGGACGGCAAGGAACATACATGAATACAGGTAGTCCTCAGCTTACGACCACAATTGAGCCCAAATTTTTCTGTTGCTAAACGAGACAGTGGTTAAGTGACTTTTGCCCCCTTTTGCCAACCTTTCTTGCTTAGTAGCACAGTTGTTAAATGCATTGGACTTCCCCATTGACTTTGCTGGTTAGAAGATCGCAAAAGGTTACCCCGTGACCCCAAGACACTGCAACCATCATACACATAAGTCAGTTGCCAAGGGTCTGGAGTTTGATCAGTCGGCATGCCTTCAGGTGGTTTGGAGAGTAAGTTGACCTCCCCTTCTTCCTATCCACACCTAGAGTACTACATCCAGTTTTGGTCACCACACTATAAAAAAGATGTTGAGACTTTAGAAAGAGTGCAGAGAAGAGCAACCAGGATGATGAGGGGACTGGAAGCTAATACATCCAATGAACGGTTATAGGAACTGGGCCTGGCTTGTCTAGGGAAGAGAAGGACCAGGGGAGACAGGATAGCAGCCTTCTAATATTTGAGGAGGGGCTGCCACAGAGAGGAGAAAGGGGTCAAGCTATTTTCCAAAGCACCTGAAGGCCAGACAAGGAATAATGGATGGAAACTGAACAAGGAGAGACTCAACCTGGAAATAAGGAGAAACTTTCCGACAGTGAGAACAATCAACCCATGGAACAGAAGTTGCCTTCAGGAGTTGTGGGAGATTCATCACTGGAGGCTTTCAAGAAGAGACTGTCATCTGTCAGAAATGGTGTCGGGTATCCTGTTGGATGGCGGGTTGGACTCGATGACCTACAAGGCCCCTTCCAACTCTGTTAATCTGTATCTAACCACATCACCCCTAGCCCTTCTCTTCATTAAACTATGCACACCCAAGCTTCCTTTGTCTATCACAAGAGAAGCAGCAGCTGCCTCAACCATACTGGCTTTGGGATCAAAATAAAAATCATTAACCAATTGCTTTGAGTTCAGGCAAAAAGAAAGTGACTTTTGGGCTTCCTTGCTGGATCAATAGCAAATCTTGTGGAGAGGAAATGACAAAATCTTTGAGAGGGAGGGGGACAAAATTGATCCTTGATGCTGGAGTAGGATAAGGGAAGGATAGCAGATGTCTGTTATCCAGACCCTCTGATTGTCAAAGCAGATTAGATGTTTATCAAGGGAACCCAGGGTTGGGTGGGAGACCCAGTGTCCCAGGAGCCAAAATAAATAAACAAACTTCAAAATGAAGTTTATAGATGAATTTTAAAAAATGGGCTGCAAAGTACAAGACCGTGTTTCAGGCAGACAAATGTAAACAACTTCACTGGAGAAGTAAAAAAACAATTGCAAGAAGATAAGGTGGACAGTGCTTGGCTTTGTTTTGGTTTTGGTTTGTTTTTTCAATTCTTTTTTTCCTCCCTTTTGTGGAAAGAAAAAAATGACTTTGGGAGAAGCAGTTTATTGAAAACTGAATCACAGTCACAGTGTTGATGTGGGCAGAGAAAAATGGACAAATGCAAGGGCGGGGCTCTGTTCAGAGAAATATAGTTTTTGGAACCTAGCAGGGAGTGTTGATGTCCACTCTAAGAAAGATTAAGGCAACTGAAAACCAAAATTGCAAAGAATAGTTTGGAAAAAAATGGGATTGCTTAGCTTGGAGAAGAGGCAAACAGAGGGAGGGTGGAAGGGAAGAGATGATGGTGCCTTAAAATGTTGTCACATAGAAGAAGACCTAGAAAAATATCTTTATTTTTCCAATCTTGCTCCAAAAGAGGGTGTTTACTTCAGTAGCAGCACCAGGTCTATCTTCTTTCTTCTTCAGATAACAGATAATCAGAGTTGGAAGGGACTTTGTAGGTCATCTAGTCCAACCCCCTGCCCAAGCAGGAGAATCAACACCATTTTGGACAGATGAGAGTCCAATCTCTTCTTGAAAATCTCAAGTGATGGCGATCCCACAACTTCTGAAGGCAAGCGGTTTCATTGGTTGATTGTCCTCACTGTCAGAAAGTTTCTCCTTATTTCCAGGTTGAATCTCTCCTTGTTCAGTTTCCATCCATTATTCCTTCTCTAGCCTTCAGGTGCCTTGGAAAATAGCTTGACCCCTTCCTCCTCTCTGTAGCAGCCCCTCAAATATTGGAAGACTGCTCTCATGTCTCCCCTGGTCCTTCTCTTCCCTAGACTAGCCAGGCCCAGTTCCTGCCAACTGTTCATCGTATGTTTTAGCTTCCAGTCCCCTCATCATCCTGGTTGCTCTTCTTCATTTCTTCATCATCATTTTTGAAGTGTATACAGCCCCTTTCTTTGTCACTCAGGACACCGAACAATGGATTAACTGAAAGGCCAGCAGATTCCAACAATATTAGAGGATAAATTCAATTTAGCTGTGGAATCAATAACCCTGAGAGGAAGTGGGTTCCCATAAAATCCTCCTGCCTGAGGCTACCAAATCTCTGTCAATCCTGAAGCGAACCTGGCTGAGGCCATCTTGGAGGCTTCAGGGTTGCCACAAGGAAGAAGAAGGGACAGGGGGTGGGGAGATAGATCGCTGGGGGTTTGTTGTCAAAACAAAAAATGCTTCCTGTGGGAACCAAGGACCTTCTAACAGGTGGCTTGGGAGGGGAGGAGGGGAGTAACCAAGCAACCAGCCAGCACCTCGATTGGACGATGTAATTGATGACTTGGGGGAAAGGAGAAACTGTTACCTGTCTCAGAGTTCTGCTTTCTAGAAATGCATTACTTGGAATGCTGACAGTTTCTTTCTTGGATGCTTTAATCTGGATTGTCTCAAAGGGGCTTTTTCAAAAGGCAACTGGACTGTTTTCTCTTGAGGAAGAGGAGGAGGAGGAGGAGGAGGAGGAGGAGGAGGAGGAGGAGGAGGAGGAAGAGGAAGAAGAGGAAGAGGAAGAGGAAGAGGAAGAGGAAGAGGAAGAGGAAGAAGAAGAAGAAGAAGAAGAAGAAGAAGAAGAAGAAGAAGAAGAAGAAGAAGAAGAAGAAGAATCCAAGAAGCTTCATCAGTTGTGATGGAGTTGGATCATCTTTGGAAGTTTAAATTGGATTCCCCTACCAAATAAGAGAATTGGATTGGATGTTCTCTCTGGCCTCTTCCAGTTCCGGGTAGTCATCCCACGGAAGTGGTCCTCCAAGGATCCAGATGGGATTTCCCAGTCCTCCTAGATAATCCCAAAGACCAAACTGGAAAGCTTTTGCAAAGAAAGTACAGGTGGTCCTTGACTTACAACGGTTCACTGAATGACTGTTACAACAGCCCTGAAAAAAAGTGACCTACGACCATTTTGCACACTTAGGACCAATGCAGCTTCTTCATGGTCAAGTGATTTACATTTGGACGCTTGACAACTACTTCATATTTATGATGGTCACAGCGTCCTGGGGTCATGGGATCCCCTTCTGTGCCCTTCTGACAAGCGAAGTCAATGGGGAAACCAGATTCTCACTTAACAGCCCTGTTGCTAATTTAACAATTGCAGTGATTCACTTAACAAATGTGGCAAAAAAAAAAAGTTGTAAATTGGGGCAAAACTCAAGCAACATAAATTTTGGGCTCAATTGTGGCCGTAAGTTGAGAACTATGTGTATCTGGCTTGCTCCTGAACTACAAACCTGCTTCTAACAAGGATGGTGTCATGACAAGGTCACACATTGACCGGTTTGCCTTCGCTAACATGCTGTGTCTCAAACGTTATAGCCTCTTTCATTTATTTATTTTTCCGCCTCCCCTTTTTCTCCCTCCAATAATAATAGTTTAATGCAACATCTTGCATTTGGAGCATGAAGCATCAATTTCCTCCTCTTCCCTCCAGCATTGTAATTCTCCCTCCCACCCACCCATTTTAATGTAATTCAACCAGCTCTCTTAGGACTTCTTTAGCAGCCAGGCAAACACCCATGCAGAAGCACACAAAGAGAGAGGGTTAAGGCAAGGAATATTGCAAAGTTCTTCCTAGATGCATTTTGCACTTTTGTAAAACTTCAGGCTCACAATTTTCTCATGTGTGAAAAGCCAGGATGTTTCAGATTTTTCCAGATTGAACAGGATGACGCAAAAGGGTTCGATGTTGCCATTGCAATGGTTTATATAAGGAAAGGGCAGGTTTTGGAAACCAGCCGCATTAAGTCAGAGCCTTAACCATTGCAAAGTCAACAGTTTTCCAATCGGCTGACGCCAAGCCTCTCTTTTCAGAGGGGAAAAGAAAAAACTTAATGGGTTGTCTAATTGGGCGGCAAAAATTGTTTACAGTCAGCCATCACAAAGTTTGTGATTTCTGCTCCCCCTGCCTCGCTTTCCCTCCCAACTCTGTCATTGTTTCATAACCAGCTTATGTCTAGTTTAATTCATTTGTGTATATTACAGCTGAAATTTCTCCTGTGTCCACATAATTGTGATTTTGCCATCATCTCAGATGAAGACTGACTGCTAAAATCAGAAACGGGAAATAGCCTGGGCAATTAAAAAGGTGCTTTAAGGACAACCAAAATTGCAGGAGCATCCAGCAATTGTTCCAGGTGTGGCCACCCTCCTCTCCCCCCTTGCCCAGCAGGGCCCAACCAACACTTGTAACCTCACTGGTAAGGGTGTTAATGTGGGTATTTTGATTTGCGGGGCAAAATAATTTTGCATTTTCGGTTCTCACAACCCTTGTTCACTTCCATAAGTTTGCTTTTAACATTTTTTTGCAAAGGAGACGAGTGCAGAGAAGAGCAAGAAAGATGGATTAGGGGGCTGGAGGCTAAAACATATAAAGAACGGTTGCAGGAACTGGGTATGTCTAATCTGATGAAAAGAAGGACTAGGGGAGACACGATAGCAGCGTTCCAATATCTCAGGGGTTGCCACAGAGAAGAGGAAGTCAAGCTATTGTCCAAAGGACCTGAAGGCGGAACAAGAAGCAATGGGTAGAAACTAATCAAGGAGAGAAGCAACTTAGAACTAAGAAGAAATTTCCTGACAGTGAGAACAATCAACCAGTGGAATGGCTTGCCTTCAGAAGTTGTGGGTGCTCCATCACTGGAAGTTTTTAAAAAGATGTTGGATAACCATTTGTCTGAAGTGGTGTAGGGTTTCCTGCCTAGGCAGGAGGTTGGACTAGAAGACCTCCAAGGTCCCTTCCAACTCTGTTATTCTGTTATCTGAGGAGAACTTTAGAGGAATCCTCATGGTCAGTCTTGGGTGGCCATTTTATATATACAGAATACTAGCATTGGAAGTGATTTTGGAAGGCTCCCAGATCCAACAGAAGACCCTAAACCATTGTGGAGAAATGGCTGTCCAATCTCTTCTTAAAACTTACAGTGATGGAGCACCCAAAACATCCAGAGATGGGACATTGTTCTCACTATCAGGAAATTCCTCCTTAATTTTAGGCTGGATCTCTCTTTGATCTTTGCTCCCATCCTCTCTCCAGAGGCGTTTCCCACATTTCCATGGCATCCCAAAGGAAAGTCATCCAAATCTTCAAGATAGTGTTACGGTTACTGCTCCAGCAGACTTCTGCCCCTGAGAAATAGTTACTGTATTTTATATATTTTGAATAAACGAAGCGGTTGACATGAGGCAATAGGAATCATTTACCTCCAGTCTTATCTCCTCTTCTAAAAATGTCTCTGGAGTCCAGATGGACTTCACGAATCAGGAAATGATGGTGGTTGCAGCTTTGGGGGTCTCTTTTTCCCAGAGGAAAAACAAAAGAAAGCTGGATGATGAAGACTGATCCATCATTCTCAACCAGATTTTGCTGGTTAGGAGTTTTGCAAGACAAAAGTCCAATGCAAGTAAAGAGAAGGTGGGGTTGGGATGTAGGAATGAGTTTGCTTGGAGCTTGGAGACCTTCAGGGAATGGACTTTTAATGATCAACCTAGAGCAAGGGGTCTTCAAACTTGGCAAGTTTAAGACTTGTGGACTTCAACTCCCAGAATTCCTGAGCTAACATGACTGGAGGAGGAATTCTGGGAGTTGAAGTACATACGTCTTAAAGCGGTCAAGTTTGAAGACCCCTGTCCTAGAGTAATAACTTGATTCTTCAGATTCCCTTTTGTCTTCTGTATTGGTCAGTGTCTCTGGTATCCCAGAGCAATGAATGCTATTAGAAGACACTTGGACTAGATGATGGTCCTGGGTGGACAGCCTGTCAGTCAATGTTGGAAAGTGAGAAGCTCCAGTTCAAGGTGCCATCCATCAGTCTCTTTCAATTCTATCTCTGGTTTGTTTTTCCTTCTCTTTTTTTGGTACTCTGCGCTCAAGAATCATTTGCTTTTCAGTGTAACGTTGGTTGTCAGAGGCATAGAATGGCAAACAAGGAAGTAACGAGTATGCTTAGTCCTTGCTGGTCACATACTCCTCTATCTGTGTGCTTCTGTCTGCCTCATTCTTCAAATTCCTTGTGTGGATAAAACGAGGTCTTGGGAGGGAGAAGAAAACCAGAAAAATGTTGAGATGCCAAGTATTTTGAATGGGACTAGGAGAGGTAACCTAAATAGGCATGCAATAAGCATGGAATGGAATAGTCCAGTTAGGTGGCCCCAAAATGGATAGTCCTTGACTTATGACCATTCTTTTAACAACAATTTGAAGTTACAATTGGAAAGTTACAACTGTTGCACCACCTCTGTTGTCACATGATCACAATTTTCACAACCAGTTCACATGTATGACAGTTGCACATGGTTGTGATTTGTGACCTTCCCAGCCAGCTTGTAGCAAGCAAAGTCAATTGGGGAAGTGAGATTCATTTAACGACCATGTGATTCGCTTAATAACCATGGTAAAATAATCATAAAATCCAGTATAGTCAACAAGATGATTCTTAACAACTGCATCACTTAGTGACTAAAAATCCAGTCCAAATTGTGGTCATAAGCTGTATTCCATCATTAGGGAACAAATGCAAAAAGTATGGAAAGCTATTAGGAACATTTTAAACTTTGCTGGATGCAGGAACACAGCCATGATATAAGACAGGGGTGTCAAATTCACTGCCCAGGGGCCAGATGTGTCATTTGCTTGTCCCGCCCCTGCCCACTTTAGTAAAGGAGGGAAAAGTCCTGATACATCATGTGACAACGCCATGACGATGCGAGTTTGACACCCCTGATATAGGAAGTGTTGCTGATATTGACGATGCGAGTTTGACACCCCTGATATAGGAAGTGTTGCTGAAATTGAAGACACTCATCATAGAAATGCAAGAATCAAAGAATGTAAACTTATTGAAAAGGAGTGAACCAAACAATGGACAAAAGTAGTGGCATTATATGAGAAGTACATAACTCCAGGAATCTGAGTATGAAGGTCCTCTCAAGAGCAATAAGAATACAAGAATACAAGGAAGGCAGGAAAAAATATGATATGATTGTGGAATAGGCCACAACACCAAGTCGAAGGTCTGCAGGCCACCTCCTCCACCTCCAAGTCCACGTTACAAATGTCTCTCTCTGTGGAGACATATAATAATAATTGTAGATTTCAATCATCTGGATAAAAGTTGGGAAACCTAACATCATCTAAGACTTCAAGGTCCCTAACATTCTCAGTTGTCTTGGTGATTATTTCATTTTCCAGAAGGTTTAGAAAGAGATAAGTGAATGACTCTTCTAGGTCTGGTCCTGACCAACCAAGAAAAGTTAGTTGAAGGAGTAAAGTTGGTTGAAGAGGTAAAGCAGTGGAGATCTTGGGAAGGAGATGCCACATCAGCTGAAGATCCTCTGTGCTACAGAAAGAGAGACTGCAACATAATCCTAGATGCTCCATCCCCCTCAAGAGACCCATTTTCAAAATCCTATAGGTTGAATCTGAAGGGAATAAATCCTTGTATCAAAGTGGGTTTTAGGACAATTGGGGACTTTTCAAAAATACATTTGAGAAATGTAGGAAACAGAAAAATGATGTGGATTCATTGGGAGCTTTTGACTGAGCTAAGAGTTAAAAGAATAAGAAGGGTGTAGGAGGTTAGCTAAGTGCTAATAACTAACATCTGCAGAAGAAAAGCCAGTTGCTAAAAGAACAAAAAGGCCTTTAGGGGCTAAGTCATTAGCACAAAGAAGAAAAAAAGGAAACTTGGTCCATGGCTTGAAGAAAAGAGCTTCCAGAAACAGAGACCTAAAATGGCGTCGTGGCGAAGGTGCTGAATTAGAATGTTAAGAGACTTAATTTAATAGCTGGAGCTGTGAAAGGTTGGATAATGAGTAAGAGCACACAATTATAGCTAATTGGTTGAAGAGAGCTGGCCCCTACGTGAGGGAATCTGAGCTGTGATTGGTTGCTGTGAGAGTAAAGGGGGAGTTTCCTTACTTCCCGCCTTTTTTCTTCTGTGTGCTGTGTGGCTCTGTCATTTACCTCATGATATTGCCACTGTGTTCATTTACCTGACGACATTCCTATTATCCTGACTATCTTGTTTGGTGTGCACACACATACCCCAAACAAGATAGATAGCCAGGCTAATAAGAACGTCATCAGTTAAATCAACACAGCAGGAATATCATGAGGTAAATGACAGAGCCCCCACAGCACACAGAGGAAAAAAGGCAGGAAACAAGGAAACTCCCCCTTTACTACACACACACACACACACACACACACACACACACACACACACCAAACAAGATAGGCAAATAGGAACATTGTCAGGTAAATCAACACAGTGGGAATATCATGAGGTAAATGACAGAGCCCAAACAGCACATATATTTATTATAAATATATAAAATTACAAGTTCATGTCAGCACCTCTGACTCCATTTGGACACCGGCTGCGTAGTTCCTGACATAGAAGATTGGACACCATGAGTTTTAGTCCCATAGGAACTAGTCGAATTTTGAGCCAATCACTTTCCCTTAGCATAGTGTACCTCAGATGATTGTTGTTGATTGAAAAATAGGATGAGGCAGCATTAGTCCATGACTTTTGACCTTATTCATTTCATGGCCATTCAAAGTTACAGCAGTGCTGAAAAAAAGTGATCTATGACCGTTTTTCACACTTATGACTGTAGCAGCATCTCCATGGTCACTTGATCAAAATTCAGATGCTTGGCATGTATTTATGACAGTTGCAGTGTCCCAGGGTCACCTTAGTGGCCGCCTTTTTTTTTTTTAAACAAATTTTATTCAGTTTTTCACATAAAAACAGAAATCTCTTTTTAGTGGACAACATATTTCTGGGTCATCACCTTTACATACAAATATGATAACCTTAGTGGCCTTTGACAAGCAAGTCAAGGGGGAAGCTAGAGTCACTTAAGAACCATGTTACTATCTTAACAACTGCCGTGATTCACTTAATTGCGGCCTAACAGGTTGTAACATGGGGCAAAACTCACTTAATAAATGCCTTGCTTAGCAACAGTAATTTTGGGATCAATTGTGGTCCTAAATCGAGGACTACCTCTATATATGTTACTTTTGAATTTAACAAAACAAAGGCATGGGATAAATCTTGCAAAGTTTCAGTAGTGGTTAAGAATTCTGGGAGTTGAAGTTCACAAGTCTTAAAGTTGCCAAGTTTGGAGACCTCTAAGTTAAGGCATCAAGCGAAAAACCTGGAGACCATGAGTTCTACTTCTGCCTTAAGCTCCAAGCCAGCTGGGTGACCTTAGGCCAACCCCGCTGTCTCAATTCTAGGAAAAGGAAGGAAGCCAAGGCAAACCAAAAACAGGTTTGCCTAGAAAACAGGAGGGATTTGTCCAAGCAGTTGCCATGAATCAATCCTGACCTGAAGGCCAAAAAAAAGAAACAAGAATTAAAAAAATATGATAGAAAGTGAGAGATGATAAAAAGGAAACAGATCTCTTCACCTCCTACTTAATTTCAATTGTCTTCCAAAGGGGAACTGGGTTCAAATAGACGTAGGCAAAACAATACCTGTTTTTTTCTCTCACTATAATCCTGGCAGGTAGGCAAATTAAGTGGAGATTTGTCACTGCTCAAGGCTCTGAGATCTATTGTAAATTCAGATCTTTACAGGCACAGTCTAGGGCAGCTGGCTGGGGAATTCTGGGAATTGAAGTCCACACATCTTAAAAATGGCCCAGGTTGAGCAACATTGCATCTCTGTTTTCCCTTTTCATATAAATTTGCCTTACACTGCAGACCACAAGATGACAGTAAGTAAATTAATTTCTTGAAAGGGTAAATGATACATGTCCTGGATTACACTGAAATTTGACTGCTGACTGCTTTCTCTCATTCCTTTGTTATGCAATAATTTGCAGAAAATGGTTTGCACAGTGATGATAAAAACCCTTTGAAAACAGTATAATTCAGCATCACTGTATTTTAAGAGAACCTCGTAATGGACTAAGGCAGTGATGACATTCTGCAATTTCTTTACGCACACAAACACACACATAAAGATACACGGACCACCTCCTTATTGTAATGAAGTATTGAATGTTCAAGGCTATTACTTCCAGCCTGAATATTGACTTTATCCCAGGATAATAAAAGCAACAGGGAAATAAATGAAGGAATTTGAAGATAAGGAAGAAATAAAAATAATGAAATTGTATTGATACAGATGGTAACCAAACCAGCTTGAGAAAGATATCTAGTGTATCGCGGTCCATGGGACACCATTTTATTTCTAGCAAAAGGGAAAAATCTCATTTCTGTAAACTGGAAGGTTTCCGTTAGTAAATCGGATCTGGAATCTCAGCCTGTTGTAGCTGACGGAGTTGGCAGCAGAGTCAGACAGTTGCGAGGAGGTTGGGGAGGAACCTGGGCCAGTCTTGGAGGCTGAGGAAGGCTAGGATGAGGGCTCTGCATCGGAGGCAGAGATGGGGCCAGGGCAAGCTGGCAGTCATCAGCTGCCTTCTGACTCAGACAGCAGTGAGGCGGGGGAGTTTCTGGAACCGGTTCCCAGCCTGCGCATGCACATGTGCAGGACTACAGAAGACAAGAACAATTGAGAAAGCAGGGTCGACTCAGGAGTAAGGCCACACCTTGGAGATGATTGGCCCCTCCCATAGGACATAAAAGAGGAGTGAATGGGACGTGAGCTTTTGCCGGAAGCAATTAGTTCATCTGGTCGATTCAAGCTTTGAAAAGTTCCATTTGACTCTGTATCAAGTTTGGCCTTGCCCTGCATTGGGCAATTAGTGCTCTGGCAGCATTCCAAGTATGATAAGGTAGGTGTTTATAAACATCCCCCTGAAAGGTTTGTGAAGCCTTGCAAGCTGTGAATGAATAGAATTCACAGCCATGAAAATAAAAGAGGTTTTGCCAGAACTAAGATTGTGTTCTATGCTTTCTAAGGAAATCTAGGTCAAAACACAGCCAGAGGTTTTCATAAAACAGGTAGTTCTTGAGGTATGGCCTTAATTGAGCCTGGCATTTACAGTCATAAGTTGTGGCAGTCATAAAGCTTGCCATCACATGACCAATTTTGATTTTGTAACCTTTTCTGCAATGGGTGTTAAGTGAATGTGGGGTTTGTAAACTGAATGCCACAGTCGTTAAATGGACCCATGGTTTGCTATGGACCAGTTCTGGCCAGAAAAACTCACGCTGCAGAACAACTTTTCCAATTCTTATTTCAATGCAGAAGCCACACTAAAAGTCTTTGCTTTATTTTCAGAATGACAGGCTGAAGAGTTGCCTCTCTGGCTTCCCTTTGGAGCCTGAACAGCTGTCCCAGTTTTAGTCACCATGTGTAGATTATGCTGGGAAAAACAGGAGGCACCTAAGGATGATGGCAGAGTTTTAATAATAATGACAATGACTTCAATAATTTCAATGGGGCAGGAAACCTTGGCAGCTGCGCTGTGGCCTCCATCCAGTTTGTAGTGAAAACTATGCCATATATTGCGAGAACTGTTGGCACTCGGTGGAATCCTCTTTTCATCAAAGCAGAATTGAATGAACATGGAAGAAGAATGACAATAGGACCCTGGATAAGACCAACTCTGCTCACTTGGTGTTATGCAAGCTCTGGCTAATTTTCCGCTGTCGGCCTTCCCAACTAGACCAGACAGGAAACACGATGAAATGAGCTAATTCTACATTGTTGTAAGGTTACTTTAACAGCATTTTGCAAATTTGAAGCATGATTCTTCCCTGATAAATTAGGGAGTGTTTCTTCTGAAATTAGGAAGGGTCTCTTGCAGTGATGGGATTCAAAAATTCTTATTACTGGTTCGGCGGGCGTGGCTTGGTGGGTGTGAAGGATACTGTAAAATCCCCATTCCCTCTCCACTCCTGGGGAAGAATACTACAAAATCTCCATTCCCTCACCACCCCACTAATCTGCTTTCCAGCTCCGTTCTCCTGTGCAGGGCAACCAAAGAAGATTCAGCCAATCAGCTGGGACTTGGGAGACAGAGAATAGATGGGGGTGGGGCCAGTCAGAGGTGGGAATTGCCAGTTCTCCAAACTACTCAAAATTTCCACTACTGGTTCTCCTGAACTGGTCTCTGGTGTCTTGCCCCTCTGCCCCCACTATGTAGCTGTAGACTATGCTGTTTCTTACCTCAGGGATCCTCAAACCCTTGGGCCACAGACCGGTATCGGTCCATGGCTTGTTAGGAACCTGGTTGCTCAGTTGGAAGTGAGTGATAGGAGAGTGAAACTGTGCATGTGTGGGATTTAGGGCAGTGGTGGATAACTTTTTTCAGCTCCCATGCCAAAAATTGTGCTTGTGCTTGCACACGTGTGCTCACATGCCAATACCCAGAAGGTAATGTGCACGCGATCCCTCCGTGCATCTCTGCATACACTCCGTACCCTGCACATGTGTGCCATATACCCAACAATCAGCTGGCAGGTGGGCGGGCAGTGCGCGTGTATGCACAGTGGGGCTCTTCCAGGAGACCTCTCGCGTACCAGCAGAAATGGTTCTGCATGCCACTTCTGGCATGCGTGCCATAGGTTCGCCATCACAGATATAGGGTGTGTGCTCCTTGTCTCCTTCCTCCCCACTGATCTGTACAAAAATTGTGTTCCATGAAACCAGTCCCTGATGCCAAAAAGGTTGGGGACCAATGTCTTATCTGACCATTCCTGTCAGTCTTCCTGGATAAATCAGACAGGAAGCACGACTAGTCAAAATCCTGCCATATTGGTGATTGTACTGATGACGATCTTATCCATTCAATCATGTCCAACTCTTAGCAATTCTTTGAGCCAGATCTTGCCACATCTTCCAATCCTGTACTGCTTCTTTGAGCTGTTTGATGCTCTGGCTGGTGTCAGGTTTGATGGTGTCCAGTCACTGTGTTCTTTGGTGGCCTGGTTTCCTTTGACCGCTAACTCTTCCAAACATAATGGCTTTTGCCAGTGATTCTCCTTAGAGCTGCTCGGAGCATCCAGAGAGTGGGTGGTATTTCAGTCTTCTGCTCTTGTAGGCTGAGCTAATTCTTGAGGAATGCTCCTCCTTCTGTCACGTGACTCCATTGGAGCGTTCCCCCAGTTTATGCTCAGCCTCTAGCAGAGTAGGCAGTGTTTTTTCAAGCTCTTGGCCATTTCAAGACTGCAGTTTTTGGATTGTTTCTCCTCTCAGGTTGTACTTAATTTACCTTAATTCCTTAGCCCTGCGCAGTAGTTTTCCGGGTTTCTAAATTCCCCTGGGAGCCTTTAGACCCAGGGGGGGCCAGGGGGGAAGGCTAGCCAGCTTTCCAGGCTACCCCCCCATCCTTTCCTCATTGCCCTCTGCCAGTTTTTCTCTGTTGTTTTTCATTGATCGCATCATTTCGCTCCGTTTCCCCCCCCTTCGAACGCCATTTTTCTTCTCTGTTCGAAGGTTGCTGACTCTCCTTGCTTGCTTTCCCCCTGGGGACCATTGCTTTGTCCTGGAGAGCTGTTTCTCGCTGCTGCTGGAGCCTGTAAGCCCACGTAGCAGACGGACGCCATTTTAAGCGCCGCCTCGTGGTCAGGCGTCATTTTGTTTTTTCTCTTATCTTCCCGATCACTGCAGCGCGCTCAGAATCAGGCAGCAGGACCAGCTGGCCTGCTCAGATTTCGTTTAATAGACCTTTTGCCTGGTTCTTTCGTTGGAGGCCAGTTTCTCTGCCTCCCTTGTTGGCTTCTTCTGCAGACTGCCTTAGCCAGCGCGGTTTGACTCCCACCACTCCCGCCCAGTTCTGCCTGGGAAGGTAGTCTGGTTAGGCCCAGCTTTTCCTTAGGGCCTGTGGCATTCCTTGGTCATCTGGACCAGCTTCCTCTTCTTCCTCTAATCACCTTCGGACAGAGAGTTTTCTAAAAATCATTTATAACAAAAATAAGACTAGAGGAACTTAAAAGACAGAGGAAGATCTCATAGATATAGATATATATATTAAAAAATCATCATAATAACAATAATATAGGAATAAGGATAAGGATAAGAATACCATATATTTATACAGATATTTGATAAATATATATAAATAAACAAATATAAAAGTATAAGATATACAAATATACAAGTATAAGATTTCCAAGGGCTTCCGGCCTTGTTGTAGGTCAACCTCTGGGCGCGCCAACCGCCACATATTGGTCCTTTTTTTCTTAATCACTTATCAAAAAATGGCAGAAGGCAATCCTTCCACAGGCTTTTCCTTGAAGGCCAAATCAAAGACCCACTATCTGCGCAGGCAGGCTAAGGAGCCCTCTAAAGCCTCCCAGAGGGACACCTTAAGACGCCATCAGGCGCTGGAAAAAGAGATCGATAAACGCACCAGGCAGGCAGGCTCAGTGCCTCCCATACTACCTCCTTCTACCTCTTCTCAATCCCCTCCTCCTGTAGTTCATTCCTCCCTATCCAGGTGCAGTTCACCCTCTCAGGATCTCCAGGTTCCTGGAACACCAGCCAGATGAACTCCAGAGGCTACCTTCACGCCCACGGCCGCCGGCCTACGCCAGGAAGAACCTCTCATCCAAGTGGCTCTGGAGCAACTGAGATCCTGGATGGAGCAGGCTATCCGCCAGGGGATTGTGGAAGGGCTCCAACAGATGGGCAGGCCCGGTCTACCACCGCTGCCCACCGAATCCGAGTCTCATTCAGTAAGATCACTCCCACTCAGATCGGAACTGCCACAGGATCAGGTACCCCATCAGGGGGAAGGTTCCCCCTCAGTAAGGGAGGAGGAGGAGGAGGTGGTGGGGGAACTAGATCCGTACAGGGAGGAGGAGGAGGAGGACTTTGATTTGGGGTCCCTACAATAGAACCTTCAGAGGCAGAGATGTCAGAGGATGAGGGTCTCGCTCCTGACCAACCTGCCTTTGTGGGGCTTTTTAAGCTCCAACTATTCAAATCCCTCCTGTTCAAGGCCAGAAACATTTCGGGCCTAAAGACTCAGATCCCCTCTGACCCCCCTCCTCTTACCCCAGAGGGGCCAGAGGATTCCATTTTTCAACAGCCTGTGGTGGAAGCTGAGGTCATACCAACCCCCCCCCATCTTCCTTGACCTGGTGTCCAAGCAACTTGCCTCTTCGGCGGCCCCTCCCACCCCCTCGGCTCATGATAAAAGATTCTTCAACTTAGACCCAGAGCTTTCAAACCTATTGGGCACTCCAGAGGTTGATGAGCCCATAGTGGGCCTGGCCTCTTCCTCCTCCTCAGTGATCCCCTAGAGGCCCTGAGACCAGAGGGGAAACTATCGGAGCTGGCCCTCCACCGTGCCCACCAGTCAGATGCTTGGGCAATCAGATTGGCCACGGCCACCTCATTCTTCATCAGGTCATCCCTTCGCTGGCTTTGCCAGCTTAAGCAACATGTCCCAGCCTCCAATGTCTGAGCCCATCAGGACATAGCCAAGATTACGGCCACTGCCGAGTTCTCGGCTGACGCTACCTACCACTCGGTCAAATTCTCCACCCATGCCATTTCCTCCCATGTTTCTGCCCGCCGTCTGCTCTGGCTAAAACACTGGCAGGCAGACTTCAAGAACAAAGTTAAATTGGCTTCCGCTCCCCTCGTGGGAACCAAATTGTTTAGACCATCTCTGGATCTCCTTTTAGTAGAAGGAAGGAACAAGAAAAAATTCCTTCCATCCCTCACCCACAGGTCAGAACCAAGATCCCTGCAGCCCTTTCGGAGAGCACCCTTTCGCCCCTATTTCCAAACCCCCTTTCCTTCCAGGTACCCTTTGGCTCGGGCCAGCCCCAGGACAGGACCGACTCCTCTGACAGGCACAGAAGGGATGGTGACTTCAAAAGGCCCTTTTGGGGCGTGGGCAACAGGCCGTTTAGGTGCTCCAGATAAGCCACCAGATTTGATTCCCATTGGTGTGCATCCCAAGACCTTCGCCAACCAGTGGAACTCCTCAACCTCCGACGCCTGGGTCAGGGACACCATCAGATTTGGCCTTGCCCTTGAATTTCGGTCTTCCCCCCTGATTTTTACATGCCATGTCCCCTATCCAAGGATTACACCAAGCGCAGCCTCATGGACTCAGCAATTCAGCACTTACTTGATATACAGGCCATTCAACCCGTTCCTCCATCTCAAAGAGGACAGGGATTTTATTTCCACTTATTTGTGGTACCCAAACACTCGGGGGGATGGAGAGCGATTCTGGATTTGAAGTGGCTTAACCACCATCTTATATACCGCAAATTCAAGATGAACACGCTGCAATCCATCCTCCTGGGGGTTAGGCAGGGAGACTGGTTGTCATCCATTGACCTCTCCGAGGCATATCTACACATCCCAATCCGATCCTCCCACTACAAATTTCTCCATTTCTGCTATAATAACCTCCACTTCCAATACGTGGCTCTCCCATTCGGGTTGGCCTCAGCACCCAGAACTTTCACAAAGGTTCTGGCCGCTTTAGCTGCACACCTCAGAACCCTCCCGGTGTGCCTCCACTGCTATTTAGATGATATCCTCATCCTTTCCACTTCCAGGGAACAGGCAATGAGGGATACCCAGACTACCCTATCCTCTCTCCAGGATCACGGGTTCCTCATCAATTGGAAAAAAAGTCAATTATCCCCCTCCACCAGGATAACTCACCTGGGGACAGTGATCGACACTGTGAGGGGAAAGGTATTCCTATCTGAGGAGAGACTTCTCAGTATCCAAAAATCCATCACAAGTATCAGACACCTTCAGAGGGTCTCCCTTCTGGAACTATCCCAGTTACTGGGTAAAATGATATCTTGTCTTTCCATTATTCCCTGGGCCCATTTCCACTCCAGATGCCTCCAGTGGTTCCTGCTCCCGTTCCAAAGATCCGGATCAAGCAACTCAAAGTGCAAGGTCAGGGTTTCACCACGGGTACTCACCTCCCTTCTTTGATGGAGCAAGGCATCTGTCAACAAGGGCTGCCCCCTCAGAGAGCCCCCAAGAGTCACCATCACCACAGATGCCAGTCTGTCCGGATGGGGAGCCCACCTCCAGTCCCTTATAGCACAGGGCAGATGGTCAGTGATGGAGAAACTTTGCAACATAAACTGGTTGGAGTTTCGCGCCATCCATCTGGCCCTCCGCAGTTTCCTCCCCCAGGTAGGCGGCCGCCACGTTCTCATCCTCACCAACAATATCACGGCCAAAGCCCACATCAACAAGCAGGGGGGCACTCAATCATTCTGCCTAATGAGGGAGGCCGAGCGCCTCTGTCGGTGGGTGGAGTCTCACCTTCTTTCTCTCAGGACAGACCACATCTCGGGCTCTTCCAACACCCGAGCAGACTGGTTGAGCAGGGCCACAATAGACCAGTCGGAGTGGTGCCTCCACCCAGCTCTATTCAAGGAGGTGACAAACATCTTTGGGCCACCAGTGGTAGACCTGTTTGCTTCCCCCCTCAATTCCCACCTTCCAAGGTTCATTTCAAGATTCCCATCCCCAGGAGCGGAGGACCACAACGCTCTTCGGTGTCCATGGCCCTCGGGCCTCCTTTATGCCTTCCCTCCTCTGGCGCTGGTGCCGATAGTCTTTCAGAAGGTCCTACAAGAGAGGGCGGAGCTAATTCTGGTAGCTCCTTATTGGCCCCATCGTCCTTGGTTCGCGGACCTCCGCAGCCTATCAGTAACCCCCCCCCCGGAGGATCCCAGCAGACAGAATCTCCCTATCCCAAGGTCCCCTCCTCCACCCGAACCCCCAGTGGCTTCAACTAGCTGTCTGGAGGTTGAGCGGGAACGTTTGAAGAGGGAAAATCTTTCTAACAAAGTCATCGATACCATTTTAGCAGCCAGGCGACCATGAACTACAAGGATTTACGACGCCACCTGGACCATTTTTCGTAAATGGTGTGTCAAGCTTCTTTTTTTTTTTTTGAAACAAATTTTATTAATTTTAAAGATAAAACAACACATCATTAACCATTAAATACATAAACACATAAAACCTCTTAATATTGTAAATCCTTACAAGTCAAACAAAACAATATTTTTATACAACATAATTCCAATTTATCCCATCCCCATATGGACACGCAAATATCTTTCATCAAGTTTCTCATTATTTCTCTTTACTCCAATTCAATTTCATTTCTCTTCCATATTTATCCATTTTATAATCATCATATTCTTTTCTTTCTGACTTGTTTAAATTATTCTCATCTAACATTCCTCCAAGGTTTTATTGATTCTTTTTTCCTTTTTTTTAATAAAAAACAAATTTTGTTAGTTTTATCATAAGCATAATACACAAACATACAAACACAAAACATAGACAAAACTACAAGATCTTTTCTGAAGGTTGTCTGTTCCCGGGTTAAAAACTCTTTACACAGACACAAATTCAAACATCATAGTCAACCTAAGTCTCCTTCTATATCTTATTATCATTTTCTTTTTTATATATGTATATAAAAACCATTTTTATCAGTTTTCTAAAATCAATACACACAAAATCAAGGCATAACAGCTTATAAATTCTTTTCTAAAAAAAAAAATAATAATGATAGACCAATAAAACATAACATTTCCAGATTATAATATCAATATTTCATATAATATTAACTTCATATCTTATCCCTACTTCTCTTTTCCATCCAAATTATTTATCAATTAAAATTTTATTGCCTTTTATCAATATACAAAATCAAAAAAAAAGCATATATATCCTTCCATTATTACCATTTTCAACAACATTCTTTGTCTGTTCTATTTCCAAACATCCATTCATCTTTTTTCTTTTACTATACTTCTCCTGTAAACCAATTGGAGTTGCATCTATAACACATTACCTAACTTAAAAATACTACATATAAATCTTTCTTGGGATTCTGTTTAAAAAATTCTTAAAATTACATAATAAATTTTTTATTCTAAATATACATACATATAAAAACACACTCTTAAATACCCTCCAGAATCCCTCTTTTAATCTAAATTAAATTCACCCATTGTCTCTAAATAAACTTTTTTTCTTTAAATCTTGCTTCCCCCCATTAAGGCTTCTCCTCCCCCCTTTTCTCTCTTGCTTATTCTTCTCCTTGCCCTTTCTACCCCTTTGCTTTTTCCCTTCGCTTTTCTTGCTCCTTTTCTTTTGTTTTCTAACCTTGCCTCCATCTCTTCGCTCATTTTTCTCTCTTTTGGTTGTTTTTATAATTCTTAAAAACCCCTTTTTCTTATCCTTTTTCTCCTCCTCTCCGGAAGGAACCCATTGTTCATCAAAGATGGCTTCTTCTTCTTCTTCCTTGTCCCAGTCCTTCTGCTGCGTCAACTTTTCTAAGGAACATAACGCCATTTCTAAGAATTGGAACAAAGCGCCCAAAGTATCTTCTTTTTTATATTTATGATATTCAATCTCTAGTTCATCCACAGAGAATGCCATTATGAAAAGGGAAACTTTTTCCAAAACAACCACAAGTATTTTTAATCCAAGACAATCAAAAGCAATTAAAAAAAGGAAAAAAAGAAAAAAGTTCCAAAAGTTAATACTTTTCTTCCTTCTTCTCTTTCTCTTTCCAAATTAATTTTTGATCAAAGAGGTCCAATTACCATATATCTTCTTTTGGGATCCACCAAGACGTTCTAGACAGTCTCCTCCTTTTTCAGTTTCTGCTCCAATTTTTCTTTCTCCCTTCCCACTTGCAATAACAATTTTAAATAATCAAAAATCCATACCTCCAGCAGAGATTTTCCAATTTCTTAAATTTTTCAATGTCCAAAAATCCCTTTGTCTCTTAGCTTAGCTTTCAAAGCAATCCACTTTCAGTATCTAATACATCCAAATATTTCTGCTTTTTCCGTGGGATGAGAGAGTAAAAAAAAAATAAAAAAAAAAAGTTCCCTTTAACAGCTTCTCCGCCGCTTTCGATCTTCTTAGGGATACAATGTATCCTCCAGCAACAAGCAGCTCAATTCCAGGAGATTTAAAAGTTGTTACTTGACCCGGCTCAGACAGAACTTTCACTTTTCACACTTCCTCCAGCACAGTTCTTACCCGGTTGCTGGCTTCTTCGTGGCGGCCATTGCTGACCGCCGCTCCACCGCCTTGGGAAAAAGGGGTTTTCCCGAAGAAGGGGGGGGTCTGCGATGCCCCCACCTCCCTAACCGGCTCCCCTCTATCTTCAGCTGTCCCTACAGGGCAGCCATAACCCCCTGACCCATCTGGATCGGGGGTACCTCGGCAGCTAGCCAGCAGGAATCGCGAGCTGTCGCGAATTCCTGCTGCTCCGAAGCCACGCAAACCGGAAGTGTGTCAAGCTTCTTATTGACCCAACTAACCTCTCCGTTGCCCAAGTGCTTGATTTTCTTCAGGAGGGTCTCAGTAAAGGGCTGTCCCCCAACACGCTAAGACGGCAGGTAGCTGCCTTGTCTACAGTCATCTCAGGTGGAGAAGGCAGTTCCCTCTCTCACCATCCCCGTATTCAAGCCTTTCTGAAGGAGGCCACAAATTTGCATCCCCCAGCCCTTCACCGGTACCTGACCTGGGACCTCAACAGGGTCCTTACCTCCCTCACAAAGCCACCCTTTGAACCCTTAAGAGAGGTTTTGCTTCAGTTTCTATCCTATAAAGTAGTTTTCCTGGTAGCGATCACTTCAGCCCGTAGGATATCAGAGATCGCTGCTCTGTCTGTTAGGAAGGACCTCTGTGTCTTCCACCCCGACCGGGTGGTCCTCCGGCTTGACCCTTCCTTCTTGCCCAAGATTAATACAGTCTTCCATAGGGCTCAAGGACTTATCCTCCCCAACTTTTGCCCCAGGCCAACTCATGAAAGGGAGAGACTCTGGCACACTCTGGACGTCAGACGTGCCTTGCGGATTTATATTAAATGTACTGAGACCTTCCGCAAGTCTGAGGCCCTGTTTGTTTCTTTCCAACCAAAGTCACAGGGGCTCAAGGCTCCTCCTACCACCATAGGTCATTGGATAAGGGCAGCCATCGCCAAGGCATATCAGGCTCAGGCTCTCCAGGTGCCCAGGGGTATCAGGGCTCACTCCACTAGGAGCGCGGCTACGTCAGCTGCCTGGGCTACCCAGGCTCCAATAATCGACATTTGCCAGGCAGCAATGTGGGCCTCCCCATCACCCTTTATTAGGAATTGACAGATATGCCTCAGCTGAGGTTTTCTTTGGTAGGAGGGTTCTTCAGAGGGTTCTCAGGGAACCCGAAGGGACCGCAGACCAGATGGCGGCCCTCCCTTAGGACAGACCCAGCTTTGGTATGTCCCACTCTCTGGATGCTCCGAGCAGCTCTCAGGAGAATGGGCGTTGGTTCTTACCTGACACGCCTTTTCTCTTTGAGCTGCGAGGAGCATCCAGCCCCTCCCTTTTCTTTCACCATCTGGTGGGGTCTTGTTTCAGCCAATGTACCTTGAAGTCTAGTCAGATGAGAGCATGGATTCCTGATTCCTCTCACCTTTGCATAAACTGGGGGAACGCTCCAATGGAGTCATGTGACGGAAGGAGGAGCGTTCCTCAAGAATTAGCTCAGCCTACAAGAGCAGAAGACTGAAGCACCACCCACTCTCTGGATGCTCCTCGCAGCTCAAAGAGAAAAGGCGTGTCAGGTAAGAACCAATGCCCATTTCCCTTGTATGACATGGGCAAAATAAGTGAGGTGCAGTTTTGTGATTTAGGAGGACTGTATTATGCTCTGGGAACTATTAAGGAGGAGCTGCCTTCATCTTCTTTCTCTCACACATAATATCAGAGCTGAATTGCCTCTTTCTCCTCTGGAATGCAGCCCTTCCCTCCTGAGAATCCACTTTTTCACTACTTTCCATCACAAGTTGTGTCTATTGTTGGAGACAGTGCAGTCCAACTTGTGTTGCTAACAAGGAATGGTGTAACAAATGTGGATGAGCATATTGTTCTGACTCAGGCTTCGTAAACCATAATCATGCACAAACTTATTTTAAAAACAAGACTTATTTTATTACAATGCTGGGAATTGTTTTCATTCTCAGCCAGAATTAATCTCAAACAGTTCCCCAAGATAAGCATACACCTTTTCAGTTCTGTGAAGTGCTTCCAAAAACAGAAGTATCAAATGAACTAGAAAATAAACCAACCAAAGTACAAGAGAAACCCAACCGAAGTACTAAGAGCTTCAAGGATAACTCTGAACTGATCAAACTACTTCGCTTCTTGCAAAGATTTCATCATCTTTGTCTGTCCTTTATACCTTATGGGAGGGGCAATCACTACCCAGCTTTACTCCCAAGTTGCCCCTTTGGTTTCAGCTGCTCTCACTTTCTAGCAGCTCTGTGCATACATGCACTGGGAACAGGCTCCCCTTGTTCCTCTGCCTTGCTGCTGCCAGACTCCAAAGGCTCCGAAGGCAGCACCCCACTCCTAGATGGTCCTGGCTCCATCTCTGCATTGGGCGCAGGACCCTCATCCGAGTCCTCTCCAGATTCCCTGACTGGTCCCCATTCTTCCCCAGTGATTCTGCTGCCGGCTGCATGGCTGCTGGTGAATCACAACACATATTTACATCCATTCGAAAGAGAAAAACCATGGTCAACTTTTTGCATTTTCTCCAGTGTGCTGGATGGGGAAACCAGGCCTGGAGGAATGGTTGGTTTTTGTCCAGGGAGGGTGTCAAAGTGTCTGAGAACTGTGACTGTTCTTCCCAGGGTTGGTCATCATAGTTGACTCAGGGCTATTGCTTCTGAAGAGGATATCTAAATACTGTATTTTGGATCTCATTCAGTTCAGAAGTAGGAGATGAGCAGGCAGAGCTGGAGAGAGTGGAGTTAAATGTGTCATCAATTAGAGTTATTATGTTGTCACAGACAATCTGAGTTCAGCCCTCGGCCTCACCCCTAAATGCCATTGATCCTTATTTAGTGCCTGTTTAGTATTGTACTGCTTGACTAGATTCTTGTGTATAGGCTTGAATAAATCTTCTGTGCTGCAATTTAACATATGATCATGATCCTTTGTGCCTAACGTTAGTCTAATTCAAGGCTGGACTTGGATCATTTATGGCAATGTAAGGACTCTAAGCTTATGACATGTTTAACATGGCCCCCAGCTCTTCCTGCCTTTCTCCTATACCAGCAGCCCTTCCATCTGCCAACATTCCATAATGCTGAGATTGCAATCCCTACACTTTCCAACCAGTGGCTGGATTCAATTTTTTTTTACTAGCGGTTCTATGGCCGTGGCTTGGTGTGCGTGGCAGGGGAAGGATATTGTAAAATCTCCAGTCAGAGGTAGTATTTGCCAGTTTTCTGAACTACTCAAAATGTCCGCTACAAGTTCTCCAGAACTGGTCAGAACCTGCTGAATATCTCCCCAAAATTGCAGAGAGAAGAATTTGGAATTGTTTAAAGTCTTCCATGTGCTGTCAAGAAAGTTGGAACTGCAATAATCCTCCTCAGCTTTTATACTAATGAATTAGTTGATTAATTAATAATGCAGACTCTCCCAGCTTTGTCCGGTAGTAACTGTTAAGCCTGTTTGGAACTTTTGGTGCTTCAAAAAATAATCACATTCTTGAACAATACTGTAAATTTATATGGGAGCCAAAGGGGTTATTTTTTTTGCATGTCAGCAGTGCTCATTAACAATTTTGCTTTAAGTCCAAGGGACTAGTAAGCAAAGTCAAGTGACGCCATCCTAGAGAAGAAACATATCAAACTGCCCTAGAATGCAAAAACGAAGCTAAAAATAAGTAAATAAATAAGAAAGTGGTGTCCTGAAGGCATTGCTAAAAAAAATAATTGCCCAGAAAAACTGGAGCAGTGTTGATCCTTCCTGTATTTGCAGCAATTTTGTCTCCTTCTTTGCTAAGCTGGATGATGTGTTGCTCTTAAAATGGAATAGCACGGTAGCAATCATGGAAATAAGCAGTCACTGATATTGGTTTCTGTTACAGTTTGCAGCAGAAATTCAAGTCCAGAAAACACACAGATGACTGACTCAGCAGCATTCATTACACTTCTTTTTGTATAAAATAAGTAAATGTACAGTACCAGTGGCTTCTTCCAACGTGGAAAGGTTACAAGCAAACACAAACATAAGCAGACATGTTACAGCTCCACTTCAGAGCAGAGCTCAGTTTCAGCAAGCAAGCAAGTTGGTTTCTCTTTTACTTTAGAGCTGAGCACAGAACAGAGATAAACCAGGTTCCCTCTTTAAGTTTCAGCCCCCAATTCAGCCCTCATTGGCTGCCTTTGTTACTAAGCCCTATTCAGTTCATGAATATACTCTGACAATTTCTCAGTTAGTGTTCTAATTTGGAAATAGCAATTGCACTTAGTCTTATATACCGCTTCACAGCCCGCTCTAAGTGGATTACAGCAGGGGTGTCAAAGTTGATTTCATTGAGGGCTGCATTAGGGTTGTGTTTGACCTTGGGGGGAAGGGTTGGGTGGATGTAGCTAGGGTGGATATGGCCAGCTTGATGTCACTCATTGAGGCTCTGTTTTCGGTTGCGACTGCTTCCTTCAGTCCTCTGCCAGTGAAAATGAAGCTCGGGGAGGCCACAAGTGGCCCACCCGGGCTCTGTTTTGGGCCGCAACAGTCTCCTGCAACCCTCTGTGTGGCCTCCCCGAGCTCCATTTTCACTGGTAGAGGGTTGCAGGAGGCCCTTGCGGCCCAAAACAGAGCCCGGGAGGGCTGCATGGGGCCCTCCCAAGCTCCCTTTTCACTGGCAGAGGCACCACGGGTCGATCCTTCACTGTTTTTAGGGCAGACCTGCGGGCCATATCTAAGCAACCCACAGGCCGGATCCAACTCCTAGGCATTGAGTTTGACACCCCTGGTTTACAGAGTCCACATATTTCCCCCAACAATCTGAGTCCTCGTTTTGCTAACCTCAGAAGGATGGAAGGCTCAGTCAACCTTGAGCCAGTCAGGATCATAAGCACATTAAAAAGGAATGGCTTCAATCACATGGTTGCATCTTGCCTTGGTATAAACCTTCTGAAGATCATCATCCATTGTCAAGCTATTCTCCAAAGCCCCTGAAGGCAGAAGAAGCAGCAATGGATAGAAATTAATCAAGGAGAGAAGCAACCTAGAAAGAAGGAGAAATTTGCTAAAAGTTAGAAAGATGGGGGTGTGATGCCCCAGTTGGAATCTGATTCCAAGGGAGAGGTGGAACAGTTGACAGGGAGTGGGAGTGTGGCACTGGTGGCTGTGGAGGAAACTGGGGAAGGACAGAGGCCAGCTGGGCATTCAGAGGAAGACCCAGGCCCACCCCCTCTTCATCCTAGGGCACGCAGGGAGGTGTGGATAAGGGAGCAATGTGGTTTATAGGGAAGAAAAGGGTCCTGATTCCCTTTATGGGCTGCAGCTGGGAAGACTGTCTAAAAGGGCAAACTATGCATGGCAAAGTTGCTGGGAGCAAAGCGTGCGTTATCTTTGTCTAGGGTTATCTGGGTTTTGGCGTCCTCCCAACTGTATGTGTCTTGTTATCTTTTGGAAGTCTGCGAATTATTATCCTGGTCTATCATGGTTTGTGTTGTTTTTTAAATTTCTACTTTATCTGTATTTTCGGTTTGGACTGCATTTCTTGCCTTTGTAGACTGCTTTTTGAAGAGTTTGATCTCCCACTGAGGATAATTGGACATTGTGGGCCAAGTTGGAAGCATTAAAGGGAATTTATCTACTTTGGTGACTTTGTTATTTTTATGCCACACCCCAGGTCATCACAGGTGGAAAGACTTACCTCTAGAAGTTGTAGGTAATCCAACAGTGGAGATTTCTACAAAGAGGTTGGACAATCATTGGTCTAAAATGGTACAGGTAATCCTCGATTTACAACAATTCATTTAATGACCATTCAAAGTTACAACAGCACTGGGAAAAGTAACTTATGAAAATATTTCACACTTACAACCATTTCAGCATCATCTCCATGGTCACTTGATAAAAAGTCAGATGCTTGGCAATGGACTTATTTATGACCATTGTAGCATCCCTCGATCATGGGATCCCCTTTTCTGTGACCTTCTGACAAGCCAAGTCGCAATCATGTGATTAACTTAATGACTGCAGTGATTCACTTAACAAGTGTGGCAAGAAAGACTATATGTATAGGGCAGGGGTCTTCAACCTTGATAGCTTTAAGACTTGTGGATTTCAACTCCAAAAATTCCTTCTCCAGTCATGTTAGCTCAGGAGTTCTGGGAGTTGAAGTCCACAAGTCTTAAACTTGCCAAGTTTGAAGACCCTTGGTATCGGGTCTCCCAACAGGTTTTGGACTAAAGACCTCCAAGGTTTCTTCCAACTTTGTTCTTCTGTTATCATGATAGTACTGTTATTAAAAATTCTCTCAAGAGTTTCCTCCTTCTGCCATCCCTTGAGATTGATGAATCAAAATAGTTGTAGGCTCTCAGAGAGAAATTTAAAACCAACAAAAGGCAGTCGGGATGTTCACCTCCACCCTGTGGCCATCTCTCATCACTAAAGATCTGTAAGAATGTCATGCCAGAGCCAAGAGGATTCCTCTCCCCCCACCTCCATCATTCACTTCTCTTTTGGAATAATTTTTAGGGCAACTTTGCTTTCATCAAATTGAATGAACACTGATAGGAAAAAAGTAGGCTAATTACCCAAGTCAGCATTTGAGAGTCAGTCCCAGAGGATGCTGGACTACAGATTCAATTACTGACTTCCTGTTCCAAGATTAAAACCTTGTTTTCAACTATGGAACAGGAGAATTTAAACTTCTCACTTGGATCAAATGACTTTGTCCTAAGTGCTATATATGTCAAACAAGAAATCTATAACACATCAGTGTCACAATTGATTTACTTATTTATAGCATTCAAAAATCCTTCCAGGAGGGAAGGGAAGGGAGGGAGGGAAGGAGGGAAGGAAGGAAGGAAGGAAGGAAGGAAGGAAGGAAGGAAGGAAGG
The DNA here is from genome assembly GCA_033807585.1 of Hydrophis major. Classification (NCBI taxonomy): domain Eukaryota; kingdom Metazoa; phylum Chordata; class Lepidosauria; order Squamata; family Elapidae; genus Hydrophis; species Hydrophis major. The sequence goes on along the minus strand of CM066331.1, from coordinate 206,924,035 downwards.
AAGGAAGGAAGGAAGGAAGGAAGGAAGGAAGGAGTTCCATGTTGTGAAAAATGGACACGTAACCTCAGAACACTGCAAGCAGCCATAAATGTGGGCCAATCGCCAAGTGAGGTCATGTATGTGGAGGTCATTGAAATCAGGTTCTAAGTACCAGGCAGGTCTGCCGTAACTTTGAATAATTGCTAAGCAACCAATCTTGAGTCAAGGACTATTTGTATGACTCTTTATTGGCTGGAAAAAAGGAAAATTGAAAGAATTAGCTATTATGTATTGAAGGGATGCAGTAGTAGTGATTTTCTTCAAAAAAGACTGCAATTTTGTACTTGCTGAGAAACATCCGCAATGAATCCAGGTCATCTTACTTCTGTATAGCATGCAGAGAAATTTTCAACAGATGTCTTTATTTCAGAACAGGCATGGAGGGAGGGACACCACTGTTGTGTGTATTTCAGTTTTGGCTCTGTCCCCTTCAACTTTGGCTCCATCAAAATTGGAAAGTGGCCTTCAAAAACCTTTCCCAGAATTGAGCTGTAAAACCTTCTCTCTGTGTGATGTGTGCATAATGAAATGAAACAGAACAACACAATTATTTGGAAGGCTTGTTGGGTTGGGTTTGTATAGAACCTTCTTCTTTAGGGCTTGAGAGTAGAATACATGTCTGGGGGCAGAGGGGCCTTCTCTAATGTTCTGGAAAACGTCCATTGAGAGGTACATGTCCTTATTACTGAAATGAAGAGGCTGGCAGGTATGTTTTTCTTTCTTCCTTTGCTTCTTGGATGAGAAGCAAAATGTCATCATCTTCCAGGAAAAGAATAGTCCAGTTGCCTTTTGAAAAAAAGCACATTTGAGACAACCATGACCTGGATGGCCAAGGATCTCCATAGGCGTTTTCCCATTCTTGATCCTGACAAACAGAATACTGTAAACGAGTGGAGCTCTTCTCGAAGCTTTATCTTCAGCTGAGGCCACCAGCTTTTCAACATCAGCACAAGAGAACTGGTGGAAGGAAAAGAGAAGGCTGGAGATGGGGAGGTAAAACTTTTTTACTCCCCAAACTTTGCTTTGCAAAAGTGAAAGCAGACAAATCTCTGCTTATCCACAGAACAAGTTGTTCTTCAGTATTTCAGGGGCTGTCACAAATGGAGGGGTCAACTTATTTTCCAAAGCATCAGAAGGCAAGACAAGAAACAATGGATGAAAATTAATCAAGGAGAGAAGCAACCTGGAATTAAGGAGAAACTTCTTAACAGTGAGGACAATTAACCAGTGCAACAGCTTGCCACAAGAAATTGTAGGTCGGGGTCGTCCAACTTGACAGCTTTAAGACTTGTGGACTTCAACTCCCAGAATTCCTTCTCCAGTCATGTTAGCTCAGGAATTCTGGGAGTTGAAGTCCACAAGTCTTAAACTTGCCAAGTTTGAAGAGCCTTGTTGTAGGTACTTCATAACGAAGTTTTTAAGAAAAGACAGGACAGCTACCTGTCTGAATAGGGTTTCTTGCTTGAGCAAGGAGTTGGATGAGAAGACCTCCAAAGTCCCTTCCAGCTCTATTCTGATTGATATTGAGAGATGATGCAGAAAGTGAAATGTTCCTTAGTTTGAAGCCTCTTATGCTTGGAAAAACAGAATCCCCCTTTTAAATATATATACATATACATATACATATACATATACATATACATATACATATACATATACATATACATATACATATACATATACATATACATATAAAGAAAATTCTCTTCTGTGCCTTTGGAAACTGCAAAAAGATTATCCAGAATATTTTTTGCTTTGTCTAATGGCTCCCAAGCATGTGAAGGCATTAGAAAAACTAATTTCAGTTTTCTGTCTACTTGACACTGAAGCCAAGATTTTCATTTCTCAAAAAAGAAACTGATTTCCTAGTAGTTGGAACACAAATCCTATATGAGAATTCTGAATACAGGTAGTCCTCAATCTGTGACCCCAATTGATCATGAAATTTTTTTTGCTAAGCAAGGCAGTTATTAAGAATAGAATAGAATAGAATAGAATAGAATAGAATAGAATAGAATAGAATAGAATAGAATAGAATAGAAGGAGAGGAGAGAAGAGAAGAGGAAGAGAAGAGAAGAGAAGAGAAGAGAAGAGAAGAGAAGAGAAGAGAAGAGAGGAATGGAATGGAATGGAATGGAATGAAATGGAACGGAACGGAACAGAATAGAAAAAATATGGAATGGAATGGAATAGAGTAGAGTAGAGTAGAGTAGAATAGAATAGAATTCTTTATTGGCCAAGTGTGATTGGACACACAAGGAATTTTTCTTGGTGCAAATACTCTCGGTGTACATAAAGAAAAGATACATTCATCAAGAGTCAAGAATCATAAGGTACAATACTTAATAATAATGAGTCATGCTCCATTTTGCTGTTGTTGTTAAGTGAATCATGTAGTTGTTAAATGAATTGGTGTACCTCATTGACTTTGCTTCTCAGAAACCATCTGGAAGGTTGCAAATGGTGATCACATGACCTCTGACATGCTGCTGCAGCGGTCATAAGTATGAGAACCGGAAGTCTCTCTCTTTTTTTTTTTCTTTAGCACTGTTGTGACTTCAGAATGTTGTGACTTCAAAATGGATGGTTATAAGTTGAGGACTGCCTGTAATTGGATCTTGAAATGTCCTCTGGCATAAAGATGTTTGCACCTTGCTGTGAATTACTAATTCGAGACACCTTCCGAAATAAAACAATTTCGCCTCAGAGAAAAAAACCGAGATTTGGCAATTACCATGTATTGTTTTGAGACAACTCAGCAATCAGCAAACTTTGCGAGATAACAGCTGCAGTATAATACAGAATTTGAGAATTCCCTGCTCAAGCACGTGTTCTTCAACCATCCTCAAAACTTACGATGCCAGATGCAAAATGAGATGATAAAATATATCTTAATCTTCTTTTTGTGGCCGTGAATCATATTGCCTCCTCTCTTTCTCTCTCTCTCTCTCTCTCCCCCCCCCCTGTATTTTTGGCAAATGGTATGGGGAATACAGATAAACATCATCCTGTATCAATAACATTTGACCCACTGTGTATCATAGATAGGATGGTTAATGGCTTGCGTGATATTATTTATGTCAGTCATTTATGAAATGTAGGCTTTGTGCCTATAATTTACGTGGCACTCTAGGAGTATTTTGTGCTGCACTGGAGCAGCTGTGGGCTGTTATGAGAAAGATGCAGATTTTTTTGTGTGTGTGTGTTTATGTGTGATATACAGGAAAAGATGAGGCTTGCAGATCGGCGGATTTTTGCTTCTGGCATTCAGACGCCGTTGCTTTGTTCTTGCAGTTGGTTGCCTGTGGCAGCTGCTGGCAATCCCTTCCCTAAATTTGTCAATAGGTTTTTAGAGTGCCAACGTCGCTGTTTCCTGCTGAGAGAGGGAGGGAGGGAGGAGAGAGAGAGAGAGACTCTCAATAAATTCAGAATTCTTTCTCTCCCTTCTTTCCTCTCTTTGTGTATGTACGGGTGCAGTTTCCACCTCTTTGTCTAAAGCTCAGTGTATGTAGAATTGACTGGACATTTCTGTATCTGTGTGAACAATCTTGTGGTAGTTCAAAGAAGTACACTTTTACTGGAGCCAAATGCCAGCATGGGTGAGGCAGTGTTACAAAATGGAAGTGTCTGTTGTCCCTAAAGGTGTAGTTTTTTTTTTTTTTTTTTTGAAAGGCAACTAAATTTTCTTGTGTTTCCTTGAAGACGTTTCACTTCTCATCCAAGAAACTTCTTCCGTTCTCCGAAGAATCTTCTCATCCAAGAAGCATTTTCAGTTCTCCGAAGAATCTTCTTGGGTGAGAAGCGAAACATCTTCAAGAAAAAAACAAGAAAATCAAGTTTGAAAAAGCAGCTTTGGGACAACGATGGCCTAAATGACTCAGAAACTCAATCGACGTCTGTGGTTTTTCATGGTTTTGGGAAAAATTTAGAGAGATTCTTATTTTCTTTTTCTTTATTTAACATTGAACATAGGAGTATAATGTTTCTGTGTTCCTCTCCTCCAAGAGGTGAGAAATGACGGTACCCATTTTCATGATTAATTGTCAGGGATTGTGAAGAAGATGCTGTGAACCCGCACCCTGTCACCTCAACTTTACACCTTCCCATCATGGCCATTAACAATGAATCTGTGTCCTGATAGGCCCTTTTGAAAAAGCATCCGTTGAAGTGATGCCGAACTAATATTCCTTTGAAGCTTATTTTTCTTCTGAGGGTCGCCCTATTTCTCCAAGGCACCGGAATTGTTCAGCAAGAACAATTAATCAATTGTACAGCAATGCCTCCAGAAGTTGTGGATGTTCCATCACTGGAAGTTTTCAAAAAGAGACTGGACCTCCATTTGGCAGGAGGTTGGACTAGAAGATCTCCAAGGTCCCACTCAGCTCTATGACTCTTATGATTGTATATTTCCTTCAAGTACAAGCTGTAGCAAAAGCCTTTGCATATCCAAGGGTTTTACTGTGTTATTTGCTTCTGAGGCTGTTCTTCATCTTAAGCACCCAGCAGGCAAACCTGGATCCTGAACACCATCTGTTCAAGCGCTTAGTGGACTTGATCACTTCATTTTGCTTGTGTGTGTGTGTGTGTGTGTGTGTGTGTGTGTGTGTGTAGATCACAAGCATTCCGTATTCAAGAAAAAAGTCAAATTGTGGTTCTGTCCAAGAGAGAGTTCTCCTCCTTCTATCTGAAATGATGCCATTGGTGGAAGAAACCAAACATTTCCACCATTAACACAGGGAACTCATTTTAACAGCAAACAGATACATCAATAACTTTTCCAGAAGAGTGATTAAGTTTAATGTATTTTATTCTTAACTGTTTCCATAGCAGGCTTACATGTAAATAGATAGTGGGGAGGGGGAGGAAATAAATCCCAGCATGTACATTTCAGATCTAAGAAAGCACAGTGGGGCCAGATTTTACGGGAAGCTATTTTTTACGATCTTTATTGATTTTTCATTTTTGTAGCATTGGCACGCCAAATATGTCAAGCAGATAAATCTCTAAATCGTATTGTTTAGAAGTGGCAACGCTAACTTCTGGGACTAATTAGCACTTGTTCTTTTGACAGCACATTGAGATTGTTCATATCCACTGAGCTAGAAACTGCAACATTAAACCATCTGACTAGAAGTATACTGTATATTCTTCCATCTCTTTTTAAAAAAAATATCCCAGATCATTAAGATAGTGTATCTATGTTAATTGACAGTCTTATCTAAATTAAAATAGTAAACCAGCTTAGAAATCTTTTTTCTCTCTCTCCTAGCGGAATTCTTCTTAAAATAATTAGTTCCTCAATCTCAGAATATTTTTACCAAACTATAGTTACCAGGATTCTTAATAAGAACTTAGGAAGACTACAGGTAGTCCTCAACTTGTGGCTGTCAATGTTCCAGGAAAACAAACTCCAACAGCAAAACTCTGAGACAGGCATTTTCTCAAAGCTCCATTTTATTAGAGCTGTCATGCTGGCACATCTGGGAAAACCTGAATCTGAAAGTTCTGGGTTTTCCTCCAATAATTAAAAAATTACAAATCCACTCCCCCGCACCCATCATTCCATCACATGCCCCAATCACGATCCGTTCTAACTTGAGACATCCCTTTAACCACTCCTCATCCAGGTGCAGAAATAACATGACCTTGACCTTAAAGAAGAATGCTATTATGTCTAACTACATACGCTCCATAAAATCCTCCCTCCCAAATTCCCAAGCTCAAGATTGTGGCAGCATGGAAGCTTCTAGTGCTCGTATGGCTTCCAAAGCTGACAACGACCACAACCAAGTCCAAAATTTCCGTTACCAAGTGAGATAGTTGTTAAGTGAATTTTGCCCCATTTTACAACCTTTCTTGCCACAGTTGTTAAGTTAATCCCTGCAGTTGTTAAGTTAGTAACACAGTTGTTAAGTGAATCTGGCTTCCCTATTGACTTTGCTTGTCAGAAGGTTGCAAAAGATGACCACATTACCGTGGGACATTGCAACCATCATAAATATGGGCCAGTTGCCAAGCAACCAAATTTTGATCACATGACCATAGGGATGCTGCAACAGTTGTAAGTATGAAAAGCCATCGTAAGTCAATTTTTTCAATGCTATTGCAACTTTGAATGGTAATTAAACAAATGGTTGTATGTCAACGACTCTATCTATCTATCTATCTATCTATCTATCTATCTATCTATCTATCTATCTGTTGTCTATCTTCTCCTTATGTCAAGGATTTGGCTACATTTTGTGGTCTCTGGGAGCCCTTGTGACATCTTCCCCCAATTCAATGTTTTTTGTTTTTTTTTTTAAAAATGGCCATTTCACAATTCTTCTGAGATTTCCCAGATCTTACACTGAGATTTCTCTGATCATGTCCAAATCATCAAATCTTACGAGCTTTGCATTGTCCAAGGCTTGATTTATACCATCTGTATGCAAAAATCTTGAATCCATAGCAGGATATTAGGAGAAATGAGGCAATATTTCCCAGAATGAGACCACCATTGGAGAATTCCAGGGCTGTCAGTTTGAAGCTGAATAAATGACTCAAAAGAAGGCAAATAGGAGCCATTCCATATTCTTATTAAGAAAACCGCATGAATGTGTCCCTGAAGTCATAATGAGTCAGGTTTGACTTGAATAAGGCTTTAAGCAAAAGATGCCCTGCCACCATTTGTCTCTTCAAAACAAGTGTGATGAGATAGCAAAGATTCACAGATTAAGTAGCATTCCATTAGGTTCTCAAGAAGAAACCAAGATTTTTAGACTCTTGAGAATTGGATCTTGTCCGGCACTGCTTGGTTGAAAACGATATATGTGGAATTTGTTCCTCATTGTCTACGTGGAATCTTAAGACTGTAGGATACAGAATTGATTTTGACTATAGCTCATCAGAAGGATATCCTTCCTTCCTTCCTTCCTTCCTTCCTTCCTTCCTTCCTTCCTTCCTTCCTTCCTTCCTTCCTTCCTTCCTTCCTTCCTTCCTTCCTTCTTACCTTTCTTTCTCTTTTTTCCCTTCTTTCCTTCTTTCCTTCCTTCTTTTCTTCTTCCTTCCCTCCATAGAAGAGAATAGAACAGAATAACAAAACAAAATAGAACAGTGTATGGTTTCATTTCACTTTGGGCAGTCCCAGTATCTTGAAGAAAATCATAGGTATAGTGTAGCTTTTGAGCAGTAATCTCTTCCAGCTATCAGAGATGCTGATTTAGGCTTCAAGGTAAGATGGATGAGGATCATGGATGCAAATCTTTGTGGTCCATCCCTTTAACAGGAGAAAAATGAGACACTGCAGGGGCAGGATGCACTGAGTGGCAGTTTTGTTATGTACAAATCATTCTTGACTTTAGACTACAGTTTGGATAATAGATTTCAGCAATACAGTCACAGAGTGAATCATCATGCTGATTGTGCCCAATTTCATGAACTTGGATTGCACAGTCAATAAGCAAATCAGCTTTCCCCTCCCCCATTGATTTTGCTTGTCAGAAGACCCTAGAAGATTGCTAGTGGTGATCAGGTATCCAAAGGTCATCAGAGATGCTGACACGAACTTGAAGTTTTATATAAATAAATATATTTTACATCTATATATACAGCAAGCAAGTTAGTCAATGCATCCCTACATCGTGAGGTAAATCATCAAGTAAATCTCAGCGCACACAAAAGAAAAAAGGCGGGAAAAAAGCAAACACTCCCCCTTCTCACCCAGCAGCCAATCATAATGTAGATTGCCTGATGCAAGAGCCCACACTTTCCAACCAATCATCTGCAATTGTTTGTTCTGGCGCATTACACACTTTACCGTTCCCGCTATTAAATTAAATATCTTAGCACAAATAGTCGTAAATTGTGGACTGTATGTGGTAACTGTGACAAAATTATTGCATGCAAAAAACTTGTAAAGCAATAAAATAATGCCTAAAGTGGAAGATTGGATTGTAAATAACTGAAATTGCAGAAATGGTAAAGCTGAGCAGTTTGGTCAGGGAAAAAAAAAACCTGATTAAGACTTTTTAAAAAAGATTGGAACTTTATTGACTTTTTACTGACAGAAGAAAAAAATGAATTGATGATTATGGGATTTGGGGATTAAAAACGAAGTGAAAAGGTTGGGAAAAAGTTCAAGTCAACAATTCCTTGATAGAAAAAGGGGCAGAAGGCACAATTGACTGTGCCTTAAAAAAGAAAAGTCTTACTCGTTTTTCTTTTTCCGATTTTCTACCTTTGTTGTTATCCTGTTTATTTTATTATACACTTTTTTTAAAAGCAAAAAACAGGCAGATTGTATGTAGCCTAAAAGGAGATTGAGAGTAGAGAATTGACTTTTTAAAATAAAGTTTTACTTATTTCTTATATCTTACGTTTTGTGAAATAATTTTTGAGGCCTTTGGACAAGAACTTGTTCAGGCATTTTTATTATGATAAATGTTATGAACTAATAAAGGCGTTTAATAAAGTTTTAACAACCTTAAGAAAAAGCAGGGTTCTAATCCTGCACTTCTGATTGGCCGATAATAGCAACATCGGATTGTTCCCTTCTGGGAAATCTGATTGGCTGTTAACGGGCCAACTCTCATTGGTTCAAGGGTTTAACACTTCCATGTTTCTCATTGGCTAATAGGACAGCAGCCAACCCTATAAAAGGGCTGCTGCTGCCCTAGGGTTTTGCTCTGTTCAGTATGATTAATAAAGAGTTGAAGTTCACTGTTCACTGTCTCGTCTCCGTTCCTTGCACCCATGCGCAGAACTTAACACTGGCGACGAGGGTGGGATATGGAGACATCAGAGCTGACTGAACACTACAGAGCACCAAACAGAGCACGTGGGTGAAGGCGCACTGACAACGGAAACCATGTCCGGCGGCGCCATACCACCCGCTCCATTTGACCCGGCACAAGAAGACTGGGACTCGTACATGGACCGGTTCCAGATGTTTCTGGAGACCAACAACTTGAAGGACGCCACTACGGGGAAAAAACGAGCAGTGTTCCTGACCCATTGCAGGCCTGCTGTCTTTAACATGGCCAAGGCACTAGCGAAACCAGCTGAGGTGAAATCCATGGACTGGGATATCCTCGCGCCCCTTCTACGGGCCCATTATGCACCCGCCATACCAACGCTTGTCCGAAGACATGAGTTTTACCAGAGGGACCAACGGAAAGGAGAGAGTGTCGCGGATTTCATCACAGACCTCCGGAACCTGGAAGGCCTCTCTGGGTTTGCAGACCTCGAAGAAGCTCTGAGAGACCGAATAGTTCTGGGATTAGATGACCAAACGGCGCAGAGCAAGATCATGGCCAAAGGGGATATCGATCTTGCCGATGTCATCAAAGACGCTACTGCAGCAGAAGCAACCAGGAAGTCGGCCGCCTGAATGCGCCGTACCAACGCACTGCTCCATCAACTTGCCAACGATACCTCACCTCGCCTAGAGAGACACACAAAAACGGCCCACCATGAGGACCTCGAATCTCCATCAGAAAGTGATGAAGAGGAGGTCAACCGGCTCCGGTCTGAACGCGACCAACGCAACCCGCGGAATCGAAGATTACCGCACTAATGTGCGGGTTGTGGGGCAAACCAACCGCGATCAGATTGTAAATTCCTCAACACGCTCTGCCATTCCTCTGGGAAAAGAGGCCACATCGGGAAGGTCTGTAGAAGCAAGTGAGGATCCAGCCCAATTCGAAGAGAAAACAACAACCGCCAGACCACAGGGAATCGTCCTGTGAGTCGGGAACACTTGAACCACCAATGGAACAACCACTCCTACAGAAATAAAACACTTGCCACTTCAACGAGATGGGAAGAGGCACACCAAACCATTACAATCGGTCACGCTTCATCATTAGATGCAAAGAAGATCCGAGTGAATGTCGCCATCGAGAACCAACCTTGCGTGATGGAAGTCGACTCAGGGTCGTCCCTCTCGATGGTTTCCTGGAAGACCCTCAAACAGTTAATCTCTGCTGTCTGGCATCAAGACCTCAGAGCCCAAAGAATTATACTCAAAGATTACCAGGGGAACCGAATTCCGGTCGTCGGTTCCAGCCAAGTCAAAGTATCATTCAAAAATCCTACTGCATCGTTACCGCTGACCGTCATTGACCGCAACTGGCCTAGTTTTCTAGGCCTTCAATGGTTTGCCCCACTCGGGATCGAGGTAGCCGGCATTCACCAAACCAGAAGCGATGACTGGGAGGAGGCCCTCATCCAGGAATTCCAGGACATCTTTGCAGACAAACTAGGCAAGTACAAGGGGACGCCGATATCATTTAACCTTAACCCTGAAGTAGCCCCCATCCACCTTAAGCCTCGTCGGGTACCTTTTGCCCTAAAACCAAAGATCGACGAGCAGCTCGATAAATTAATCGCCCAGGGTGTTTTAGAATCAACTGACCACGCCCATTGGGAAACCCCAATCATAACACCCATCAAACTGGATGGATTGTTAAGGATTTGTGGGGACTACCGGGCCACCCTCAATCACGCCCTTCAACAGAACGCTTACCCGGTGCCGGTGGTTCAACACCTTCTCCATTCCCTGGGGGGCGGAAAAGTCTTCGCTAAATTGGATTTAGCGCAGGCGTACCAACAACTGCTTGTAGATAAAAAAAACCGCGGAAGCACAGAAACACTATGGCGCTTTTAAATGAAACCGACTCCAATTCGGAGTAAGCGTAGCCCCAGGGATTTTTCAAAGTCTGATGGAGAGACTTTTGCAAGGGATCAAGGGGGTCGTGCCATATTTTGACGACGTTTTGATTGCTGCCCCGAATAGAGAAGTACTAGAGAGGCGTCTTAAAATGGTTCTCCAGAAATTTAAAGACTCCGGCCTAAAGGTTAAAAATAAATAAATGTCAACTGTGTACAGAGAAAGTAGAGTTCCTGGGGTACCTAATCGATAAGCAAGGCATTCACCCCACTAATAGCAAATTAAGAGCGATCAAAAACACCCCAAGACCCAAGAATAGGACAGACCTCCAAGCTTTCCTGTGGCTCATTAACTTTTACAACATCTTCCTGCCCCAGAAAGCGACCGTAGCTGAGCCCCTACATAGACTTCTCGACAAAAAAGCAACCTGGGTCTGGGGACACCGAGAGGAGGACGCATTCCGACAAGTGAAAAACTTACTAACCTCCGATGCTGTTTTAATGCAGTATAACGAGACTTTGCCTTTAACAATTATATGTGACACGTCACTGTTTGGAGTAGGAGCCATTTTGAGTCATGTGTTACCAAATGGTAGTGAGGCCCCTATTGCCTATTTTTCAAGGACCTTATCGAGGGCTGAACGTAACTATAGCCAAATTGACAAAGAGGCTCTTGCTGTTGTATCTGCTGTGAAACGGTTTCATGAATATGTATATGGATGAGTTTTTACTATTATTACCGATCACAAACCTTTGCTGGGGATTATAGCGGGAGACAAGCCAACCCCCTATATATTGTCACCTAGAATGACTCGCTGGTCGGAGTTCTTAGCTGCGTACAACTATAAATTACAACACCGCCCGGGGAAAGCCATTCCCCACGCTGATGCATTGAGCCATGCCCCACTTCCGGAAACCGTCGACGACCCAGCTCCAACCCTTACGACACTCCAGATTGAAACACTACATCACCGCCGCTAACAGCCAGAGACATCGCTATAGAAACGAAACGAGATCCTGTCCTGGTGCGAGTTCTCAGCTGGGTCGAACGAGGATGGCCAGTAGAACAAACCCCTGAAGACTTCACCCCTTTCAGAAACCGGCAAACAGAACTTTTCTCGCAAAAAGGCTGCATTCTATGGGGAGACAGAGTCGTCGTCCCAGAGCGGTTACAATGAGCAGTTTTGAAAACATTGCATGATGGTCACCCCGGCATCGTGCGTATGAAAGCGCTCGCATGAAGCTACGCGTGGTGGCTGGGCATCGATAAGCAGATCAAAGCCTGGGTAAAGACTTGTCTAAAGTGCCAAGAAGTCAGCAGTGCCCCACCTAGAGCAACTCCAACAGAGTGGGAAACCCCCTGGGGGCCATGGTCCCGCATCCACATTGACTTTGCGGGACCTACTAAGGGACATACGTTCCTCCTAACAGTGGATGCCTATTCCAACTGGCTCGAAATCCACAAGATGAAGACTACTACAACCGATTCAGTCATCCGCAAATTAAATAAACTATTCGCAACACATGGGCTGCCAGATGTTCTAGTCTCCGACAACGGACCCCAGTTCACTGCCCTGGCGTTTGAACAATACTTAGTGGACCAGGGTATCTGCCATACGCTAACCTCGCCAGCGCATCCTGCGGCCAATGGCAGGGCCGAGCGCATGGTCCAATTTGTTAAAAAAAACTCTCCACAAAATGTACTATAGGGACATTGATGACAAACTAAACAGAATACTCGTACTCCAACACATCACCCTGCACAGCGCCACCAACAAGACTCCAGCTGAACTGTTGATGGGACGCAAGCTCCGCTCTCACCTCGACCAACTCTACCCGTCCTACGCGCTAGAGAAACCCTGTGGATCTCGCGGAAAATGCCGCGAGTTCATGGTAGGCGACTTAGTGTTCGCTAAAAACCTTTCCGGTGAACCATTATGGGTCAAAGCAACCGTAACTCAAACCACCGGGCCCAGATCGTACCGTGTGCAAACATGGACGGAAAGATATGGAAACGCCATATAGATCAGCTTCGCTCTAGGCTGCAACCCAGTTCCCGCGACTCCTGTGACTCTCAAACTGAGGGGGGAGGGAATGTCGAAGAAATTGAATTTGAGATGGTGGAAAGCAGAATCGAAGGAAGTCAGCAGCCGGGCGCATTACATGAAGAAGAATCAGGGAGAGGGGTTGCCTTGCCACAGAGGAATACCTCAATGGAGGCGAGCCCACAGAAACCTGAGGACAACAATGACAGAATTAGCAGCACCAAGTCATCCAGTGAGGATGCGGAACCGCCTGTATCAGATAAATCAAAAAATGTTCCACCGAAACCGGACTACAGACAGTGGGACTGTACAGACGGTGGGACAGCGCAAATCTAATAGACAGTTAAAACAACCTGCATATCTACGGGATTACGTCACCGCACCCCTCAAATGGAACCGAGTCGTCCAGTGAGGATGCGGAACCGCCTGTACCAGATAAATCAAAAAATGTTCCACCGAAACCGGACTACAGACAACCGGACTGTACAGACGGTGGGACAGCGCAAATTTAATAGACAGTTAAAACAACCTGCATATCTACAGGATTACGTCACCGCACCCCTCAAATGGAACCTAGGGGGAAGGGGTGTTATGAACTAATAAAGGCGTTTAATAAAGTTTTAACAACCTTAAGAAAAAGCAGGGTTCTAATCCTGCACTTCTGATTGGCCGATAATAGCGACATCGGATTGGTCCCTTCTGGGAAATCTGATTGGCTGTTAACGGGCCAACTCTCATTGGTTCAAGGGTTTAACACTTCCATGTTTCTCATTGGCTAATAGGATAGCAGCCAACCCTATAAAAGGGCTGCTGCTGCCCTAGGGTTTTGCTCTGTTCAGTATGATTAATAAAGAGTTGAAGTTCACTGTTCACTGCCTCGTCTCCGTTCCTTGCACCCATGCGCAGAACTTAACAATAAATATGATTAGATTACAGAATAACACAGTCGGAAGTGAGTTGGAGGTCTTCTAGTCTAACCCCCTGCTTAAGCAGAAAACCCCATACCATTTCAGACAAATGGTTGTCTAATTCTCTTCTTAAAACCTCCATTGTTGAAGCACTCACAATTTCTGGAGGCAAGTTGTTCCACTGTTTAATTGTTCTGTTAGGAAATGTCTCCTTAGTTCTAGGTTGCTTCTCTCCTTGATTCCTTATGTCCACCCATTGCTTCTTGTCTTGCCCTCAGGTGCTTGGGAGAATAGTTTGACTCCCTCTTCTTTGGGGCAGCCCCTGAGATATTGGAACACTGCTATCATGTCTCCCCTGATCCTCCTTTTCAATAATTAGAGATACTGAATTCCTGCAACCATTCTTCGTATGATTTAACTTCCAATCTCCTAATTATCTTTGTTGCTCTTCTCTGTACACTTTCTACACTTACAATATCTTTTTTCTATTGTATTGACCAAAACTGGATGCAATATTCCAATTGTGGTCTTTCCAAGGCATTATAAAGTGGTATTGTTAATACACGTGATCTTGAGTTTATCCTTCTGTAAATGAAGCCTTGGATTGTTTTGGCTTTTTTGGCAGCTGCAGCACACGGCTGGCTCATATTGAAGTGATTGTCCACTAGGACTCTAAAATCCGTTTCACAGTTACTACTGTTGAACCAGGTATCACATATTCTATTCTATTCTATTCCTATTCCTATTCCTATTCCTATTCCTATTCCTATTCCTATTCCTATTCCTATTCCTATTCCTATTCCCATTCTACTCCACTCCACTCCTTTCCTTTCCTTTCCTTTCAATTCCACTCCACTCCACTCCACCCCACCCCACCCCACTCCACTCAACTTCATTCCATTCCATTCCATGGTGGTCTATTACATTTCCTAGATCCCTCACAATTTCTGCTTTTGAGCCAGGTACCACCTATTCTATGCCTGTGTATTTGGTTATCCTTGCCTATGTTTCGAACAGGGGTTCTCAAACTTGGCAACTTTAAGACTTGTGGTCTTCAAGTCCCAGAATTTCTCAGCCAGCAGAGAAATCTGGGAGTTGAAGTCCACAAATCTTAAAGTTGCCAAGTTTGGAGACCTCTGGTTTGGAACCTTATCATTTGCATCATTACATTTCATTTTATTAAATAGGGCCCAGTGTTCAAGTCTGTCAAGATCCTTCTGTATCTTAAGCCTATCTTCTGGAGTGTTGGCTATTCCCACCAGCTAATGTATGTAACTAGAAATCTGTGACTTAAAATCCAACCCCTGAAGCTGGACAGCCGATAAGTTGGAAATAGTTGTGGATGTCCATGGGTGCATCTCATGTTTCCTTCTCCGAAGCCACTTTTCATCTTCCAACCTTTTAAATTATTTCAGTTTCCTCTGAAACAACAGTTCAAACTATTGGCTGGTGGGCCTGTCACTTACTCTTGATTTGTTAATTGGTTGACGGTCATTAGAGGGCTATGCCAATACATTTATGAATTAGTTTTACCAGTAAATAGTAGTATGAAAGTCCTTTGCTGCACTGCAAATTGGAGGATTATAGATGTATAATGTGTCCAAAGCTGACAGCCCTAAGCACTTGGGAAATTGGGAAACAGATGATACATTTTGGAGACAGAGCGAACAGTCTCACTTCAGTATGCAGGGGGATTTAATTGAGCCATTACAGCTTCTCTCGTCTATGTGCACAATGACCTTTACACAGGAAGTGCCATTAACCGAACAGAAACACAGACAAGTGTTTTTAGAAGAGGTGAGGAGTGGAATTCTCTTATCGGTTCTGCCTCATCCCTGACACCAACCAATATCTTTTATTATTAGGAGAGGGGGTTTAGCATTAGTCCAACTTAAAGAACTACACCACCTTCGATCCAACCTAAGCGTAGTACATAAAATTATCTCCTACAATGTCCTACCCATCAATGACTACTTCAGCTTCAACCACCACAATACATGAGTACACAATAGATACAAACTCAAGGTAAACCTTTCCAAACTCGATTGCAGGAAATACGATTTCAGCAACGGAGTGGTCCAACGCCTGGAACTCACTACCTGACTCTGTGGTTTCTTCCCCAAACCCCCAAAACTTTAACCTTAGACTGTCTACTGTTGACCTCACCCCATTCCTAAGAGGTCTGTAAGGGGCGTGCATAAGCACACCAATGTGCCTACCGTCCCTGTCCTAATGTTTCCTTTTATTCATATCCATTTCATGTTTTCATAATCACATTTATACTTATATCTGTTATCTAGTACATGCCCAACAAACAAATAAATAAAAAATAAAGTATATTCAGTGCAGAGCTAAGTCAAAGGATGTTCTTCCCTTCTGCAAATCAGTTCCCAGGGGTGGAATATTAAGAGGTCGCCTCTTGAGGAATACCAAGAAACATTCAAAAATGTGATACTAAGCAATCGGACATAAGTTGAGGACTACAGATAGGCCTTGGCTTATAACCCTTTGTGTAGTGTCTCTTCAAAGTTGCAACGACAGTGGGAAAAGTGACCTATGGTTGTTTTTCATACTTCTTGCAGCATCCCCATGGTCACGTGATCAAAATTCAGATGAATGGCAACTTGTTCATATTTATGACGGTTGCAGTCAAGTGATCCACTCTTGCGACCTTCTGACAAGCAGAGTCAATGGAGGGAAGCAGATTCACTGAACAACCGTGTTACTAACTTTAACCACCTCGTAAGGGTCCCTTTCCAGGGTTATGGAAGAAGATGGTCAACAGTTTTGAACGCAGAAGAGGGCTTTATGCCCCAAGGGCAGATAAAATGGTAGAGCCATCTTCTAGGACAGGGGTCTTCAAACTTGACAGCTTTAAGACTTATGGACTTCAACTCCCAGAATCCCCCCTCCAGTCATGTTAGCTCGAGAATTCTGGGAGTTGAAGTCCACAAGTCTTAAACTTGCCAAGTTTGAAGACCCTTGTTCTAGGAGAAGAGAAATTCTGATTTCAAACTTCCACTATCTTGTGGCTATATCTATTCTTGGAAAAGGCTTCAGGAATCATCCTCGAAGCGAAATCTGCAGCTGGAGTCCTGGAAGCAGTTTGTGACTGTGTACAATCACGTTCTGGTAACTCCTGTGATACAGCTGGAACTCATCGTATCGGCTCTGCCTTTCCTCCATTAGACTGTTTCAGTGACATGGAGAGGGGGTAATCTGCTGCTTGGGTAACAGTTTATCCTCCATATTAAATTATCCAGGCCTCGTGCTCTGGAGAGAACACTCCAGCTTTGCATACAGCATTGAAACAACACCGGAAGTGGCAGTGACCGGTTTCATAGCACGATACCATAGTCTCTTGAGACTGAAGGATGCCAATTCCAATCCAACTAACTTTAACAGCTGCAGTGATGATTCACTTAACAATTGTGGCAAGAAAGTTTGTAAAAATGGGACAAAACTCACTTAACAACTGTCTTGTTTAATAACAGAAATGTTGGCCTCAATTGTGGTCTTAAGTCGAGGACTACCTGTATATATTAATGCACAAAAGAAAAAGTTTAGGCTGTGTGTAATTATTCTGTTATCCTAAAAAGAGTCAGAACTCAATGCTTTTCCCCCCCCTCTTACCGTAGACTTTTTCCTCTTCCCTTTTCCCTTTCTTACTTTCCCATTAATTCCATTTTTCTTTGTATTTTATACGTTGATAAACTAATACAATTAGTCAATTCTGATAAATACATTAGAACTGTTTCTTGTTTTTTCTGAAATTAGTCTTGCATAGAACTGTCCATGGTCTACTTGCATTAGAGACTAAAAACTATGATCTTTAGTACCTTTTTATTCCTTTCAATGTAATAATCCTGGTCAATTTTAGTTGCAAGATTTTCAGAGCAGTCCTTCTGGATTTTGGCAACTTTTAAGATGCACGGATTTCAACTTCCAAAATTACAGGCCCAGTTTATTGTTCCAGTTGCCAGTAATCTTAATTGCAACTGTGAGATGACCCTTCTTCTTTGTAATCCATTCTTAGAAAACCGGTGGCGGGATTCAAATTGTTTTACTACCGGTTCTGTGGGTGTGGCTTGATGGGCGTAGCGTGGCTTGATGGGCATGGCAGGGGAAGGATATTGCAAAATCTCCATTCCTTCCCCACTTCTGGGGGAAGGTTACTGCAAAATCCCCATTCCCTCCCCACCCCACTAACCTGCTTTCCAGCTCCCTTCTCCTGTGCAGGGCAACAAAAGAAGACCCAGTCAATCAGCTGGGATTCGGGAAGTGGAGAATAGATGGGGGCGGGGCCAGTCAGAGGTAGTATTTGCCGGTTCTCCGAACTACTCAAAATTTTTGCTACCAGTTCTCCAGAACTGGTCAGAACCTGCTGAATACCACCTCTATTAGAAACATTTAACAAGATTGCAAAATTCCTATCAAAATCACCATTAAAAAAAATAAATAAATTGCTGGATACCTTCTTGAAATTACGAATCATTTTCAGGTTTTTTTAAAAAAAATACCACTTTATTTTATATTTTATTTTATGTTCTATGGCACTTTATGGCTGGTCTTGCACTGTGACATTATTTCTTTATCATCCCACCCAGTGTCCTACCAAATTAAATAGGATAGGAGCATGTACAATTTTGGAAGAAAATTTTATCCAAACACCATAATTTTGCCCATCAAAGTCTATTAAGAAGAAATCAACAGGACTTATTGTTTTAATTAGGTACTTAAGACAGTATTTTCAATACAAATTGCTAAATAAATTCCCACTTTCTGCCTGGACAAGCTGGCTGGCTGGCTAGAAAGCCTGGAGCATCTCATCCCTTTGGGATTCTGGCTTTGCTTGTTAATAATGCCAACCCTAATTCTTGTCAGTTATGCTCCGGGCTTTCCTTCTTGCTGTGTCTGTTCAAGCAAGGAAAATATGAATACAGTATTGGATTTAGCTGTTCTAATGTATGCAAAAATTTAACAACCATTTCTCTAAATCACATCAAGCCAGCTAAATTATATCACTGATTTAAAAGCCCGTCCAAGTCATGATAGAGAACTTCAAACATATGCTGGGCAAACATCACTCTTTTTTATAGATAGACTTAATATTTTAGTACTATGACTTAGGCATAGCATAGTTAATATGGGAAGGCAATCCACTACAATAAATATTTAAGTATTTTATTTATGTGGTATTTTTTTAAACTTTTGTATAGTTTTTATCCTTTTAAGATTGTAAGCCGCCCAAAGTTACCCTGGGGTAAGATCAGTGGTAAGATCAAATAA
Source organism: Hydrophis major (assembly GCA_033807585.1). Classification (NCBI taxonomy): domain Eukaryota; kingdom Metazoa; phylum Chordata; class Lepidosauria; order Squamata; family Elapidae; genus Hydrophis; species Hydrophis major. Next base: position 206,905,104 of record CM066331.1, on the reverse strand, counting down.
TTTAACAACCAGTTCTCTGCCCTAATGATTTCTTCTGACAACCAGTTCACCAAATTGCTTAGAAAGTTAACAACTGGTTCTCCTGAACGTGTGCGAACTATCTGAATCCAACCACTGGGTAAGATGGGCAGCCAATAAATTTTACAAGCAAACTAATAAATATGTCAGCTTTGGAAGTCATATGGAGATTAGATGCTCCCACGCTGCCACATTTGAGCCTGGAAAAAGTGGGAGGGAAAAATTTCTTGGAGTATATCTCTTTAGACATAATAACATTCTTTTTCTCATTCAAGGTCGGGTTGTGTTGCGCATAAGTGAGAGGAAGTCTTAACTTGGGATGGATGGTGATTGGGTCATGTGATGTGATGATGGGTGCAGGGGATGAATTTGTAGTTTTTAATTATTGTAAGGAAGCTCAGAACTTTCAGATTCAGGATTTCCAGTTTGTGCCAGTTACTATCCAATTAAAAAGGAGCCTTTGAGAAGATGTCTGTCTCGGAGTTATTGGCCGGAATGGAGGGTTGCTGGAAGGCTGACAAAAATAAATAAATTTGCAGGGAGGATGAGAGGTTAAGAAACAAAAAGTATAAATAAATATAAAACAGGATCAAGTGACAAAATGAACATCATGATCCCACTTGTATCAGACACCAGGACACGGGCACAGTTCAAAAAAGCAGGATAGATAGGCAGTCCTCGACACAATAAGGACCAGAATTTCTATTGCAAAGCAAGGCCGTTTTTAAGTGAGTCATGTCCGATTTTACAAGCTTTTTTTTTTTGCCATGGTTGTTAAGCCTTTGTAGTTATTAAATGAATCATGCGGCCATTAAGCAAATCCAGTTTTCTCCATTGATTTTGTTTGTTGGAAGCCATCAAGGAAGGTTGCAAGTGGCAATCACATAGTTCCGAGATGCTGCAATGGTCAAAAACACAAGCCAGTTGCTAAGTGTCTGAATTTTGATCAAATAAACAGTTGGAAGGGATCTTGTAGGTCATCTAGTCCAACCCCCCACCCAAGTAGGAGACCCTATGCCATTTCTGACAAATGGCAGTCCAATCTCTTCTTGAAAGCTTCCAGTGGTGAAGCTCCCACAACTTCTGAAGGCAGCTTCTGTTCTCCTGGTTGATTGTTCTCACTGTCAGAAAGTTTCTCCTTATTTCCAGGTTGAATTTCTCCTTGTTCAGTTTCCATCTATTATTCCTTGTCTGGCCTTCGGGTCCCTTGGAAAATAGCTTGACCCCCTCCTCTCTGTGGCAGCCTCTCAAGTATTGGAAGATTGCTATCATGTCTCCCCTGGTCCTTCTCTTCATTAGACAGGCCATAGAGTTCATGTGGCCATGGGGATGCTGTGACAGTCATAAGTGAGAGTACTGGTTTTAAGTCACTTTTTCAGTGCTGTTGTATTTTTGAACTGTCACTAAATGAATGGCTGTAAGTTGATGCTAACCTGTACCTTATATATTCATCCTCATCATAGCATCATCCCAGCTTACCATGGAATTCATTATCCACCTCCTCTTTTTAATCTTACTATTGAGTGTACAAGTCCATGTAAGCCTCATAATAGTTTCTAGAAGCAGCAGATTATTTTTAGATTATTGACTTTAGTTTTTGAAAGTGTGTAAACATTGATCTAATCTTTCCAAAATGGGCTTTATGGAATTTAAGGAACTGGGTGTTTAGATCTGAATGAAAAACATGTTTCAGCAACTAAAATTTCAGTAAAGTGCATAAATATCCCGCAGAACAATTGTCTTCTTTAGCAACAGAAATAATGGGCTCAATCATGTTCGTAAGTGGAAGATTTCGTATGTCGCTTAGGAAGTACATGTCAGGATTCCAGCAATCGCCCTAATTAAATCGTGATTGAGCCAAACTTCAAAAAACTTCAAAGGATTTATTAGGGGCGACATACTGGCACTGCCCTGTATGAAGCCAACTCTGGCATAGGTAATTTACAGTCACCTGTGACTCTGTTTCCCCCCTTCCCCCTGGGTGTCTCACAAACTAGATTCTCCAATTGAGCACGTTCACGGGCTCGGTGTCATCATTCACATTCTCCAATGTAATATATTCATGGGCAAAAGCTCTGGTATTTTAGTTTCAGTCTTTTAAAGATAAGAGTTGGAATGTATTTTTACTTTCAAACTGCTGCACTGCTCTTCCAGATTTCCTTCTTCTCCCCACTTTTTTTTTTATGGCAACTGCTAAAACAGACATAGGAATGTTTGATGAGTTGACAGCATGTTTAGTAAAACTGGAAAAGGCGAGTTAAGAATAAATTGGTCTGTGAATGAGGACTGGATGCAAAATGAGTAGTTGATGTAAAAGAATCATATTGAAATAGTTTGGTCATGTTCATTTGATTTGTGCCTTTGAGTCAGTGTTGACTTCTGGATTAGTTCCTGCAGCTTTCTTGGAAAATTTGTTCAGAAGTGGTTTGTTTCTGTTAGCTTCCTAGGGCTAAAGGAGGGATTGGCCCAAGGTTAGCCAGTTGGTTTTGAGCCTGAGGTGGAACTAGAACTCCCAGTCTCCCATTTTGTAGCCTAATACTACACTGCACCAAATTGGATCTAGTAATAAAATACACCAAATTGGATCTAGTTTGGTGATAAACAAAGAACAAATTAGGACTGAGTTGACCAGTAAAGGTCTGGAGTGAAAGAGTTGAAAGCAAGAGGACAATTGGCAAAGTTTTCACTGAATGAAAGGTATCAAATCCTTCGAATGAAGGAAGTGAGATTTTGAAAAAGTAAAAGGAAGTGTATCCAGCGGTGTGTGTGTGTATATGTATGTATGTATGTATAGAGTGGCAAAGTGGTTTGCAAAACTAGAAAGGTATAGTGAATTATGCTTGCGTAGATTCAGAAGGTCAATTGGTGGGTAGGCTAGAAACCAGGAGATTGAATTCTAGTTCAATCTTAGACACAAAGCCAGTTGAATGACTATGGGCCAGTCCCACTATCTCAGCCCTAGGAAGAAAATCTTGCCAAGAAAACTTCAGGGATTGTCAGGCAGTCGCCAAAAGTCAACACAGACTCAAAGGCACAAACCTAAATTTAGGTATAAAAATTAAGGTAAAGAATTCCCCTGTCCAGTCGTGTCCAACTCTTGGGGACGATATTCATCTCTGTTTCTTAGCCAAGGAAACCAACGTTGTTCAAAGACACGTCTGTGGTCATGTGGCCAGTATGGCTATATGCCAAGATGCACTGTTACCTTCCTACCAAAATGGTAGTTATTTATCTACTTGCATTTGTATGCTTTCAAACTGATAGGTGGGCTTGACAGGAGCTGAGGCAAATTTTGGGAGCATGGCACTCAGATCTTGAACCTGGGCAAAAGCTGACAAGCTCAGCGGCTTTAACCATTGAGCTATCGCACCCCTAGATTTAACTATATCTTCATTTTATTTCTGTGTTTTACCTTTAATGTCTATCTCCATTACTACTTGCCCTTCACATAAAATTGCTTGCCCCAGAAAGGAATATTATAATGGATATATACATATTCATCTATGGCACTGTGTGGTCCTTTCTCAAGTCACTTCCTTGGCCTAATATGTTTTCTCTAACTCTGCAGTCTTGGACTGTTTAAGATGGAGAAACCAACTGGGATATTCTGTATGCAAAGTTTCATTACTAAGAATTAATCATTCCTTTCGGCTGAGCAGCAGCATTAGCTAGAGAGATCGTGATCCATTATGGCATTCTGAGAAAAATCTCATCTAGAAACTGTGCACTCTAAAAAAACCAGAGGCCTTTTTGCTTGACATTCAATCCGTCAAACTAAAATAAGAATGGGATGGCCTTTGTCCAATGCAGAGTTCCAGAAACAAGTAGTCCTTGACTTACGACCACAATTGAGCCAACAATATGCGTTGATAAGCGAGACTATTGTTAAGTGAGTTTGGCTCCGTTTTACAACCTTTCTTTGACACCGTTGTTGAGTGAATCACTGCAATTGTTTAACTAGCAACACGGTTGTTAAGTCAATCTGGCTTCTCCCTTGACTTTTTATTTATTTAATTTATATTGCCGCCTATTCACCCATGGCGACTCGAGGCAGCTTATACAATGTATAACCATATTTAAAACAAAAATAAAATAAAAAATAAAAACAATAAAAACTTACAAAAAGAATCAAATAAATTAGTAAAGTACAATAGAACAAAATTTGGGAAAAGGAAAAACAAAACAAAACAAAAAATCAAAAATTTCTGACTGTGCTTGTCAGAAGTCACAAAAGGTGATTATACCCTGGGACACTGCAACCATCATGCCTGTTGCGTATATTTTGATCATGTGACCATGGGGCTGTTGCAATGGTCATAAGTGTGGAAAAAAGGTTTATAAATCACTTTTTCAGTGCCATTGTAACTTTCAACAGTCACTAAAGGAACTGTTGTAATATACATGCGCAGCAATAGAGTAATAATAATCATAACAATTATGCCAATAAGAGGAGATTGTAAGAAGATGAGAAGATAACAACAACAACAACAACACTACAGCCCTACAACTTAGACATTAGACCAGAGTTCCCCAGGCTTGGCAACTTTAAGACTTGTGGACTTTAACTCTTAAAGTTGAACTCTTAAAGTTGCCAGGTTTGAGGACATTAGACAGTAGTATGAAGATTGGAGGTTCAGCAGAGTGATGACTTAAAGGAAAAATCTGTCTTTGTGTCTAGATGTTTCAGCATGCAAGACCCTGTAGCGACGTCCTGAGGGGAGGAGTTGAAACAGTTTATGTCCAGGATGTGAGGGGTCTGTAAATATTTTCTCAGCCCTCTTTCTGGCTCATGCAGTATACAGGTCCTTCATGGAAGGCAGGCTGGTTGCAATAGTTTTTCTACAGTCCTAACTGTCCGTTGAAGTCTGTACCTGTCCTGTTTTGTTGCTGTACCAAATCAGATAGTTATAAAAGTACAGATGACAGAAAGAGCAAGAACTCTTGAATCTTCATTAAGGATTCATTCTCCATGAAGCCTCAGCTATAACTTGGCTGAAAGTCAAGCCAACCTTTTTCTACCTCATTGCCAATATCTTAATGAAGTTTGTTCTTCCACACACTCCCTATCCGCTTGTTGTGAGTACCCCATCTTACTTGGCCTCTTTGAGATCATCAGCCTTGTGGACAGTACAAATTAACCTTGATGAATAAGAAGAAATTATCCAGATCTCATTATATCCATCCCTTATCTTTCTGTCAAGCTGGAAAGAATCACTACAAACTATTGGGTAATTAATTATTTTCAAGTGTCTCTCCTTGGCCTTTTTCTAGTTAACACCTTGTGCAGTCTTAAATTCTAGGAGAGAGAAAGAGAGAGAAAAAGAAAGAGAGATAGAGAAAAAGAAAAAGAACAAAAAAGAAAGAGAGAGAGAGAGAAACGAGAGAGACAGAAATAGAGAGAGAGAAAAAATATCTTTTTAAAATCATGTCATAAAGACCCAGGAGGATAATATTAAGAAATCCCACTTTCTTTACAACCTTCTAAAGCATAATTCAATTTCCTATCCTTACACATACAGATAGTGACAGAAGCACACTACATTACTCATATAGACAAAAAAAACAAAAAAAAACCCCAGTCTTTGGACACCTCCATACAGCAAAGATAGATTAGTTCTTCCACAAATAGAAATGGTCACCTTTTGGCCATTTTCTGTCATTGCCATTGGCTTTAAGACAATAAATTGCAGAAAGCTGATCAGTGAAGTTGAAAGGATCAAACAGCGGGACTCCACTTTCAACATGAAAATACAGTGAATTGATATTGTTGTGGTTTTTCTTCCCCTCCCCTATCCAACCCTTGTAAATACATAGAAAGGGAACTTTGAAGGAGATTAAAACTGACTGATGTTGCACTTCTGCTAGAAAGTTTCAAATGGCACCTCTGAGAACCATTTCTTGTGAATTCAGAGGTAAGGAAAAGGAGTGACAGAATAACAGAATGAATAACAGAGTTGGAAGGGACCTTGGAGGTCTTCTAGTCCAACCGGCTGCTCAGGCAGGAAACCCTGTAACATTTCAGACAAATGGCTGTCCAATCTTTTCTTAAAAGCCTTCAGTGATGGAAGCCAGATTTGCTTAACAATTGTGTTATTAACTTTAACAACTGCAGTGAGTCACTTAACAACTGTGGCAAGAAAGGTCGTAAAACGGGGCAAAATTCACTTGACAAATGTCTCGCTTTGCAACAGAAGTGCTAGGCTATATTAAGGTTGTAAGTCGAGGACTACCTGTAATGGTCAAAGGTCAAACTACAGCTGAAGCTCTTTCAAATCCCTTGATCATCTCCATCTATCTCTTTCTGTAGTTCAAAGAAAGGAAGGAGGTTTTAGCTGGTAAAACAAACTCTGTTGTTATGTAGGTTGGTGTTGCTAAGTAACCATGAGATGAAAAGCCATCCAGGTCCTTGAGGAAGGCCATGGAAAAATACACTTATAATTATTGAACTATGTATGGTATTACCTTCTTACGGAGCATCCAAACAATGTACGCATCACTGAACTGAAATAATATCAACCAACCAAAATGCGTAAGGTTGCCAAAAATACAAACTCCAAGGAAAGTGAAAATTGGTTGAAGCCAGCAGAAATACACACGGGGACAATATTACAAAAGACAGAATGACAGAGATGGAAGGGACATTGGAGGTCTTCTAGTCCAACCCCCTGCTCATATATAGAGCCTATACCATTTCAGACAAATGGCTGTCCAATCTCTTTTTGAAAACCTCCAGTGATGGAGCACCCACAATTTTTGGAGGCAAGCCACACTGACGAATTATTCTCATGCTCAGGAAATTTCTCCTTAGTTCTTCAGTTGGTTCTCTCCTTAAGTAGTTTCCATCTGTTGCTTCTTGTCCTGCCTTCAGAGCTTTGGAGAATAAGTTGACCCTCTTTTCTTGAGGTTGACCCCCTCAAATATTTTCAAATTATGACGAAAATAAAGGAAAATAAGAAAAAATTGGTTAAGTTTCATAGACCACTTGATAAATAGGCCTGTTCCATTAACTGCTTATATAATCGCTTGGTAAATGGTAACCATGAGTGTCTTAAAGTCAGATTATAATATAGAGGAAAATTTTATTTCGCAATTATGACAGAGAGAAGATGAATAAAGAAAGAAAACAAATTACCCATCAACCCTGAACACAGTTGATGCCCAGGAAAAAAAAGGCAAATGAAATAATATGGTATTCTCACAGTATTGAATACCAGAACCTTGGAATAATAGTTTAGGAATTATATTATCATAAAATTTCTAGTGATCTCTTCTTGGCCTTTGAATAACACAAGTCCACCAAAGGTGATTTAAAAAAAAAAAAAAATCTTCTTTCACCCTCTATATCTTTTAATTGCATTTCTGTTAGGGCATGGTCAAAGCTTCACACTCCATTGTGGTTTAAGGGTTCAACTTAACCATCATTCTTAGTCTCTAAACTTTAGGAAGTTTTTACAAGAATCTGCAAAGGGATTGATGTGCCCTTAGGGTCTCACATGAGTTAATCAGCATCCCTCCAGCTAATGGAGAGGGCAGAAGGAAGGATGATTTTGATCCTG